>NIVC01001619.1:0-21203 GCA_002269645.1 Macrostomum lignano | reverse complement strand
GACTCCAACTAGAAACCCTTAAGGTTTGGGTCTGAACTCCATTTAATTAGCCTATTGGCACCCTGGCTCTGCAGATGATATTATTGTAACTTGCTGAAAACCTGTTCATTAATTATAAATTTTAACTATCACCCCAAAAATACTCTAATAAAGCTACAATTAAGCACATTTATTCATTGATCAATAAGTCAATTGTTTTTTTCAAGTCTTTTGCCTGTGGAGTATAAAATAACCAATTGTTCTCAACTCTAAACAAGCTCTAAGAGACTAACATTATGTAATATATAAATTATGGTAGTGGTAGCACTAGATTATCCTTTAGTACTTGCAGTTAGCCTTTAGTTGGTGAATTAGTTTCCTTTTGCTGTTTTTGCACCTTAGCATCCCGAATCAACTCTTGATCATAATATTTATTAAACTTACTAATACTTTCCTGCTATATTTATCCCGCATTAATTGCCAACTAATAACTAAGTCATTAACAATATTTATTCTTCATTAATCAGTTAGGCCTAATCTAAGTCATAGCCATCTTGAGTTATTTGTCCATGGGACATAAAAAACAAAATTTCTTATCTCAAAAAGCTCTAAGACTAACTCATTCCAAAATATGTAAAGTACAATGGTGGCAGCCTACTCTACTGTTAGTAATCAGCTCAACAAATAAACACATCAATTTACAGTGTTAGAAACTTTGGTGTCTACCATTTGAATGACTGTACTGCTAAATGACTGCTTGACTATAATTATGACTACTTTCCCCTGGATTTGAGACCTTGGCAGTTGGAGTAAAACAAGAGAAAATTTTGTTGTGATTTGTCAGTGCAATTTTTCAAGAATTATTTATGCGAATACAAAATAGGCAGAAATTCAAAATTAAAACCACCTCACCTCATTGGTGTCAGCAAACCTACTGACTTATAAATTACAAATATATTTCTCTAACTTCACCTCACTTGCTTACTTGTCTTTAGTTAAAGAAACCACTTTTGTATTGGTATATATGTATTTTTATAGGCAAACTATAAAAGTTTGATTTTTATAGTGTTCCACCATAGCCGTAGCTATGGCTACGGGACCCTACAGCAAATACGGTAAAATAGGTGCCTATGGCAGCTACGGATATGCCTACGGTAGCTAGCTGCTCTTACAGCTACAACTACGGAAATATGGTAGTTGCTATCACATTCCGTAGATTCCCATAGCCATAGTTATTAATTTTAAAAATTTAAAAAAATATTAGAAACAGGTAGAGTAAAACAAAGATACTTTTAGTAAACTGTATTATCAACCTAGAAACTTATAAAATATACCTAAAAAAGTACAATAAAACACTAGCAAGCTCTAATTTTTATTAATGTGAAAAAGTTTAGCGTTAGTACTTTCAGTAATGTTAAGTATTGTTGCTCTGAAAAAAGACGAAATATAATCTTACGAAGGCAATTGAGTGTTTCTTTTATTTTCTAAGTTAATTTGCAGTTATTTAAGCACTAGGTTATCGTCTTGATTCAAGATATTTTATTTTTTAGACTTTTTTTAAAACTATGGCTATGGCTATAGGAACTATGGGAATATGGTAATTTCGGGGTCTCTACGGCTATAGAATATGGAGAATTGGAATAAGCCATAGTTTTGCTTATGGCTACGGCTACAGTACATGGACCCTCCTTATGGCGGAACACTAGATTTTTACCTTATAAGATATATAATGTTGACAGCATATCTAGATATTATAGGGCCTATTAGGTTAAAATAAATTAAAAACAAAAATTGAAGAAGCCTTTTTAATTTTAATCATTTTAATTTAAAAATTAGCATAATAAATGTAAACTAGGCCTATATTGTTGATATAATGTAATGATATTCAACAAATGATAGGCCTATAATTATAAAGATGACATTATTAAATATTGACATCCAAAATTTAAAGACTATAGTAGGCCTAGCCCAAGCCCAACTTGGCTGCCCAAGTATTACTATAAATATTAAGCCTAGAATATTATAATATTCTATATTAGACTATTAAAATACTAATTACTATTAGTATTACGTAAGAATAAGAATAGATTTTTTAAATGGTTCATTGGCTGAATTCATTTAGACATTATTCCCTGTTGCAGCAAAAAATAAATGAAAAATATTCTCAGATTAGATTCACTATTTGCTTAGCATTATATTAAGTTTAATCGATGAAGAAACAGTATTTTTGTCTAATCAAAATATTTTGTAAACTGAGTGTAGGCCTATTGTGTAGGTACATTAGGATTATATTAACATGACAATTTTGCCCCATGAGTGGATACATATTTTACTATTAATTTTCATGATACCCTATTTGGAATTTCTGTACTATCTGGTACCGCCTATACATTTTAATACTTTCCTGTTTCGTCAAGAAAACCATGTCGATAGATTGAAATAAATAGGGAATCAACAATCAAGTGCTCTGAAAAATCATTATTCGATGACCAAATGTGATTTAAAAACTTACGACGATGCATTTATAATAAAAACAAAACAATGTCAAACGATTTAAGTTGAGCAAAAATATGTTTTTCGTACATCTAGCGGATAGGCCTAAATTAATGTTTCGCTTTAACCAAATTGTAATTCTTTACATCAATAACACGAGCATAAAATTCAAGCGGTGTGGAGCAGTAGCAGAACTGGACAGCCGTGTCACAAACACGTAGCAGAATAGGACACGTTTTTTTCGGCTTCAGAAGCGGTCAATACATGTTTTGTGTACGAAAATGTATTAGTAAGATGTATCACCCGTGACACAACGTAAGGCTCAAAAATACCTCTTCACAAGAGCCTTAACCTTTTTTTTTAGCCTTTTCCTTGAGAGCATTTTCCTTAAAGGCAGATAATACCCGTCGATAGGTATTTGTACCCATATTTTTATGCATTTTAAGGCTTCCGTGTACTCGCGTGTAGAAGTTGTCACGGGTGATGTTGGTAAACTGTATAATTCAAATTCCATTCTAGCTAGCTATTAAAATAATTAGCCTGCGTCAGGATTAGCAAAAATTTAAAGGGCTAGTGACCAATGTAGCTAGTTCTAGTCTAGGAAGTTGCGCATCTTACCTAGCTATCTTATTCTTGGTCTAATCGGCTAGGCCTATGCTATGCTGTTCGACCTAAATATTAAATTTTACTACTATTGCCATTTTGTTACAGATTTATTTAGGACCTACTGTTCTACCAATGTCAATGGCAATAGATTAAATTTAAAACTACCTAGGCAGCTAGGCCTAGTAATTTTGCATTTAGTAATACAAAGCCTACTGTTTCACTGATTATTTTCTTCTATTGACTAGTAGCCCTAAATCTAAAATATTTTCTTTTCTTTTGTGTTATAAGGCCTAGCCTTTACCTTTATGTTATATTATTAAAATGTTCTTTTGACTTAATAATAGTATTAATAAGCATCTTTTTTCTTTCTTGGATGTAAAGTTAATTTGGTCCTTCTTTGATTTAATTTAATTAGCTTATATTTTATACAATTTACTAAGGCTATAGGAATGGAAGTATTATAATATTTATATTAATTTTTTCTAACAAATATTATAAATCTGTTTTATAAGCATCAAAAATGGAAATATAAAACAAGATAATATAGAGCACATTCTATATTGAAATATTATGCACATTTTTTAAATATTTTGATAAATAAGATTTCTCCACAAAATTAAAAAATATTTTAGAAATTAGATTATAAACTTAAAGCCATAAACCATAGACTGGCAACTAGTTATTTACTACCATTATAAAGTAAGTCATGATATCTATCTAGTAGTCATGACCTTTTCTTCCTCTCTAACCTCTATCTATATCCTGTTCTTCTTTCTAGACCTATTTTCTTTTTGAAAAATTTACCTCCTCTTCCTTCCAATATTACTCCTTTCTTTATTTTAGCCCCATCATGTCTTCCCCTTGAATCCTTATTCTCTCCTCTTCACTACCTACCTTCTCTTTTCTAGTTCTTACTTTCCTCATTTCTAGCCCTTACTCTCTTCTCCTCTCCAGCCTAACCCTCCTAGCCTCACCTCTTCCTCCAGCCCCACCTAAACCTCTTTGAACCTCTAGCCCCATCTTTTTTTCTTTCCAGCCCTATCCTCCTCCACTCTAGTCTCATCCTACCTTCCAGTCTTATCCTTCTTTCTAGCCTCACCCTCCTCCCTTTCAAGCCCTACCCTCCTTCCCTGCACCACCACCCTCCTTCTCTCCAGCCCTACCCTCCCTCCCTGCAACACTACCCTCCTTCCCTCCAGCCCTATCCTCCCTCCCTGCTACCCTGCTTTCCTTCTAGCCCTACCTTTTTCCCCTACTACCCCGCATTCCCCTCCAGCTTCCATCTTCTATCCTCTAGCCCAACCCTTCAGCCCTATCCTTCCCTCTAACCCTACCCCCTTTCCCTCCAGCCCTACCCTCCTTCCTTCCTACCCTCTAGCTCTCAGCCCACCCTCCTTCCCTCTAGCCCACCCTCCTTCCCTCTAGCCCTACCCTCCTTCCCTCTAGCCCTACCCTCCTTTCCTCCAGCCCCACTCTCCTTCCCTCCAGCCCCACTCTCCTTCCCTCCAGCCCCACCCTCCTTCCCTCCAGCCCGACTCTCCTTCCCTCAAGCCCTGCCCTCTTCCCCTACTGCCCCACGCTCCCCTCCAGCTTCCATCCTCTTCTACCCTCTAGCCCCACCCTCTTACCCTTCAGCCCCATCCTTCCCTCTAACCCTACCCCCTTTCCCTCCAGCCCTACCCTCCTTCCCTCCAGCCCTACCCTCCTTCCCTCCAGCCCCACTCTCCTTCCCTCCATCCCCACCCTCCTTCCCTCTAGCCCTGCCCTCCTCCTCGACTTTCCACCCTCCCTTCCAGCTTCCACCCTCTCCTCCCTCCAGGACCCACCCTCCCTCCTTCTAGCCCTACCCTCCTTCCCTCCAGCCCCACTCGCCTTCCCTCTAGCCCACCCTCCTTCCCTCTAGCCCTACCCTCCTTCCCTCCAGCCCCACTCTCCTTCCCTCCAGCCCCACCCTCCTTCCCTCCAGCCCGACACTCCTTCCCTCCAGCCCCACTCTCCTTCCCTCAAGCCCCGCCCTCTTCCTTTACTGCCCCACGCTCCCCTCCAGCTTCCATCCTCTTCCACCCTCTAGCCCCACCCTCTTACCCTTCCACCCCATCCTTCCCTCTAACCCTACCCCCTTTCCCTCCAGCCCCACTCGCCTTAGCTCCAGCCCCACCCTCCCTCCCTCTAGCCCTACCCTCCTTCCCTCCAGCCACACCCTCCTTCCCTCCAGCCCTGCTCTCCTTTCCTCTAGCCCCACTCTCCTTCCCTCCAGCCCCACTCTCCTTCCCTCCAGCCCACCCTCCTTCCCTCCAGCCACACCCTCCTTCCCTCCAGCCCTGCTCTCCTTTCCTCTAGCCCCACTCTCCTTCCCTCCAGCCCCACTCTCCTTCCCTCCAGCCCCACCCTCCTTCCCTCCAGCCCTACCCTCCTTCTCTGCAGCACCACCCTCCTTCCCTCCAGCCCGACTCTCCTTCCCTCAAGCCCCGCCCTCTTCCCCTACTGCCCCACGCTCCCCTCCAGCTTCCATCCTCTTCTACCCTCTAGCCCCACCCTCTTACCCTTTAGCCCCATCCTTCCTTCCAGCACCACCGCCTTCTTTCCCCAACCCCAACCTCTCCTCCCCTCGAGTGCTCAGCCTCTCCTCCCCTCAAGTGCTCAGCCTCTCCTCCCCTCGAGTGCTCAGCCTCTCCTCCCCTCAAGTGCTCAGCCTCTCCTCCCCTCCAGCCTCACCCTCTCCTCCCCCAGCATGAACATCTTCGCCCCTACTGGCCCACCCTTCGCCCCTGCAGTCCCCACCCTATTCTCCTTTTCAGCCTCACCCTTTTTTCGTAGCTTTGTTAATTAAATTTAATTATCCGTTTTAGAAGTAAAAACGAATATTTCTCCTTCCTCTCTTCTGAATCTCCTCGATGGGGAGAAAAAGATAAGGCCAAGGCAAAACCTAACAATAGCAAACCAAGCAATGGAGACAATGCTACGGAGGGCCCTGCCAACAGGATGAGTACGGCTTTCTACTTCCTACCGAACAAACAGCCGCCAATCGGAGAAGCGGCTGTCACTCCTGGGTTACGCCGACGACCTGGCGCTGCCCGCCTCTACGGCTGAGGGAGCCCCAGCGCATGCTAGACAGCCTGGTGGCAGCTGCGGCATCGGTCGGGCATCAACACCGAGAAGACGAGGTGATGACTGTACCCGCGGAGCTGCCTATCAAAATCACCTGCTGGGACGCCCGACGGTTGTGCAGCAGCTCTACCTCGTTGCACCCTCGCTGCGACTACCCAGCGAGACCTTCCGCAGGCGAAGACTTCAGCTGGTGGGCCACACCATCCGCGTGGAGGCCTACTGTTCTCAACCATTGAACCAGTGCAGGACGTCCTGCTGCTCACGATGCAGGGCCCCTGGCGCCGGGATTACGGCCGGGCGGGTCGCTACGCGGATTGCCTGCTGGATGACGCTGGGTGATCGGCCAGGCGCACGCTGTTGTCGCTTTCAGAGAGTTAGCACTGAAAGAACTGATCTGACACTGCCTCCCATTGTGAACTGTTACTCTTAACTCAACCTTGCCTTGTTGTTTTCTCTTCAGAATAATTTGCCCAGCTGCAAACTGTGATGGTGCATATCTCGTACTCGCGATTAAAAAATCTTATACTTCTTACTGTTTCACTGATTTAATTCCGAACCAACCAGGAAAACAAATTTATTTTTAATTCCGTGCATTTTTCTTGTGCTTTACTTTTACTGATCGGTGTTAGTGCTATTTATTGTGTGTAATATTATCGAAAAATTCAATTTCCGATGTCATTATTTAGGAACTTCCGCTGTGCTGTATTAAAACTATATAGTACTTCCGCATGCACTGACGTAGCATTGCGCCAATAATTTTACATTGCGTGACGCAGGCGCCTAAACCAATCTTTTGTTGAATGCTACTAGCATAATAATCCTTTGAAATACATTGTATTGCTATACTGCATTGCTTTTGATGATCTAAACGAGACTAGCTAGACTCCTCACTGATCCATACGAGTATGCTCCTCAGTCCTCAAGCGAACTACGAGTATATGGAAACGAGAGCAGATTGAGCTAGCAGCAAACTTAGTATTTGATCTTCGGATCACGGATAGAATCAAGAAAATGTAGATCTGGCACTTACACAAAAGTCCTTGATTTAATGGAATACAGCAATTTTCAATCTGTCACTTTTTCAACTTCAACTTTTTTAAATTTGGATTGGCGCAAGTCTCCTTTACATCGTCAAAAGCAATACTGGTTCCAATCCAAGAGAATGATTTGTTGATAACTGTATTTCACTCTTTGAGCTGAACGCTGTGTTTGACCATTATTTTGTTGGTGTACAGCGTGCAACAGATCGCATGAATTGGTAAATTTCCTTTCATGCGCTCCTTTCATCCTATAATTCTGGTAGGGGGCGCTGCTGTTGCAAAGAGCGGCGGTGGATAGCGGAGCTGTTGCAGGAGCTGCGGCAGATAGCGGAGCTGTTGCAGGAGCTGCGGCAGATAGCGGAGCTGTTGCAGGAGCTGCGGCAGATAGCGGAGCTGTTGCAGGAGCTGCGGCAGATAGCGGAGCTGTTGCAGGAGCTGCGGCAGATAGCGGAGCTGTTGCAGGAGCTGCGGCAGATAGCGGAGCTGTTGCAGGAGCTGCGGCAGATAGCGGAGCTGTTGCAGGAGCTGCGGCAGATAGCGGAGCTGTTGCAGGAGCTGCGGCAGATAGCGGAGCTGTTGCAGGAGCTGCGGCAGATAGCGGAGCTGTTACAGGAGCTGCGGCAGATAGCGGAGCTGTTACAGGAGCTGCGGCAGATAGCGGAGCTGTTGCAGGAGCTGCGGCAGATAGCGGAGCTGTTGCAGGAGCTGCGGCAGATAGCGGAGCTGTTGCAGGAGCTGCGGCAGATAGCGGAGCTGTTACAGGAGCTGCGGCAGATAGCGGAGCTGTTACAGGAGCTGCGGCAGATAGCGGAGCTGTTACAGGAGCTGCGGCAGATAGCGGAGCTGTTGCAGGAGCTGCGGCAGATAGCGGAGCTGTTACAGGAGCTGCGGCAGATAGCGGAGCTGTTACAGGAGCTGCGGCAGATAGCGGAGCTGTTGCAGGAGCTGCGGCAGATAGCGGAGCTGTTGCAGGAGCTGCGGCAGATAGCGGAGCTGTTACAGGAGCTGCGGCAGATAGCGGAGCTGTTACAGGAGCTGCGGCAGATAGCGGAGCTGTTACAGGAGCTGCGGCAGATAGCGGAGCTGTTACAGGAGCTGCGGCAGATAGCGGAGCTGTTACAGGAGCTGCGGCAGATAGCGGAGCTGTTACAGGAGCTGCGGCAGATAGCGGAGCTGTTGCAGGAGCTGCGGCAGATAGCGGAGCTGTTGCAGGAGCTGCGGCAGATAGCGGAGCTGTTGCAGGAGCTGCGGCAGATAGCGGAGCTGTTACAGGAGCTGCGGCAGATAGCGGAGCTGTTACAGGAGCTGCGGCAGATAGCGGAGCTGTTACAGGAGCTGCGGCAGATAGCGGAGCTGTTGCAGGAGCTGCGGCAGATAGCGGAGCTGTTGCAGGAGCTGCGGCAGATAGCGGAGCTGTTGCAGGAGCTGCGGCAGATAGCGGAGCTGTTGCAGGAGCTGCGGCAGATAGCGGAGCTGTTGCAGGAGCTGCGGCAGATAGCGGAGCTGTTACAGGAGCTGCGGCAGATAGCGGAGCTGTTGCAGGAGCTGCGGCAGATAGCGGAGCTGTTGCAGGAGCTGCGGCAGATAGCGGAGCTGTTGCAGGAGCTGCGGCAGATAGCGGAGCTGTTGCAGGAGCTGCGGCAGATAGCGGAGCTGTTGCAGGAGCTGCGGCAGATAGCGGAGCTGTTGCAGGAGCTGCGGCAGATAGCGGAGCTGTTGCAGGAGCTGCGGCAGATAGCGGAGCTGTTACAGGAGCTGCGGCAGATAGCGGAGCTGTTACAGGAGCTGCGGCAGATAGCGGAGCTGTTACAGGAGCTGCGGCAGATAGCGGAGCTGTTACAGGAGCGGCGGCAGATAGCAGATTTACTCGTATCCCAAAAATATTCGCCTTTAAAATTGCATACAGTGTTTGAAAAAATCAATTGTGGAGTTTTAGATGCTTGAATCAATTTTGCTTAAGCCAGTGGCGTTTGCCGTACATGCCGTTCAATCTTTTTGTACATAAGGCCAAGCATAATTCTCAAATGGTAGATTTATCGCTTGGTTTCAAGTGCGTTAAGTCCTGTCACGAGTGCGCATAGCCTCCTCGCCTGTGTGGAGTTTTATTAGCCATTGATGAGGCTCCATGACCAGTAGCGCACTTGATCCAGTAATCTTTACGCACGAATTAAGGAATCTTAAAAACGAATAACCAATTAAGAAATTTATTTGCGAAGCTGTTTTCTGATTTAGACAAGCGTATAGACATTTAGAGGAATTGGAACTTACCATACTGCTAAGGAAAGGGAAAACAGCTTGTCTGCATGGAGTTCTCACAGGAAGCTGGAGTTTTACCATAAGACTATAAGAGATATACATGTAAAGAGACGAAGAGTGGGGACTAAAATTTTGAGTTGGTCCAGGAAGAAGAGGTGACGAGAAGGACGACAAGAGCTGAAAATGTCTCTAACCACTACAGATCGACTAAGGCTTTAGACTGGCATGGAGTGACGGCGCTGGTTGATGAGCACTGGCTGTCTCCGGCGATTTTTTGACGAAGATCACAGGCAAACAATTCAAATAGACTTTTGGATTACCGGAGATTGATGGAGCTGGCTAAGAAGAAGCTGTACTGGTGGAGTTGACAAGAATATTTGCGCTCAGTAACTCGAGAAGACCAGCTGAATTGAAGGGACAAAGCGAGAAGATCGTTCTTTATTTGGGCCTCTTTTGGAAGCTTGCTTCTGCGCACATACAGCCATGACCTGACCTGAAGGACCTGACAAGATGTAAGAAAGGTCTACTAGCTACATTTAGATGCCGGCGTCAAATTTCTCTACATAACAGCACCAACGGAACCTTGTTCCAGATAATGACCTGTGCCCCAACATTCTCAATGAGTGCCAGTCCAATCGCGTCTCCACCGAAGGAATTGCCAATCTGAGATAACGCTACACTCCCGTAGCTATCGTATCACGCGATATATCCTCAATGACCACTGCTGGAACCCTGGGTGAGCTCCACTGCTACCTGCACTGACGGTTCAAAGCAGTCAATCAACACCGGCTTTGATGTTGGGATCTTTCTGAACGGGAGGGTTTCGCAACCAACGCTCAGTACACTGAGGTCAACTCCAGTGTTTTCCAAAATGAATTAGTTCTCGCCATCAGCTCCTGCACTGCAGAGCTTCTCGCCACTGGCGTAACCGGTAAGAGCATAACCGAAACCGGCCTTGTAGACTTGGCATGGCATCTGTGGCTGCAGCGTCAATTCTAAAACATTCCTTGACATGTTGGGTTCCACCAACGAATTTACTCTTCACTGGGTTCCGGGGCATGTGCAGGAGCGGTGGAAGATAGCAGAGCTGTTGCAAGGAGCTGCAGCGGTGGTAGATAGTGGAGCATGGCCGGCAGGGCGGGAGCGAAGAGTAGAAGTGGCAGGCTGCAGAAGCTTTTTGTTGTTTTGCATGGCTGCTAAACATGTAAATGCTGAAGTTAATTATGATAAATTGAGTACATGTGCGTGTGAGATGTGCTTTTTATTAGCCATAAACGGTATGCAGTATGTACAGTACAGCTACATTAGCATACATATATATTGTAGTTCAATAACATTTTGACTCAAACGAGTCCGGCGTTCGAGTCACGACGATGTGCCATTTTTTTAATTTATTTAGTCTCCAGACCACAAGTCCTCAAGGATACGGTACAGCTGATCAAGGGAAGCTGGCTGCTGCCTCTGGATGTCCCACTCGACCCAGTTCCATATATTCTATATCGGATTGAGGTCTGGTGACTGTGCTGGCCAGTCCATGGTGCGAATGTTGTTCTCAGCTATGCTCGGCTATGCGCACTCGTGACAGGACTTAACGCACTTGAAACCAAGCGATAAATCTACCATTTGAGAATTATGCTTGGCCTTATGTACAAAAAGATTGAACGGCATGTACGGCAAACGCCACTGGCTTAAGCAAAATTGATTCAAGCATCTAAAACTCCACAATTGATTTTTTCAAACACTGTATGCAATTTTAAAGGCGAATATTTTTGCAAAGTAAATCTGCTATCTGCCGCAGCTCCTGTAACAGCTCCGCTATCTGCCGCAGCTCCTGCAACAGCTCCGCTATCTGCCGCAGCTCCTGTAACAGCTCCGCTATCTGCCGCAGCTCCTGCAACAGCTCCGCTATCTGCCGCAGCTCCTGCAACAGCTCCGCTATCTGCCGCAGCTCCTGCAACAGCTCCGCTATCTGCCGCAGCTCCTGCAACAGCTCCGCTATCTGCCGCAGCTCCTGCAACAGCTCCGCTATCTGCCGCAGCTCCTGCAACAGCTCCGCTATCTGCCGCAGCTCCTGCAACAGCTCCGCTATCTGCCGCAGCTCCTGCAACAGCTCCGCTATCTGCCGCAGCTCCTGCAACAGCTCCGCTATCTGCCGCAGCTCCTGCAACAGCTCCGCTATCTGCCGCAGCTCCTGCAACAGCTCCGCTATCTGCCGCAGCTCCTGCAACAGCTCCGCTATCTGCCGCAGCTCCTGCAACAGCTCCGCTATCTGCCGCAGCTCCTGCAACAGCTCCGCTATCTGCCGCAGCTCCTGCAACAGCTCCGCTATCTGCCGCAGCTCCTGCAACAGCTCCGCTATCTGCCGCAGCTCCTGCAACAGCTCCGCTATCTGCCGCAGCTCCTGCAACAGCTCCGCTATCTGCCGCAGCTCCTGCAACAGCTCCGCTATCTGCCGCAGCTCCTGCAACAGCTCCGCTATCTGCCGCAGCTCCTGCAACAGCTCCGCTATCTGCCGCAGCTCCTGCAACAGCTCCGCTATCTGCCGCAGCTCCTGCAACAGCTCCGCTATCTGCCGCAGCTCCTGCAACAGCTCCGCTATCTGCCGCAGCTCCTGCAACAGCTCCGCTATCTGCCGCAGCTCCTGCAACAGCTCCGCTATCTGCCGCAGCTCCTGCAACAGCTCCGCTATCTGCCGCAGCTCCTGCAACAGCTCCGCTATCTGCCGCAGCTCCTGCAACAGCTCCGCTATCTGCCGCAGCTCCTGCAACAGCTCCGCTATCTGCCGCAGCTCCTGCAACAGCTCCGCTATCTGCCGCAGCTCCTGCAACAGCTCCGCTATCTGCCGCAGCTCCTGCAACAGCTCCGCTATCTGCCGCAGCTCCTGCAACAGCTCCGCTATCTGCCGCAGCTCCTGCAACAGCTCCGCTATCTGCCGCAGCTCCTGCAACAGCTCCGCTATCTGCCGCAGCTCCTGCAACAGCTCCGCTATCTGCCGCAGCTCCTGCAACAGCTCCGCTATCTGCCGCAGCTCCTGCAACAGCTCCGCTATCTGCCGCAGCTCCTGCAACAGCTCCGCTATCTGCCGCAGCTCCTGCAACAGCTCCGCTATCTGCCGCAGCTCCTGCAACAGCTCCGCTATCTGCCGCAGCTCCTGCAACAGCTCCGCTATCTGCCGCAGCTCCTGCAACAGCTCCGCTATCTGCCGCAGCTCCTGCAACAGCTCCGCTATCTGCCGCAGCTCCTGCAACAGCTCCGCTATCTGCCGCAGCTCCTGCAACAGCTCCGCTATCTGCCGCAGCTCCTGCAACAGCTCCGCTATCTGCCGCAGCTCCTGCAACAGCTCCGCTATCTGCCGCAGCTCCTGCAACAGCTCCGCTATCTGCCGCAGCTCCTGCAACAGCTCCGCTATCTGCCGCAGCTCCTGCAACAGCTCCGCTATCTGCCGCAGCTCCTGCAACAGCTCCGCTATCTGCCGCAGCTCCTGCAACAGCTCCGCTATCTGCCGCAGCTCCTGCAACAGCTCCGCTATCTGCCGCAGCTCCTGCAACAGCTCCGCTATCTGCCGCAGCTCCTGCAACAGCTCCGCTATCTGCCGCAGCTCCTGCAACAGCTCCGCTATCTGCCGCAGCTCCTGCAACAGCTCCGCTATCTGCCGCAGCTCCTGCAACAGCTCCGCTATCTGCCGCAGCTCCTGCAACAGCTCCGCTATCTGCCGCAGCTCCTGCAACAGCTCCGCTATCTGCCGCAGCTCCTGCAACAGCTCCGCTATCTGCCGCAGCTCCTGCAACAGCTCCGCTATCTGCCGCAGCTCCTGCAACAGCTCCGCTATCTGCCGCAGCTCCTGCAACAGCTCCGCTATCTGCCGCAGCTCCTGCAACAGCTCCGCTATCTGCCGCAGCTCCTGCAACAGCTCCGCTATCTGCCGCAGCTCCTGCAACAGCTCCGCTATCTGCCGCAGCTCCTGCAACAGCTCCGCTATCTGCCGCAGCTCCTGCAACAGCTCCGCTATCTGCCGCAGCTCCTGCAACAGCTCCGCTATCTGCCGCAGCTCCTGCAACAGCTCCGCTATCTGCCGCAGCTCCTGCAACAGCTCCGCTATCTGCCGCAGCTCCTGCAACAGCTCCGCTATCTGCCGCAGCTCCTGCAACAGCTCCGCTATCTGCCGCAGCTCCTGCAACAGCTCCGCTATCTGCCGCAGCTCCTGCAACAGCTCCGCTATCTGCCGCAGCTCCTGCAACAGCTCCGCTATCTGCCGCAGCTCCTGCAACAGCTCCGCTATCTGCCGCAGCTCCTGCAACAGCTCCGCTATCTGCCGCAGCTCCTGCAACAGCTCCGCTATCTGCCGCAGCTCCTGCAACAGCTCCGCTATCTGCCGCAGCTCCTGCAACAGCTCCGCTATCTGCCGCAGCTCCTGCAACAGCTCCGCTATCTGCCGCAGCTCCTGCAACAGCTCCGCTATCTGCCGCAGCTCCTGCAACAGCTCCGCTATCTGCCGCAGCTCCTGCAACAGCTCCGCTATCTGCCGCAGCTCCTGCAACAGCTCCGCTATCTGCCGCAGCTCCTGCAACAGCTCCGCTATCTGCCGCAGCTCCTGCAACAGCTCCGCTATCTGCCGCAGCTCCTGCAACAGCTCCGCTATCTGCCGCAGCTCCTGCAACAGCTCCGCTATCTGCCGCAGCTCCTGCAACAGCTCCGCTATCTGCCGCAGCTCCTGCAACAGCTCCGCTATCTGCCGCAGCTCCTGCAACAGCTCCGCTATCCACCGCCGCTCTTTGCAACAGCAGCGCCCCCTACCAGAATTATAGGATGAAAGGAGCGCATGAAAGGAAATTTACCAATTCATGCGATCTGTTGCACGCTGTACACCAACAAAATAATGGTCAAACACAGCGTTCAGCTCAAAGAGTGAAATACAGTTATCAACAAATCATTCTCTTGGATTGGAACCAGTATTGCTTTTGACGATGTAAAGGAGACTTGCGCCAATCCAAATTTAAAAAAGTTGAAGTTGAAAAAGTGACAGATTGAAAATTGCTGTATTCCATTAAATCAAGGACTTTTGTGTAAGTGCCAGATCTACATTTTCTTGATTCTATCCGTGATCCGAAGATCAAATACTAAGTTTGCTGCTAGCTCAATCTGCTCTCGTTTCCATATACTCGTAGTTCGCTTGAGGACTGAGGAGCATACTCGTATGGATCAGTGAGGAGTCTAGCTAGTCTCGTTTAGATCATCAAAAGCAATGCAGTATAGCAATACAATGTATTTCAAAGGATTATTATGCTAGTAGCATTCAACAAAAGATTGGTTTAGGCGCCTGCGTCACGCAATGTAAAATTATTGGCGCAATGCTACGTCAGTGCATGCGGAAGTACTATATAGTTTTAATACAGCACAGCGGAAGTTCCTAAATAATGACATCGGAAATTGAATTTTTCGATAATATTACACACAATAAATAGCACTAACACCGATCAGTAAAAGTAAAGCACAAGAAAAATGCACGGAATTAAAAATAAATTTGTTTTCCTGGTTGGTTCGGAATTAAATCAGTGAAACAGTAAGAAGTATAAGATTTTTTAATCGCGAGTACGAGATATGCACCATCACAGTTTGCAGCTGGGCAAATTATTCTGAAGAGAAAACAACAAGGCAAGGTTGAGTTAAGAGTAACAGTTCACAATGGGAGGCAGTGTCAGATCAGTTCTTTCAGTGCTAACTCTCTGAAAGCGACAACAGCGTGCGCCTGGCCGATCACCCAGCGTCATCCAGCAGGCAATCCGCGTAGCGACCCGCCCGGCCGTAATCCCGGCGCCAGGGGCCCTGCATCGTGAGCAGCAGGACGTCCTGCACTGGTTCAATGGTTGAGAACAGTAGGCCTCCACGCGGATGGTGTGGCCCACCAGCTGAAGTCTTCGCCTGCGGAAGGTCTCGCTGGGTAGTCGCAGCGAGGGTGCAACGAGGTAGAGCTGCTGCACAACCGTCGGGCGTCCCAGCAGGTGATTTTGATAGGCAGCTCCGCGGGTACAGTCATCACCTCGTCTTCTCGGTGTTGATGCCCGACCGATGCCGCAGCTGCCACCAGGCTGTCTAGCATGCGCTGGGGCTCCCTCAGCCGTAGAGGCGGGCAGCGCCAGGTCGTCGGCGTAACCCAGGAGTGACAGCCGCTTCTCCGATTGGCGGCTGTTTGTTCGGTAGGAAGTAGAAAGCCGTACTCATCCTGTTGGCAGGGCCCTCCGTAGCATTGTCTCCATTGCTTGGTTTGCTATTGTTAGGTTTTGCCTTGGCCTTATCTTTTTCTCCCCATCGAGGAGATTCAGAAGAGAGGAAGGAGAAATATTCGTTTTTACTTCTAAAACGGATAATTAAATTTAATTAACAAAGCTACGAAAAAAGGGTGAGGCTGAAAAGGAGAATAGGGTGGGGACTGCAGGGGCGAAGGGTGGGCCAGTAGGGGCGAAGATGTTCATGCTGGGGAGGAGAGGGTGAGGCTGGAGGGGAGGAGAGGCTGAGCACTTGAGGGGAGGAGAGGCTGAGCACTCGAGGGGAGGAGAGGCTGAGCACTTGAGGGGAGGAGAGGCTGAGCACTCGAGGGGAGGAGAGGTTGGGGTTGGGGAAAGAAGGCGGTGGTGCTGGAAGGAAGGATGGGGCTAAAGGGTAAGAGGGTGGGGCTAGAGGGTAGAAGAGGATGGAAGCTGGAGGGGAGCGTGGGGCAGTAGGGAAGAGGGCGGGGCTTGAGGGAAGGAGAGTCGGGCTGGAGGGAAGGAGGGTGGTGCTGCAGAGAAGGAGGGTAGGGCTGGAGGGAAGGAGGGTGGGGCTGGAGGGAAGGAGAGTGGGGCTGGAGGGAAGGAGAGTGGGGCTAGAGGAAAGGAGAGCAGGGCTGGAGGGAAGGAGGGTGTGGCTGGAGGGAAGGAGGGTGGGGCTGGAGGGAAGGAGAGTGGGGCTGGAGGGAAGGAGAGTGGGGCTAGAGGAAAGGAGAGCAGGGCTGGAGGGAAGGAGGGTGTGGCTGGAGGGAAGGAGGGTAGGGCTAGAGGGAGGGAGGGTGGGGCTGGAGCTAAGGCGAGTGGGGCTGGAGGGAAAGGGGGTAGGGTTAGAGGGAAGGATGGGGTGGAAGGGTAAGAGGGTGGGGCTAGAGGGTGGAAGAGGATGGAAGCTGGAGGGGAGCGTGGGGCAGTAAAGGAAGAGGGCGGGGCTTGAGGGAAGGAGAGTGGGGCTGGAGGGAAGGAGTGTCGGGCTGGAGGGAAGGAGGGTGGGGCTGGAGGGAAGGAGAGTGGGGCTGGAGGGAAGGAGGGTAGGGCTAGAGGGAAGGAGGGTGGGCTAGAGGGAAGGCGAGTGGGGCTGGAGGGAAGGAGGGTAGGGCTAGAAGGAGGGAGGGTGGGTCCTGGAGGGAGGAGAGGGTGGAAGCTGGAAGGGAGGGTGGAAAGTCGAGGAGGAGGGCAGGGCTAGAGGGAAGGAGGGTGGGGATGGAGGGAAGGAGAGTGGGGCTGGAGGGAAGGAGGGTAGGGCTGGAGGGAAGGAGGGTAGGGCTGGAGGGAAAGGGGTAGGGTTAGAGGGAAGGATGGGGCTGAAGGGTAAGAGGGTGGGGCTAGAGGGTAGAAGAGGATGGAAGCTGGAGGGGAGCGTGGGGCAGTAGGGGAAGAGGGCAGGGCTTGAGGGAAGGAGAGTCGGGCTGGAGGGAAGGAGGGTGGGGCTGGAGGGAAGGAGAGTGGGGCTGGAGGGAAGGAGAGTGGGGCTGGAGGAAAGGAGGGTAGGGCTAGAGGGAAGGAGGGTAGGGCTAGAGGGAAGGAGGGTGGGCTAGAGGGAAGGAGGGTGGGCTAGAGAGAAGGAGGGTGGGGCTAGAGGGTAGGAGGGTGGTGCTGCAGAGAAGGAGGGTAGGGCTGGAGGGAAAGGGGGTAGGGTTAGAGGAAGGATAGGGCTGAAGGGTTGGGCTAGAGGATAGAAGATGGAAGCTGGAGGGGAATGCGGGTAGTAGGGGAAAAAGGTAGGGCTAGAAGGAAAGCAGGGTAGCAGGGAGGGAGGATAGGGCTGGAGGGAAGGAGGGTAGTGTTGCAGGGAGGGAGGGTAGGGCTGGAGAGAAGGAGGGTGGTGGTGCAGGGAAGGAGGGTAGGGCTTGAAAGGGAGGAGGGTGAGGCTAGAAAGAAGGATAAGACTGGAAGGTAGGATGAGACTAGAGTGGAGGAGGATAGGGCTGGAAAGAAAAAAAGATGGGGCTAGAGGTTCAAAGAGGTTTAGGTGGGGCTGGAGGAAGAGGTGAGGCTAGGAGGGTTAGGCTGGAGAGGAGAAGAGAGTAAGGGCTAGAAATGAGGAAAGTAAGAACTAGAAAAGAGAAGGTAGGTAGTGAAGAGGAGAGAATAAGGATTCAAGGGGAAGACATGATGGGGCTAAAATAAAGAAAGGAGTAATATTGGAAGGAAGAGGAGGTAAATTTTTCAAAAAGAAAATAGGTCTAGAAAGAAGAACAGGATATAGATAGAGGTTAGAGAGGAAGAAAAGGTCATGACTACTAGATAGATATCATGACTTACTTTATAATGGTAGTAAATAACTAGTTGCCAGTCTATGGTTTATGGCTTTAAGTTTATAATCTAATTTCTAAAATATTTTTTAATTTTGTGGAGAAATCTTATTTATCAAAATATTTAAAAAATGTGCATAATATTTCAATATAGAATGTGCTCTATATTATCTTGTTTTATATTTCCATTTTTGATGCTTATAAAACAGATTTATAATATTTGTTAGAAAAAATTAATATAAATATTATAATACTTCCATTCCTATAGCCTTAGTAAATTGTATAAAATATAAGCTAATTAAATTAAATCAAAGAAGGACCAAATTAACTTTACATCCAAGAAAGAAAAAAGATGCTTATTAATACTATTATTAAGTCAAAAGAACATTTTAATAATATAACATAAAGGTAAAGGCTAGGCCTTATAACACAAAAGAAAAGAAAATATTTTAGATTTAGGGCTACTAGTCAATAGAAGAAAATAATCAGTGAAACAGTAGGCTTTGTATTACTAAATGCAAAATTACTAGGCCTAGCTGCCTAGGTAGTTTTAAATTTAATCTATTGCCATTGACATTGGTAGAACAGTAGGTCCTAAATAAATCTGTAACAAAATGGCAATAGTAGTAAAATTTAATATTTAGGTCGAACAGCATAGCATAGGCCTAGCCGATTAGACCAAGAATAAGATAGCTAGGTAAGATGCGCAACTTCCTAGACTAGAACTAGCTACATTGGTCACTAGCCCTTTAAATTTTTGCTAATCCTGACGCAGGCTAATTATTTTAATAGCTAGCTAGAATGGAATTTGAATTATACAGTTTACCAACATCACCCGTGACAACTTCTACACGCGAGTACACGGAAGCCTTAAAATGCATAAAAATATGGGTACAAATACCTATCGACGGGTATTATCTGCCTTTAAGGAAAATGCTCTCAAGGAAAAGGCTAAAAAAAAAGGTTAAGGCTCTTGTGAAGAGGTATTTTTGAGCCTTACGTTGTGTCACGGGTGATACATCTTACTAATACATTTTCGTACACAAAACATGTATTGACCGCTTCTGAAGCCGAAAAAAACGTGTCCTATTCTGCTACGTGTTTGTGACACGGCTGTATAGTTCAGTTAAAGGATATTAAAATAGTTGAAAATTTATTAGCACATTAACAAAAACGGAAACTTCGCAGTTCTTTTCGAGAGGTTTTATAACTTAGAGTGCAACTAATTAGCTTAAAATACGACATAGTAGACTCTGATTTTAAATTTTTCTGCGGAAATTTATGTACGATCCATGCATTTACTGTACTCCCTACGCTTTGTACTCTTCTATCGGACGAGGTGCAAGGACCACTGTAAGTGCTTCCATGAAATCGAGCTCACCCTCTGCAGGTCGTCCAGGCGAACTTAACTGCCGCAGCCACAACATCCAGCGCGTTGGACGGCCGCATGAAGACGTAGTTGGTGTACAGGAACTTACTGAAGTTAGCTACATGTAGATGCCTATCGATAGGGATTACTTAAGTTTGCTTAATTGAAATTCATCCTTGCTGCCAGTAGTCCATTAGTATACCATATTCTTAATATCATCATAAATATACCCGAAACTTTAGGAAACTTTAGGTTAAGCTACGGCGAGCCATTGGGTCGCCAGGGGCTAGCGAAATTTGGGCGTCTCCTCCGTTTGACCTCGCTGCATCCGCCGGACGCCCCCTGCAGCTAAGTCAAGTAAGTCAAGTTAGGTTAAGCTATGAAGATATGAAGAGGAATATTATGAGGAAATATATAAAAACGCGTGATGGCGTGAGCATCTACGTACATGATGTAAGTGACCACAGCCCGACCTTTTCATATAGTGCAACAAACGCCGCGGTCCACCCCAATTTACATGTAGCTGATCGGGATGTCTAAAATTGCAATTTGTGATAAACTAACTCTCCTTCATCACCTACATGTAGTCCTCAAATATTCCACACGCCTTAAGGTTCGCCGAGCCCACAGTTGCCTAGTTAATACCCATGCATCCAAGGACCACTGGAACTAACTGCTACTTAATTTTAGCATTCCAACTGTACCCATCCCGCTGCCACGCAAACTTCCCCGAACAGAGGCGTCGCCAACGGGGGGGACAGGGGGGACATGTGCCCCCAGTAAAAGTGTGATGAATTGAGATTGAGACGAAGCGATTGAATTGCTTGAGCCGCAAGTTGTAGACAGCGTTTCTAAACTGACGCGTTGGTCCTTTATATTGTATAATAGAACTGAGTACATGTAGTTAGGACGAACGATGTACATTGCGAAGAAGTACTGTACGTATAAATAGAAATCGATCATTTCAATGGAGGAGGGAGTCTAAAATCACAATATACTAAATCTCTAAGGTCTGTCTGACCGGTATTTCAGTCCACAGCCTGAATGCCTGAACCGATTTTTTTCAAACTTGCTTTATTCAATTGCAAATTCTTGTGAGATTGTGTGGGTGTAATTGCATTGAAAAATACGAATGAGAAGTTGGTTAAATATTCGAAAAACGAGTTTTTTTAATGCTTTCAATGGGAGGCTAGAAAAGGTCAAAATCTCACTGACTGAATTTCAATTCCAATTAAGATTGCGCCACAACTTTTCTCTGTTCACTGTGTAGGCCTCAATACTGGCTGCAATAAGGGAGAGGAAAATAATGCTCAGTGGCTGCGTGTGTACATTCTGACCCTGGCTGACTGGCGGACTGCATAGACAATTGCTATTTATAGATTTCACTCAATTGTGCATTGGCTCTGCCTGCACATAACTGCTTATAAGCTTAATGAACTGAGCAGCCTATCACTGCTATGTACAATTGATGTATAATACATATATATGTATTGACTGCAGTGCCGAAGAATATATCGCTGATTTTTGCGCCCTCCGATCAGTAGGCGGAATAGCCGCAGTGTAGGCACTAGGACTAGGTTTAGGCTAGGCATAAGGTCCAAGGTTCGAGTCCGCCTCCCAGCGGATAAGTAAATTAAATAAATTCATTCATTAGTAGCTTCTGCCTCGACTATTTTGAACATTTTTGATTAATGTAAAATTTTTTTATTAATTAGCAATAATTTATTTTTGCTACTCGCACAAGCCACTAAGCAATTTGATTTGATTTGTAAAATCCTAAGATCCCATTAATTGTTATTATCTAGGTCTATAGAAGTAGATTTTTAGTATATAGGAC
>NIVC01001618.1:0-51325 GCA_002269645.1 Macrostomum lignano | reverse complement strand
CGAATCCTTTCACTCGAACATTGTCGCCGATCCCGAAGAACCGGTGCGGCGCTGGACTCAGCGGCAGCCTCTTGCCGATCGCGCACTTGGTCTACTAGAGATGGCCGCAGAAGTCCAGTCTGGAGCGCAGCCGACGTCCCAGAAGCAGTTCGCTGGGAGAGGTGCCTGTAGTCGAATGCGGCGTTACCCTGTAGGCGAAGAGAAAGCGTTGCAAAGCAGCGGCGGAGTGACCGGATTTCCTGATGTGCAGCTTCAGTGTTTGTACAAATCTTTCAGCTTGACCGTTCGTAGCAGGATGGTAAGGCGCTGACGTGACATGCCGAATGCCGTTGCTGCGTGTAAAGCTTGCGAATTCCCTGGAAATGAATTGAGGCCCGTTGTCGGAGACAATAATTCTTGTAGGCCCAGACGGCTGAAGATTTCACAGAGATGTGCGATGGTGCTGTCTGCTGAAGTATCCTTGACTAGACGAACCTCGGGCCATTTGCTGTGAGCGTCCATGATGACCAGGTAGACTCGCCCATTAACAGGACAGCAAAGTCCAAGTGAATTCTGCTCCAAGGTTCGCTGGGAAATATCCAAGGATGCACGGAGCTTTGGCTGATCAGACTGGTGAGCCTTGCAGGTTTCGCATGTTCTAGCCAACTGCTCCAAGTCCTTGTCCAGCCCTGGCCACCAAACAAAACTGCGTGCCAGGGCTTTCATGCGACTGGCACCGGTGTGAGCCAAATGGAGTTCCTGTAGGACGGCCTTGCGCAGGGACTCCGGGATTATAACGCGAGTCCCCCAGAGTAAGCAGCCGGCTTCGATGGTCATCTCGTTTGCTGATGAGCGAACTCTGGAAATTCTTTGCCG
Source organism: Macrostomum lignano (assembly GCA_002269645.1). Classification (NCBI taxonomy): domain Eukaryota; kingdom Metazoa; phylum Platyhelminthes; family Macrostomidae; genus Macrostomum; species Macrostomum lignano. The sequence goes on along the minus strand of NIVC01001618.1, from coordinate 50,470 downwards.
GATAGTCGCTCTCTCCGGATTGCAGAAGGCGAAGCAGCTTGGACAGTATAGGGTCAGCCAGAGTTGCTTTTGGCGACCAAAGCCGCAGTCACAGCAATGGAAAGTCCTCCTCGAGCGTGAGCGAGTGCACCGCCTCTTCTTCATAAAGTTTCCTTTTAGAGGCAATCGAGAAAGAGAGTCGCAATTGCTGTGCTTCTGGGTGGGCCTGAACTCCATGGCGTACCGGTATCCAGATAGACGGATGGCCCATCGCTGCATCCTGGCAGCCGCACGTGTCGGAATCTCTTTGTCTGGGCCCAGCAATCCAGCAGAGGCTGATGGTCAGTGACAATCGTAAAGTGCCGCCCATAGAGGAATTGGTGGAAGCGTTGGACACCGTAGATTATGGCTAGTGCCTCTTTATCCAGCTGAGAATAGTTTCGCTGGGCTGAAGTCAACGACTTGCTAGCAAATGCGATCGCGTGATCCTGACGCCCACCCGGTGACTGAGAACCACGCCAATGCCGTACGCGAAGCGTCGCACTCGAGACGAATCGGCAGATTTGGATCAAAGTGCATCAGAGCTTTTGATTCGAGCAGCATTCGCTTCGATGCTTGGAAGGCTTCATTCTCGCGGTCGCCCCAAAGCCAGCTGACTCCTTCGACAAGAGCTGATTAAGCGGCGCCACGACTGATGCCAGGTTGGGAAGAAACTTGGCGTAATGCGTCAGCATTCCCAAATAGGATCGCAGCTGAGATACGTCTTTCGGAGCCGGCGCGTTCTGAACGGCGTCGACCTTGCTCTCGAGCGGCCGCAGCCCGTGTTGGTCAATTCGGTGGCCCAAATAGTCGATGGAGTCTTGGAAGAAAGCACACTTGGCGACGTTGAGACGCAGTCCGGCCTCTTGAAGCTTGTGCAGGACTTGCAGCAGATTTTCTTTGTGAGCCGCCAGTGAAGACCCGGTAACCAGGATGTCGTCCTGATAAACCTGGACGCCGTTGAGATGCCCGAGCAGACTGTCAAGGATGCGTTGAAAAATTGCACTGGCCGAGCAGATACCGAATGGCAGGCGGTTCACCTTGAACAGTCCACGTTGAGTGTTGATAACGAGGTACTGTTTGCTGTCTTCTGATATTGGGAGCTGCAGAAATGCCTTTGCCAGGTCGAGTTTGCTCCATTTGTGGCCACCACCCAGTCTCGCAAATAAATCTTCGATTCTCGGCAGCGGGTAGTGCTCTTGCTTTGCGACCTGGTTGAATGTGCACTTGTAATCTCCGCAGATTCGTACAGACCCGTCCTTCTTTACTACTGGCACAATCGGGGCAGCCCATTGAGAAGTCGCTATTGGAGTGATGACCCCTTCTGATTCCATGCGCTGAAGCTCTAAATCGACGGTCTCACGCAGAGCATAGGGAATCGGTCGCGCCTTGTAAAACCTTGGCGTAGCATTTTCTTGTAAATGAAGGTCGACTTCACTGAGGCGATACTTACCGAGACCCTCGGCGAAGACATCCGGAAACTGACGGACCAGCTCAGTAGCCATATCGTTAGGTGCTGCGATCAACGAGTTGACGGGTGCTGTCAAGCGAGGCCAATCTAGGCGGATGACGGTTAGCCAGTTGCGTCCCAGGAGTCGAGCGCTGCCTTCAGACACCACGAGTAGCGGCAGAGAAGCTTCCTGCCCTTCGTAAGTGACCTTCACTGTTACTTCTCCGATCGGAGAGAACTCCTGGTCCGTGTAGGTTCGCAGAGTCGTCTTGGACGGATGCAGTCGCAGATGAGACAGATGGCTATCATAGAATGCCTTGGGAACGAGACTTACAGCAGATCCTGTGTCCAGCTCAAAATGAGATTGCACTTCCTCGATTTGCAGAGGCACCAGAATCGGGGACTTGGAAGTCATTGAGACATGAAATATTGGCTCTTCCTCGTAGTTTTCTTCGTCGTACTGAGACCCGGTTTCATTCTCCTCCAGGAGTTTCACAGATTTTGCTGACCTGCAAACCTTCTTAATGTGGCCAACCTTCCCGCAAGCATGGCATTTCGAGTTACGGAATTTACAGTTCTGACGCGAAAGTGGACCTCCACAGCTGTCGCAGGTGCCTGGCTTGGATGCTGATCCAGCGGGACCAGAGTGTTGGCTGATGTTATATTGTGCTCTCGGGCGTGCCACTGATGGATTCGCGCTGACTCGATTGGTTGCTGAAGTGTGCGCCATCTCGCTTGAAGATTTGTGAGCAGCTTCGAGGTCCAAGGCCAGTTTGATCAGCCCAGCGTACGAATGATCCGAACTCTCGAGTAGCTTAGAGCGGAAATTGTCGCTTCTCATTCCGAACAAAAACTGATCTCGAAGTCGCTCCTGAAGGGACTCGCCAAACTTGCAATGGTTTGCAGCGTTTTTCAGCCCTGCCAAGAAGTTAGCGAAAGATTCACCATCTTGCTGAAGACGTTGCTGAAATTTGAAACGTGCGGCGATCTCCGAAGGTTCGGGCGAGCAATGCTTCTTTAGTATGTCCTGCAGATCTTCGTAGGATTTTTCAGTCAGTTTCTGTGGCTGACACAAGTCGCGAAGCAATTTGTAGTACTTCTCACCAATGGCAGTAAGAAAGATAGCACGCTTGGCCTCGGCAGTCTCAACTTTGTTGCATATGAAATATTGGTTCATGCGCTCAGCGTAGATTTCAAGGTCTGATTCAGCTGAAAGTTCTGGAATTTGGCCAAAAGTCCTCGTCGCCATTGTGATGAATTGAGATTGAGACGAAGCGATTGAATTGGCTTGAGCCGCAAGTTGTAAACGGCGTTTCTTAACTGACGCGTTGGTCCTTTATATTGTATTATAGAACTGAGTACATGTAGTTAGGACGAACGATGTACATTGCGAAGAAGTACGAGTACTGTACGTATAAACAGAAATCGATCAGTTCAGTGGAGGGGGAGGGTCTATAGTGGTAAGCTAAATTTGAGCAGCCAAACGCACAAAGCAGTATAGTTCAAATCGGTATAAGACAGCCAATTCACAGTCTGGAGATGGAGTGAGAGATGTCTGGAGATGGAGTGAGAGATGTCTGGAGATGGAGTGAGAGATGTCTGGAGATGGAGTGAGAGATGTCTGGAGATGGAGTGAGAGATGTCTGGAGATGGAGTGAGAGATGTTTGGAGATGGAGTGAAGACAGTTGTCGACAGACAGTGCGGACACAACAATGGGGGCACTGAGTGAAGCCAAAAGTGTTGGGCCGGAGAACAAATGGAACAGCAGGAAATCAGCAAAATGGTTCAGCCGACCACATTGCAATGTGGGAACTGAAGGCCATAAAGCCAAAAAATTGTAATCCGTTTATACACTCCGTTTATAAACAGTTATCTGCAGTTACAGGCGCAATTACATAGGAGCATTAGAGAAATCACTCTAAATGGTCCGAACAGCAGATTTTAGACTAATAGTTTCCGGAATCACTGATGGAAATTATTTAGTTTAGGTTGTGCTCATTATTAAGCTGCTCAATAAAATGACGTGATCTTTTGTCCTGATGAATTTGTCGCAAATATTGTAGGCTTTTTGTGAATTTTGTAGGCTCAATAGAGGATATTTTAGTATATTACAGGTTTAACAATGGATATTACAGGTTTAACAACGGATATTACAGGTTTAACAACGGATATTACAGGTTTAACAACGGATATTACAGGTTTAACAATGGATATTACAGGTTCAACAATGGATATTACAGGTTTTAAAATGGATATTACAGGTTTAACAATGGATATTACAGGTTTAACAATGGATATTACAGGTTTAACAATGGATATTACAGGTTCAACAATGGATATTACAGGTTTAACAATGGATATTACAGGTTCAACAATGGATATTACAGGTTTAACAACGGATATTACAGGTTTAACAATGGATATTACAGGTTCAACAATGGATATTACAGGTTTAACAACGGATATTACTAGAGGACTAATTAAAATGGAAATTGCTCCAGCGAACCAGTTGTCGTGTCCATTGAATTCTGTATAGAACCCGTCTCAGTCTCAGCATTACGGCGCATTCCAAAATATCAACTTTCAATCTATGTTACAGGCTTGGGGACTGCAGCGTTTTCAGCATTGTGCACAGCTCTGTGCGGCAATTATCAGAAGAGGGAGAGGGAGAGAGAAAGAGGAAGGGGGAGATGCATTCGATGGAGCTATAGCTGGATGCTGGAAATGGAAATGCGAGATCCGGTGCAGCGCAGAGAAAGAGAGACAGGAAAAGGTCAACTCTGTCGCGCTTTGGGGTGTTAAAAAAATAACTTTTTTTAGTCTCCAACGGAAACAGACGAGGCGACAGTGTTGACCAGTGGAGCCCGCTGGAGCCCACATTTGAATCCGGGGGCACGATGGATTGCCGAAACTGCAGGAAGCTGGTGTTTTATTCATGCAGCTGGCGAGGCCGCTGACCCACCCTCGGGGGCGGGGTGGTCAGTTTTGACAATTTTTGTCCAGCAGGAGCGACCCGACTGTTTTTTTCTTTTTATAATGGATGGAATGCCAGTGCTCACGTGATTTAGATAGCTGTCACTCTGAAAGCATAGCTTTAGTCATGCTAAGTTACGATTAAAAAAACTGATTAAATCCAAAGTTCAGAGCCTACAGAACAAAGACTGGTTGGGCCATAGACTGCACGCAAATTGCTGACCCCTGTGCTAAGTTTAACACCCCTGTACCCGTGTTTAGCAATATAGCTCGTATATTATATTATACTTGACCTGGATAAGCAAGTATACAAACTATAGAGATTTAGTATATAAAGATTATTTTTATCATTATTGTTATTATTATAATAGATGAGTTATTAGTATATTAGTTGCATAGTTATTGGTAGTATTAGTATATCGATTATTAGTAATAAGACTAATAATAACAATGATTAGAATTATAATCTGCAATTATAGTTATAATTATAGTAATTTAAATAATAAAAATAATACGCTCACCCTCTGCAGCGTGCAGGATTGATTTTTTGTCTATGGTTGAACTTCATGGTCTATGGTTAAAATCGAATCAAATACGAACTAGTGTGTCATTGGCACAAAACCTTAAAGCCTTTGTAAACTTTGAATCTGCACAATCTCATATGGTTGTCTATGGTCCAACATGATTCTGTGGAATTTACCGAATTGAAAAATATGAACTTTATCCATAGACATGAGTCCAAAGCTGTGCACACGACAAGGCTAAACGAACTGCCGTAGAACTGCAAGATCCTGTCAGAGAAAAAACTGATCGAACAAAACAAATATTGCGTCGAACTTGATACTCCACAGGATCTGGATCCCGAAGGAAGAGCACGTGACACTGACAGATAAAATTGAAAAAGCCGCCTATGACGGAAGTTCGAATTTACGAATAGCAGTGATAACAGCGAGAGAGAGCTTATTTGAAGTCACGTTCACAGCGAGTGATGTTTGCCCAGCGAGTGGCGACGCTGCGGTCCACTGTGTCTGTAAGTGTGGCCTAGCGCCGGCAATGTGACTTTTCTAAGCATCATTCATCAAAAAGTTCAGCTTAAAAGTGCACAGAAAGTCGGTCGATCGGGCAACTCTCGGGATAAAACTATTTCGATTTCAATTAAATTTGTGCGCTGGTATATTACTACTGTGTACAAGAGTTAATAGCTAAAGCTCATTGGAACTGCTGCAGATCACCCATAGACACTGCAGCTCATCGGAACTGCTGCAGATCACCCATAGACACTGCAGCTCATCGGAACTGCTGCAGATCACCCATAGACACTGCAGCTCATCGGAACTGCTGCAGATCACCCATAGACACTGCAGCTCATCGGAACTGCTGCAGATCACCCATAGACACTGCAGCTCATCGGAACTGCTGCAGATCACCCATAGACACTGCAGCTCATCGGAACTGCTGCAGATCACCCAAAAACACTGCAGCTCATCGGAACTGCAGCAGATTCCCAAAAACACTGCAGCTCATCGGAACTGCAGCAGATCCCCCAAAAACACTGCAGCTCATCGGAACTGCAGCAGATCCCCCAAAAACACTGCAGCTCATCGGAACTGCAGCAGATTCCCAAAAAACACTGCAGCTCATCGGAACTGCAGCAGATCCCCCAAAAACACTGCAGCTCATCGGAACTGCAGCAGATTCCCAAAAACACTGCAGCTCATCGGAACTGCAGCAGATTCCCAAAAACACTGCAGCTCATTGGAACTGCTGCAGATCACCGAAAATCCAAGCCAATCTGTCTCTCTTCTCTGATTTTCTGCAACCCAAATTTTAGACAGTGACACCCCGTAAGGGAGAAATTCCAGCTAACTCCAAGCTGCAGTTTTGTTTGAGCTTCTGACAAAACTTCAGACCCACTCGGAGAAATCAGAGCACAGTAATTCTATCTGTCGCACACGTGTTTGCGCTGCAACCCCCTTCCAAAGAAAATAACTCGCCGTTGCATTGATTTCCGCCTTATGTCTGCCCTGCACTCCTGCGTTCAATTCAACTAACATTCTTTGCCGAGCATTTGCTCCCATTTTAGAGGCCAAAAACAATAGCCAAGGAGCAATGCGGAGCATTTACGCGGGGGGGACAGAGTCGACCGGAAAGAGAATAAAGAAATTCTCAATCAACTTCGGAGAGGCTCCGAGTTCTTCTTCTTTTTTAAAAAGAGAAAATTCCGCTTTTGTCTTCCAACTGCTACTAGAAGAAAAGAATTAATTGCTAGGAAATGAGAGCCGCCGAAGATGCCAGGCTGAGCCTGACTCTGCTGCTGCTGCCGCCGCTTCTGCTGAACATCTGGACGGCTTCAGCGGCCGCTGCGGCAGCGGCGCCAAGAAGTGCGGTCGTCTCTGAGCTGCTCGGCCCCGCCGACAGCCGTCAGCAGCGGCCGCCAGCAGCTCCGGGCGGCTCGACGGATCGGCTGCGGCAGCCCGACCCGTTCGATGAGTTCGCCGAGCCGCGCCGGCTCGACTGGCCGGCGTCTGACCGGCGACAACGGCGTCGCCGTCAGCTGGCGGCTGAGCGAATCCGGCGCCGGCTGCTCTGGCGAATGTCGCGACATCCGCGACTGCGCGCGGCACTGGCGCCGCACGCCAGGGACAAGCGGCTGGACCGGCCGGACCCGTACAGGGAGCTGGCCAGCGAGGCCTACCACAGATTTGTTCGGGCCATCCTGGCGATGCGGAACCGCATGGTGGCGATGCACGGCTTCGATGGTGAGCTCTCTAATGCCGCCGTTTTGGTTTGGTGTCCGAATGGTTTGGGACTCGTGTCCGAATGGTTTCTGACTCGTGTCCGAATGGTTTCTGACTCGTGTCCGAATGGTTTCTGACTCGTGTCCGAATGGTTTCTGACTCGTGTCCGAATGGTTTCTGACTCGTGTCCGAATGGTTTCTGACTCGTGTCCGAATGGTTTCTGACTCGTGTCCGAATGGTTTCTGACTCGTGTCCGAATGGTTTCTGACTCGTGTCCGAATGGTTTCTGACTCGTGTCCGAATGGTTTCTGACTCGTGTCCGAATGGTTTCTGACTCGTGTCCGAATGGTTTCTGACTCGTGTCCGAATGGTTTCTGACTCGTGTCCGAATGGTTTCTGACTCGTGTCCGAATGGTTTCTGACTCGTGTCCGAATGGTTTCTGACTCGTGTCCGAATGGTTTCTGACTCGTGTCCGAATGGTTTCTGACTCGTGTCCGAATGGTTTCTGACTCGTGTCCGAATGGTTTGGAATCCGTCCTTAATGTTCAAGCTGTCGCTCACTCACTGCAACTCGAATCCTTTCCTACGCCCAGAGACCTCTGCTATTCGCGAGTTCTTCGAGGACGTCCCGTCGGGCGACGGCGGCGGCAACTCCACGACCAGCCCCGCGCCGACCAGCGGCCCGGAGATGACACCCAGCCCGCCTGTGCGAGTCTGCCCACCCCGCTGGCGCCTCGGTGATCATCGCTGCAAGGCGAACGCCACGTTCTGCTACAAGGACTCCGAGTGTCCGGCGGACAGCCGCTGCTGCTTCGATGGGTGCAAACTGCGCTGTCTGGAGCCGGAGCTGCTCGTCAAGCACGGTGAGCTGGTGTGGGACTGGCTGGTGTGGGACTGGCTGGTGTGGGACTGGCTGGTGTGGGACTGGCTGGTGTGGGACTGGCTGGTGTGGGACTGGTTGGTGTGGGACTGGCTGGTGTGGGACTGGTTGGTGTGGGACTGGCTGGTGTGGGACTGGCTGGTGTGGGACTGGCTACTGTGGGACTGGCTGGTGTGGGCCTGGCTACTGTGGGACACTATATAGACAGGCTACTGTGGGACACTACAGACAGGCTACTGTGGGACACTATATAGACAGGCTACTGTGGGACACTATATAGACAGGCTACTGTGGGACACTACAGACAGGCTACTGTGGGACACTATATAGACAGGCTACTGTGGGACACTATATAGACAGGCTACTGTGGGACACTATATAGACAGGCTACTGTGGGACACTATATAGACAGGCTACTGTCGGACACTATATAGACAGGCTACTGTGGGACACTATATAAACAGGCTACTGTGGGACACTACAGACAGGCTACTGTGGGACACTATATAGACAGGCTACTGTGGGACACTATATAGACAGGCTACTGTGGGACACTATATAGACAGGCTACTGTGGGACACTACAGACAGGCTACTGTGGGACACTACAGACAGGCTACTGTGGGACACTATAGACAGACTACTGTGGGACACTAGAGACAGGCTACTGTGGGACACTATATAGACAGGCTACTGTGGGACACTATATAGACAGGCTACTGTGGGACACTATATAGACAGGCTACTGTGGGACACTACAGACAGGCTACTGTGGGACACTATAGACAGGCTACTGTGGGACACTAGAGACAGGCTACTGTGGGACACTATATAGACAGGCTACTGTGGGACACTACAGACAGGCTACTGTGGGACACTACAGACATGCTACTGTGGGACACTACAGACAGGCTACTGTGGGACACTATATAGACAGGCTACTGTGGGACACTACAGACAGGCTACTGTGGGACACTACAGACAGGCTACTGTGGGACACTACAGACAGGCTACTGTGGGACACTATATAGACAGGCTACTGTGGGACACTACAGACAGGCTACTGTGGGACACTACAGACAGGCTACTGTGGGACACTACAGACAGGCTACTGTGGGACACTATAGACAGGCTACTGTGGGACACTACAGACAGGCTACTGTGGGACACTACAGACAGGCTACTGTGGGACACTACAGACAGGCTACTGTGGGACACTACAGACAGGCTACTGTGGGACACTATAGACAGGCTACTGTGGGACACTATAGACAGGCTACTGTGGGACACTACAGACAGGCTACTGTGGGACACTACAGACAGGCTACTGTGGGACACTACAGACAGGCTACTGTGGGACACTACAGACAGGCTACTGTGGGACACTATAGACAGGCTACTGTGGGACACTACAGACAGGCTACTGTGGGACACTACAGACAGGCTACTGTGGGACACTACAGACAGGCTACTGTGGGACACTATATAGACAGGCTACTGTGGGACACTATATAGACAGGCTACTGTGGGACACTATATAGACAGGCTACTGTGGGACACATGCAAATCTGTCTAACACGTGTATTCCCGAATCAGCTCGCAGTCTCGCCAATACTTATAACCCTCAAATCCCCTTCCGCAGTGTGTCGGGACTACGCTAACAGCACGGCCTACCCGGGCGACCTGTACATGCATCGCAGGGAGCAGATTTGCACATGCGACGAGCTGGGCCGCCCGGCAGGTTGCAAGGACAAGAAGCCCTGCATCGATGTTATATCGAGCTCGGTGAGTCGTCTACGGTAGCTGAATAGGTCGCGCAAAGTCATCAAATTGAGTATTTTTCTGTGTTCTTTCCTGTCAGGTTCTGTCTGGGGAAAATTCTTCGATAGGAAAGCAGCGGACCCACAGTCAGATTCCTTTAAGAGATATTGACTAGATTTCACCGTATAGGATTTTTTTCAGCGAGGGAACTAACTGTCTGTAGCAGATTTCATAGATTGTCGGATTAGCTGACTGACTTTTTCTAGACAGCATGGAAGCTCGGATTACGGAATTTGTGGAAAAAAAACAGAAAGCAGATATTCTGATTTGTATTGAGTTCAATATCGCTGTCAATAAAGTGCTTTCGAATTGATTCTACGGCTCGTAGATGCTTCGGATCAGATACTTTGCCAGCAGATTGACATCTCTTTACTGGACTCATATTCTACCATGGGGGATTCCGTGAATCGTTTCAGTCAAGGTGAGTTTCGTAACTCGCCTCAGTCAAGGGGAATTCGATCCGTGAATCGCCTCAGTCAAAAGGGGAATTCGATCCGTGAATCGCTTCAGTCAAGGGGAATTCGATCCGTGAATCACCTCAGTCAAGGGGAATTCGATCCGTGAATCGCCTCAGTCAAGGGGAATTCGATCTGTGAATCGCCTCAGTCAAGGGGAATTCGATCCGTGAATCGCCTCAGTCAAGGGGAATTCGATCCGTGAATCACCTCAGTCAAGGGGAATTCGATCCGTGAATCACCTCAGTCAAGGGGAATTCGATCTGTGAATCGCCTCAGTCAAGGGGAATTCGATCCGTGAATTGCCTCAGTCAAGGGGAATTCGATCTGTGAATCGCCTCAGTCAAGGGGAATTCGATCCGTGAATCGCCTCAGTCAAGGGGAATTCGATCCGTGAATCGCCTCAGTCAAGGGGAATTCGATCCGTGAATCGCCTCAGTCAAGGGAATTCTAACTCGTTTTAGGCAAGGGGAATTCTTCACATCGCTTCTGTCAGAGTATTTTCTAACTTGCTTGGGTCAAAGGGAATTCCCAGACTCCTTTTAGTCAAGTAAAATTGTCAATATTGAGGTCCAGCATGAATAAATCCCTATTCATTCCAGCTATTCAAGCTGCCCTTTATCAACAACAAGACGGTGAAGCTGAAGAAACGGGAGCGAACAACGCGGCAGAAGATCTACGACGCCCTGCAGAAAGCCTTCAAACACGTGAAGAAGGTGTACTAGCAGTAGGCTCAACTGCAATACAACTATGGGATTTCTTTCCGTTGTGCGACTGCGTTGCTCGCCATCCTATCGCACCAATCTCCGGTACACGGGACTGGCCAGCTTGGCCGTAAAATAAATAAACTGAGAGAAGACATTCCAAAGCGCCTAGTTTTGAAACAAGAGGGCAGTGGTGTATTAGTGCACGCGAACTGCAAGTTGCATCCCACGATGTACTCTTGTGTTTAGTTCATTACTTTGATGTACAAGTACAGGGTACAGCGTATAGGAAATATACAGCTCAGGCTGAACCTTAAACATGCAGAAATGCCACCTGGAGACTCCGGTCTCTGCCTGAACCTTCAGCATGCAGACATGCAACCTGGAGACTCCGGTCTCTGCCTGAACCTTCAGCATGCAGACATGCCACCTGGAGACTCCGGTCTCTACCTGAACCTTCAGCATGCAGACATGCAACCTGGAGACTCCGGTCTCTGCCTGAACCTTCAGCATGCAGACATGCAACCTGGAGACTTCGGTCTCTGCCTGAACCTTCAGCATGCAGACATGCAACCTGGAGACTCCAGTCTCTGCCTGAACCTTCAGCATGCAGACATGCCATCTGGAGACTCCGGTCTCTGCCTGAACCTTCAGCATGCAGACATGCCACCTGGAGACTCCGGTCTCTGCCTGAACTTTCAGCATGCAGACATGCAACCTGGAGACTCCGGTCTCTGCCTGAACCTTCAGCATGCAGACATGCAACCTGCTGGAGACTCCGGTCTCTGCCTGAACCTTCAGCATGCAGACATGCAACCTGGAGACTCCGGTCTCTGCCTGAACCTTCAGCATGCAGACATGCAACCTGGAGACTCCGGTCTCTGCCTGAACCTTCAGCATGCAGACATGCCACCTGGAGACTCCGGTCTCTGCCTGAACTTTCAGCATGCAGACATGCCACCTGGAGACTCCGGTCTCTACCTGAACCTTCAGCATGCAGACATGCCACCTGGAGACTCCGGTCTCTACCTGAACCTTCAGCATGCAGACATGCAACCTGGAGACTCCGGTCTCTACCTGAACCTTCAGCATGCAGACATGCAACCTGGAGACTCCGGTCTCTACCTGAACCTTCAGCATGCAGACATGCAACCTGGAGACTAATTTGACAGGAATTATCTATGATATTTATTAATGATTATCAAGGCTTGAAAAACCGTATTTTTGTAGGACCTGAATGTGCAAACTAAAATTTGGTGTGCTATCATCGAATATCTAGCGGGTATTAGCTATTCGAAATTTAGGTTTTTATTTAGCAAAAAAGTGTAACAAGGAATACAAAAAACAAGTTCGATAGAATTTAAAGCATCTATATTAGTTAACAACTAATAAGCTGTGTGCTAAGACGGGCTGTCATCAGTTCTAATGAGTGTTTTTCTCGGTTGAAATTTTAGACACAACAAAAACACGCTTAGACAAAAAATTAACTAAAAATACAATATAAATTAACCAACTATTCGAAACAGCGTCAATGTCAAACTAATCCTGTCATTCGAGGCGCTAAAAAAGTTCACAGCAACCTTAAAGCTAAACCAGAGAAAAATTGATATTATTATTATTGAAATTTTTAACCAAGCGTGATTTTACGCAAATCGAAGGAAGTCTATCGAAATAATCATTTCCAGCTGTTGCGCACTACTAATAGTAATATTCAACTATAAAAGTAGTAGCAAGACGCCCTGTTGTTTCTCTTCTTGCAAATTTGAGTTTGAAAACAGCGCAGCAAAGTATTTCATTTAACGCTGGACCTCGCCATCTCCATGGTAACTGCTACACAGAAAGTAAACAATTAATACGTACCCGTATATATATATTACTACTATAAGTAATAAGACCCCTACTAGACCCCTACTAGAATCCATGAAACAACACAAACAGTCAGAGGCGATCTACTTGGTAACCTGGTGAATAGCGTGGGCCAGGTAAGCCACATTGTTGGACGAAATTCCGGCCACGCTGATCCGGCCATCCTTGGTCAGGTAGATGCTGAACTCTTTAATAAGCCGTTCAACCTGCTCGGGCTTGAGTCCGGTGAAGCAGAACATGCCAATCTGGTCAATAATGTGCTGCCAGTTCTTCTTGCTACCCTCTTTAGCCAGCAGCTCGGTGAGCTGGGTTCGCATCCCGATAATGCGATCGGCCATGCCCTTCACATCCGATAGCCAGGCCTGCCGCAGCTCCGGCTGGGTCAGCACCGCGGCAGCGATTCTGGCGCCGTGCACGGGCGGATTGGAGTACATTGGCCGGATCAGGATCTTCATCTGGCTCAGTACGCGGTCGCGTTCCTCTTGCGAGTCGCAGAAGATGCTGAAAGCGCCGACTCGTTCACCGTAGAGGCCCATGTTCTTGGCGAAGCTCTGGCACAGGGCAGCAGGCAGGCCCTCCGATAGGAAGTGCCTGACAGCCCAGGCGTCCGTGTCCACGCAGCCGGAGGCGAAGCCCTGTGTTGGGATGGGGATTCTGCCATGCTGAGTGGGGATTCTGGGCCATGCTGAGTGGAGGATTCTGTGCATTTTGGTTGAGATTCTGTGCATTCTGGCTGGGGATTCTGTGCATTCTGGCTGGGGATTCTGTGCATTCTGGATGGGGATTCTGTGCATTCTGGTTGGGGATTCTGTGCATTCTGGCTGGGGATTCTGTGCATTCTGACTGGGAATTCTGTGCATTCTGGCTGGGGATTCTGTGCATTCTGGCTGGGGATTCTGTGCATTTTGGTTGAGATTCTGTGCATTCTGACTGAAGATTCTGCGCATTCTGGCTGGCGATCCTGTGCATTCTGGCTGGTGATTCTGTGCATTCTGGCTGGGGATTCTGTGCATTCTGGTTGGGGATTCTGTGCATTCTGGTTGGGGATTTTGTGCATTCTGGTTGGGGATTCTGTGCATTCTGGCTGGTGATTCTGTGCATTCTGGCTGGGGATTCTGTGCATTCTGGTTGGGGATTCTGTGCATTCTGGTTGGGGATTTTGTGCATTCTGGTTGGGGATTCTGTGCATTCTGACTGGGGATTCTGTGCATTCTGGTTGGGGATTCTGTGCATTCTGACTGGGGATTCTGTGCATTCTGGTTGGGGATTCTGTGCATTCTGGTTGGGGATTTTGTGCATTCTGGTTGGGGATTCTGTGCATTCTGGTTGAGGATTCTGTGCATTCTGACTGGGGATTGTATGTTAGAGATTTTGTGCATTCTGGACTCTGTGAAATCTGATAGCGCACCTGATAGGCCATGTCAAAGAACGGATACAGCTTCCTTCTCTTGATGACGTCGCACAGTTCGCGCCACTGCTCCTGGCGCGGATCCACTCCAGTCGGGTTGTGCGCGCAGGCGTGCAGCAGGATGACATCGCCTTCGGGTATTTTGCTGACGTCGTCAAGGCAACCGGCGGCGTCGAAGCCGCACGTGGCCGGATCGTAATAGCGGTACTGCTTGACGGACATGCCGGCGTGGCCGAACACGGGGTTGTGATTTCCCCAGGTGGGCTTGGGGAACCACACCGTCTTGCTGGGATAGAATTTGGCAAAGAAGGCGGCGCCAATGCGCAGGGCCCCGGTGCCGCTGATGGACTGGGCGCTGGCGTTGCGGCCCTCGCTTAGGATTGGGTTGGCGCTGCCGAGGGCCAGCTCCACCGCGGCCTTGGTGAACTCGGGCAGGCCAACGATGCCGGCGTATTCCTGCATTAGGTTGGCGTTGGAGGCCACTCGTAATGGGGCAATTTTCAAGGGGTGATTTCCAAAGAGCGACAGTCAACGCTAAAAATTGATAGTGAATTATCGGTAGGCTTTTCGCAATGGGCGACTTCTCATGGATCATGCTTGGGCGCAACCTAGGGATTCATCCGGCCATTTCTATTGGCAACACACACATTTAAGTCGCTATTGGATGGAAGTGTAGCCACGTGACTGTGTGTGTGTTGCCAATAGAAACGGCCGAACGATTCCCAAGGTTGCGCATGTACGAGGGTCACTCAGAAAGTCTTTAGCCTGAGTAGGATCCACGAGACGTAGAAGCATGAAATTTGTCTATGGTAAAGACCAACTTTTAAAAGTATCGCAGCAAAAATTTCAAACAGAAGCAGCCACTTTTGAGTCCACTGCAGCGAGTTAAAGTCAGTTCACCCCCTGAGTTCTTCAATTCAACAATGAAGCTGGAAAATCGCGACTTCAGAGCAATGATGTACCTGCACTTCAAGCAAGGCAAGTCGCCGGCCGAATCGTATCAAACTTTACAGAACGTTTTCACCCATGTATGTCCTTCATACGCAACCGTCAAAAACTGGTTCGCTGAGTTTCGCCGAGGTCGAGAAAGCCTCGAAGATGAACATCGATCCGGGAGACCCTGTGACGCAGTGACTCCAGAAAATATCTGCGCTGTGTCCAGCATGATTGCCGCTGACCGGCGAGTGACCTACCAGCAGATCCAGCAGGAGATCGGTATTGGATCGGGGAGTGTGCACGCCATTATGCACGAACACCTTGGAGTGCGGAAGCTGGCTTCCCGGTGGATCCCCCATCAGCTGTCGGACGTGCAGAAGGACACCAGGGTGGCTTGGTGCCGATTCATGCTGCAGAAATTCGAATCCGGGACCAGCCGGCGTATCTGGGACATCCTCACGGGCGATGAGACCTGGATTTATCAATACGACCCCGAAAGCAAGCGCCAGTCAGCCATGTGGACCTTTGGAGACGAGGACAGCCCCACAAAGTTTCGACGCAGCCGGAGTGTCGGCAAGCAGATGGTGGCCTGTTTCTTCATGCGCACTGGGCATGTGGCTTCCGTTTCACTTGAAGATCGCCAGACAGTCACCGCTGACTGGTACACAACGGTTTGCCTGCCCAAGGTCTTTTCTGCTGTGAGCCAGAGGCGCCCAAGGTGCGGATTGCGCGGGGTGCTTCTGCACCACGACAACGCCAGCGCGCACACGGCGGCTCAAACTCTGGAGTTTCTGGCTGACTGTGGGGTCCAGCTGATGACTCACCCTGCTTACAGTCCAGACCTGGCACCGTGCGACTTTTTTCTGTTTCCGAAGTGCAAGGAGATTCTGAAGGGCCAGGTTTTTTCTTCACCGGAAGAAGCTGTAAATGAGTTCAAAAACATCATCGAGGAGCTCCGGGATGAGGATTGGCGGCATTGCTTCGACAGCTGGTTTCACAGGATGCAAGCCTGTATCAATGCCGGTGGAGAGTATTTTGAGCACTTGTAGTCGTTTTTTAGTTCATTTGTTGCTGTTTTCGTGTTCAGGCTAAGAACTTTCTGAGTGACCCTCGTATGTCATGGATGATTCTCGAGTGATTCTCAGTGAGTAATTCTTCCTTAATGATTCTCAGTGAGTAATTCTTCTTTAATGATTCTCAGTGAGTAATTCTTCCTTAATGATTCTCAGTGAGTAATTCTTCATTAATGATTCTCGGTGACTGATTCTTCATTAATGGTTTTCGGTGAGTGATACTTAGTGAGTGATTCTTCAATAATGATTCTCGATGGGTGATTTTTAGTGTGTGATTCTTCATTAACGATTCTAGGTGGGTGATTTTTCAATAATTATTCTCAGTGATTGATTGTTCATTACTGATTCTCGATGAGTGATTCTTCAATAATGATTCTCGATGGGTGATTTTTAGTGTGTGATTCTTCATTAACGATTCTAGGTGGGTGATTTTTCAATAATTATTCTCAGTGATTGATTGTTCATTACTGATTCTCGATGAGTGATTCTTTATTAATGATTCTCGATGAGTGATTCTTCATTAATGATTCTCGATGAGTGATTCTTCATTAATGATTCTCGATGAGTGATTCTCAGTGGGTGATTCTTCATCATTGATTCTCAATGAGTGATTATCAGTGGGTGATTCTTCATCATTGATTCTCAATGAGTGATTATCAGTGGGTGATTCTTCATGAATGATTCTTGAAGAGTGATTATCAGTGGGTGATTCTTCATTAATGATTTGACGAGTGATTTTTAGTGTGTGATTCTTCATTAATGATTCCCGATGAGTGATTCTCATCGTGTGAGATTCTTCATTAAAGATTCTCGATGAGTGATTCTCAGTGGTTGAATCTTTATGGTTAGTTCTAAAGTAGGCGATTCTCGATAAGCGACATTTTCAAGACTCGATTCTCAAAGATCAGTTCTAAATTTGAAGGACGATTTTGAACGCAGTCTGCGGCGTCAACAGAGGTTTGGCAGAGCAAAAATGCGGCTTATTCAAATGAGCGACTCATCAGCCCAATTCAGCAGCTAAAATGATCACAGCTGGAGCAGCTCCAGACCCACCACTAGGCAGGAGTTATTTACAGATTGCTACAATTTCGTGGGAAATTTTATAAGATAAAAAGCTGTCTGTTTCACCTTGTCCAGTTTCTGGGCCATCAGCTGCTCCTCAGCTTTGCGCACCGAAGGCAGCACAAATGGCTTGCCAGTGTCGTCTCTGTAGGCGCCAACGCCGAGGTTCATCTTCTTGGGATTCTTGTCCCGCTTGAACGCCTCGGTAACGCCCAGGATCGGGTCCGGTGGGCCCATCTCCACGCTGGCCCAGTGAGCCCTGGCGGCCAAAGTTTGAACAAGCATAGCTCATGACTTTTTTCATTTGGAAGAGTGCCTTTCTCATTCACTTTAGTTTCTCATTAGAATACCAAATTTATTTATAAATGACTTGATATTTATTTTATCTATAATAGCTATAATAGCAAGTCTACTTAACTTTGGCTTGAAGTTATGCTAGCCTGTATGCTGGCCTGAATAACAAGTTCAAATTCATTGAGCATACTGGAATTTATAGTAGGCCTAAGATTTTCTAGACTTTGACATGCATACTGATTAGTTGATTGTTAATTAATCAATGAGTTATAAAAATAATATATAGCAATCTATATGTCTTGTTGCCAGTGTCCATCACCAATATGTCTTATCAAAATGACTGGTATTCCTAGTCTTTAACTATAGGGACTAGGGCATTAAAAATCTATATTGATACATATAAGCTCATACAAGTCTTAAATTCTAGGGACTTAAGAGTTCCCTCCAATTTGAAACTGGCAACATTCATCATTTTTACTATCCTACCCCATCAAATCAATAGCTCAATTGACCTTTTAAATCTCAGTTGAGTGGTATTAGTATTAATAGATATAGGAATTAGATAATAGGAATCAATGTGAGGGAAATGTAAGAATCAATGTCAGGCATGATTGTCTGTAACTTTTAACAAAATGACCTGCTTCAATCATCTTTTTAGCAAACATCTAATCAATTGTTGGGCATCGAATAAGCTTTAATTTATTTACTTTAGTAAAAATCTTTGAGATACATTAATTCAAAAATTGCTTATCAACACTCTGATTAGACATCGCTTTACCTTTGACTAAATTTGTTTCAATTGTAGCAGCTTAAAAGCTAGTTTAAAAAAATGCTTTGATTAACTTTTTATATCTATATCAGCTTTAAAATGACATCTCAGCCACCACAAAAGACTACACTGATGCTGAGATATTTAAAACTAAACATTGCTTTATGCAAACTCATATTTGGAAATTTTACTGATTTTTGTTCAGCTGCTGTGTCCTTGTTTTTCATCAGAATCTTGTCAAATTCTAGTCATGTCAATACACAATGTTAGCTTTAAAATGAAATGTCAGCTTTTGCAGGCTCAGGAATATCCTTCCAAACCAAAACAGAAAGATATTCATACCTTTATCATGACCTTTTTGGCCATGGCTACCTTGATAGGCACTATTTCCTCTAAGGCAAACTTGAAAACAAACTTTTAATTATAATTAGCCCTTTTATTAATTATAATTAAGATGCTTAGCAGCATTGTCTGCCATTGCCCTTTCTTTACCCTTCCTTTACCAAAGACTAGATATGCTAACTCAAGCTGAACCCATCTATTGATGAGGTTTGCCAACCCAACAACATCACTCAGTTTATCTAGGCAACAAGATGAGCCACTTTCCCCCCTATGGAAGACCACATTGCAAAATGAGCCATAGCTAGTGAACCATCCTGACCACCTTGCTTTTGCCTATCTGCCTGTCACAACCCTGCTGGGCTTTTAAGAGCTAAAGGAATAGGCAACATTTGCCTCTTGCTATGTCTATAGACTACCCTGCAAAGTCCTACTCAATTTCTGAGATGTCAAGGCTTACTCTTTACTTTATAGTAGATATATATGAGGTGTATCAGCCTTCAACAAACTGCAAATTGATAGTGCACCTAAAAGTTGTGCTGTAGGACTTTAGTCTTGGAACTTTTTTGACACATCTTATAGCTATGACTAGAATTTGACAAGATTCTGATAAAAAACAAGGATATAGCAGCTAAACAAATATTGATTAAAAATAAGTAAAATTTCTAATGTAAGTTTGTGCAAAGCAATGTTTAGTATTGAATATCTTAGCATCAAGGCAGTAGCTGAAAAAGTTGAGACACATGTAAAAAGTTAAATAATTTTTAACTATCTTTAGGCTGCTATGATCAAAACAATTTTAATCAATGGTAAAATAATGTCCTAATCAGAGTGTTGCTAAACAATCTTTGAATTAATGTATTTTAAAAATATGGTTACTTTAGTAAATAAATGAATGCTTATTTAATATCCAACAATTGCTTAAATATTTGATGAAAAGATAGTTGAAGAAGGTCAATTTTGTTAAAAGTTATAGATGATCATTTTAAATATCTGTTTAAATATCTATAAGGAAACCTTAATATTAGGAATCAATATCTATTGTATTATATTATAGATATACTTTTGATACAATTTAGGGCATCATATCAAACTTTTTTGCCTATAATAAAAAAATATTAGCAATAATAATTGTAATATTATTATATATTATAGATATTGGCAACTGTCAAGTTCCATTCATAAAAATTATTTTGATTCTAGAAAAGTAATGTATAAACTATTTCAAGTATAAATAAATACTTTTAGGAGACTTAAGCCTGACTAGGCACTAATTCTATGCTTCAAAACTTGTTATAATATACCTGACATCGGAAAGCCGCAAAAGTCTATGGCCAGAATGTTTGAACATTCTTTGCCTTGAAAAAGGTCTATGGTCAAGTCTAAATATCAATGATCTTTAACAAATTGACAAATAACAAATAAATAAAAGTAAAGTCCTAAATTTAGCAAGGCTGTGCGCCATGCTATGCACCATGCATGGGACTTCACAAGCCCTATTTAAAATTACTTAGAGGAATTATAGCATTAACTGAACCTAATACACCTTTTCACGTTCAATTTTGAACAAAATCCAGTTCTAAAAAAACTAGCGGAAATTCAATTCAGACAATTCAGACTGGGGACAATTTTGTCTATGGCTAAACCTCGCTTCCGTAGCAGAATGTTTTGAACTGGGGTTTGTTGCCCCAGTCTGAATTGTCTGAATTGAATTTCTGCTAGTTTTTTTAGAACTGGACTTTGTTCAAAATTGAACGTGAAAAGGTGTAAAACCATTTGGGCATATCCTATTATAGATTTCTCAATACTGTAATATATAAAAATTTTGCTGTTAATTGGCAGTTTGACTATAAACAATAATATTTTTTTTTCTATTTCACATATTAATGTTTTGGCCATAGACTAATCTATTGCGGCTTTTTGATGTCAGATATATTATAACAAGTTTTGAAGCATGAAACTAATGCTTGTCTCTTAAAAATAGCTATTTGTACTTAAAATAGGTTGTACAGTACTTTTCTAGAGTCAAAATAATTTAACAAATAGAACTTAGCAATTGCCTAAATATTATATATTATTTAAGCTTTCTAATCTGTTTAAATGACAATAGGCCTAGCCAATTTACATATATTGTAATAGCTTTTTATTACACTTTATTGCCAAATTGATTGTTGGCATTTTGACTATCATTGAATTGTCTATCATCAATTAGATTGTCCTGTTGCTTGATACCTAGATTGACTAGATACCAAAATGTATGACTATGTCTTATAACCTAAGCCTATCCTATCTATATTCATATGCTTTGCCAAAAACCTCTATAGGCTATCTATAACTTCCCATGACCATGTCTTTAGCTACAGTGGAACTCTATAAAATTGTGAAATGTTACTAGGCCTATTTTTATTATGAATAATAAATTCAACACTTTAAATGGCAATGTGAGTAAATGTAGGGACTCCAGTGAGGGTCACGTGACCATTGAAAAACTGGAAAAGTGGCAAAAAGTACCCTAACTTTGAACATAAAAAACTATATCAAATAAACGGAGTTATAGAAAGAATGAGTATGCAATCGAAAGAAGAAGAGTTTATCTTTAAAATGACACCAACCACTTGCGTGTACCGTGTATAATACAAAAGTTATAGTCCATTAAAAAGAGGTCAAAATTTGGCAAATATGAAAAAATGAAGCCGTATCGTGAAAAATGGACGGTAAATTCAATTTGAAATTATGAGAAAGCTGTTATAGGTATCATATAAATTCTTTTTTATTAACAAAGATACGGAGTTAAATATTGTTTCTAGAAGGAATAAAAAAGTTTTCATACATTTTTTGTTGCTTAAAAACGAAAAAAAAAACTTTTAACTAATTTTTCTATAAGAAATAAGCCTTCTCCCCGCGACGTCACCCCCTTAAAAATGCGCAACAATTCCGGAAGAAAACAATGTAAAAAAAAGTAGAGAAATTCATCGACGCGCGTTCAAGCGCGCTCACTTCAAAATTACCCACCCCCATGCTTTGCATTTTCAGGCTATTCATCGGCAGTCAATCTGGTGCTCCGGACTATGTCTTCATTGTCTGTGTGTCTGAGACATAGATACTGAGACATTTAATCATGGATATAGCAGTATATAAGCTGTAACTTTGACTCTTTAGTGTTCTGTAAGGGAGTCGGAAGTCCATTTTTATACAATGGCATGTACATGTACTATATATGTGCATACATTTAGGCAGTTCAATACTGCACGATGATGGAGTCACAGGCAGAGCACCGCGGGCACAACCTTGAATGACAAAGGGGCTGGACAAGAACTCGTTGAAGTCCCTCTGGCGACTCGCGGTCTTCAGCTTTGAGAGCTTCGTGGCCTTTGCCCTGAGCTTTTGCAGCCTATTGAACAGATGCAGCTCAGTGACATTAGCCAGAAGGGCAGCTCCGATATGGGCACGCACAGCCCGCTGGCCATGCATGCCACCACCAGCAAAGACTTCCAGCACCTCCTTCACTGATGCCTGGTGTGTGTCAGTATCAGGAGGCTGGGTTGCCACATCTGTACCAGACTTGGTGGCCTGGGAGGTGCTCATGGCAAGAAGAGACAAGGTCAAACTCAAGAAGCAAAGCTTAGGTAGGCTAGCAGGCTAGCTCAGTCAGTAGCTGGAAGAAGAAAAAGGTCACAGCAGCATTATAAACTGATCAGTTTTGAGTTTGCATACTACTAAATTACTACATACTAAACAGAGTCTACTGATTATGAAGTAAAAACATAATATGCCAAACATGTATTAATATGTCCTTCTGGAAATATAAGAAAGAATGACATATTGGACACTAAATGTGGGCAAAATACAGAAAAGTTATGACTGGTCAAATTTTTTTATCCGCAAAATTCACAATTTTTGTAAATGATCCCTGAAAAAGAATGTCATAAAATATAACAAAGGTACTGTATAATATAGACAATAGCATGTTCTAAAAGCCTGAAAAATTTGCAAAAAAATGACAAATTGTGCATAAAAATTGACCAACTAAAAAAAAAGTTATAGATGTTTAAATAAAAAAATGCTCTTTTTGATACCAAAATGATCACAGTCCCTTATGGGAAAAATGCATTACGAACCTAGACAAAATTTTTGACACAAAATGTGTCACAACTTTTTTATTATTTGACCAAATTTTATATGGGAGGTGTCAAAATGCTCATACAGGCATTATCTATCATATAAAGAAGAAAAAAAGACTAAATTCCAAATTTTCAAAATCTCATTAGAATGCCTAGTAAATGGCATGGCAATGCTATAGTATAGAGATTTTTTGACTCTCGCAGTAAATAATAAAATTAAAAAATGTAATAGCTACAAATACAAATGGCCATGTCATCCGTTAGGCACAGGCCTAACCAGCCCATTGAAGGCCTAAGATATAAGATAAGGGCCTAGGCCCCTAAGCAAAATGCAGACTCACTTTGTACGTGAAGCTAAAGGCATGATTCTACATGCTTTCAGTAGAGAATAAGCATTGGTTTGCACAAGCGAATTCATTTTTGTTCCAATTTTACTAACCGAAGTTAAACTTTTAGAGCGCTATTTGGTAACTTACTGAATAACAAAATAACAATACAGTGAGTGCGATTCTCCTCCTCCATCGGCTAAAAAAGTGATTATTAGTTTTGATAGAACACAACGTCTGAAAAAAGCAGAACTTTAATCACTATTAGGTAATATTTCACTTAGCATTTTCTGGATTGAACAGTATGCAAATATCAGAAATAATTTGTTTAATCATGTTAACACAACTTTTAAAGTGTCTTCTTCTAAGAAATTTTAGTTGAAAGTTAAGTTAAGACACTGATCCGCGAAGTCTAACTCATAGCTTGCCAGCTTGCCTTGTTTTGACCACTTTGGTCCAGTGTTGCTTTTCTAACTTTACCTGATAATGAACAACCAGGTCTATCTACAATTAATCTGCATTATTAGCTTATCCGTTTATTCTCTCGTCTCTTTCTAATAATTTTTTATGATTTTAAATAATTTTATTAAATTCTTAATTTCTTATTAAATTTAAGAAAAAACTTAAATTTAATAAGAAGTCTCAATCAAACCCATCGGCCTCAGTCAATCTGATACAACATCCAGTCTACAATTATCTTACTAGCCATCAGTGCCCCCCGCCCCCTGGGAGACAAATAAGAATAGAATGAGAGTTCCTAGAATAGAATAAAGGGTGATCTTTCGTTTTCCCACTCTAAGTTATTTTAACGCTTTTTTCAAACTTTTCAGCTACTGCTAGTATGGCTGGTCGACCTCCTGCGCCGCAGACCATTGTCCCAGCCGCCGAAGTCCTCAAAAGCATAGTTCTGTATGACATTGATGTTAATCATTGAGGACTAGTTGCATTGGTGCCCAATGTTGACGAGGCAATGCATTGGATGGCGAGACACCACCCGTTTACCAATAGCAGGAATTGCGAGACCTGTGACATTGCTATGTCACTTCAGCAACTTACCTGAACTTTACCTGAACGTATGCTTCTGCTTCTATGCTTCTGCAACTCTGAAAAGTTTGAAAAAAGCATTAAAATAATTTAGAGTGGGAAACCAAAAGATTGCCAAATAAAGAATATACAAATTATTTACTAGGCCCTAGGGCCTAAGCTATGCTTTTTTATAAATACAACCTATATTAGCCTTCTATTCTAACCTAATAAATGCTTAAAACCATGCTTGGGCGCAACTTTGGGATTCACTCAGCTATTTCTATTTGCAACAAACACATGTAAGTTGCTATTGGACGGAATAGTAGTCACGTGACTGCTCTTAGCCAATAGCAACTTACATGTATGTGTTGCCAATTGAAATGGCTAGGTGATTCCCAAAGTTGTGCATGAATGCTTAAAACAACTGAGTGTATAGGCCTAGACTATAAAATTATTATTATTATTTACTAATTTTTAATAAATTAATACTTATTTATATAGGTCTACATCTACTTTACTGAGCATGATAAAAAGATTATGTATGAAAATATAACAGTTTTATAAATTTTTAGGCATATGACAGGTATGACTTGCAATGGTTGAAGGATATATAATGTATTTTGTACTAGGCCAAGGGGTTCCTACTTGAATTAAAACAGAGAAGTACTTATTTCTATATATGGTCCAGACAGTACATTGTATTATCTAATAATATTGAATTTTTCATTCAACTCACATTAATAGTCCTTAATTATCTAGATAATAAATGATGCATCTATTTTCCTTTTCCAAATACTCAAATTCATTAAAAAATCAGGGGCATAGCCAATGGGGAGGGGGGACACTAAGGACATGTCCCCCCCCTCTAGAAGGGGAAAAATTTTTTTATTGATTTCGTTTTTTTGCTTCTATTGCTAATATTAGAGATGAATTTATGTTTCTGTCCCTCCTTGATATAAATCCTAGCTATGCACCTACTAAAATAAATGGAAGGCAATCACCTATTTCTGATATAAAGAAGGATTAACACTGAATAAGGCTGCCAAATGCCTATAAGCACATTATAGTGACTTAGCTCCTAACAGATCCATAGTGAGTAAGTGGATTGCCTACTTTGCTGCTAGGCAACATGACCTCAAAGATGATGTATGCAATAAAGGTCTATTGACTGTAGCAATAAAACAGAATATAGACTGTGTATAGACCCTCGTAGACAAAGACCAATGGCTCACATTTGATGAAATGGAGGTAATCCATAGGTATCTCTTGTGGCTCTTTGGAGAAGATTGTCCATGGGGATTTGCAGATAAAGAAGCTTAACTCTCTATTGGTCCCAAGGCTACTAATGGCTAAGTAGAAAGGAAGAAGGGTGGCCTATGTGACTATGTATATCAATATGTTAGAAGACATAGGTGACCATTTCTGGCAATGCATCATAACCTTTGATAAAACCCCTTTGCTATACTTCCTACCTAAGACCAAGTGCCAATGGATGCAGTGGGTGGGTCCTGATGAATCTTGACTAGTTCATGCCAAGTCAGGTCCCTCTCTATTGGCAAGTTTCAACTCACTATATTTTGCAACTATAAGGGAATCATCCATACTGACTTCTATTCTCTAAAGACAAGTATCACTGCTACCTGTTATAGCACTTTGCTAGAAGAAGTCTATCAGAAACTGCCCAAAGTCAGACTTGGAAAGATCCATGGTCATTCGCTCCTCCTTTAGGACAATGCACAAGTGCACATAACATGTTTGTCTATGGCCAAAATTCGACAACTGAAGTGGCAGCTACTCCCACACCTAGCCCCCAGCAACTACCACCTGTTTGTATAGCTCAAAGATCCCTTGCATGATATCCACTTCATAGTAGAGGAGATTTGGGCTACTATGAAGAAAGTCAATTTTGTAGCTTCCACAAACCTGTTTTGAGGAGGGGATCAAGAAGCTGGAGTGACAATGGCAAAAGTGCATTGCATTAGATAGAGACTATGTTGAGTTATGACATATGTAGTATGACTGTGCCCTTCACTGTTTTATCATAATAGGCATTTGTGCAGAATACATTGCATGCCCTTTGTATATAAATGATATAAAGGTATATCTTCAGTTTTTGCTCAAATTTTTAGGCTTTTTGAATAGGCCTCTATATATTTTTAGCATCTTTGACCAATTATTTTAGCTACTAATATTTAGTATATAAAAATAGGTTAATCACTTAATATATTAATTCATGTTCTATAATAGTATATTGTTAAAATTATATAAACCAAATTAATTAGATATAAATACTATGATCAGTTAATGATACTATTACTATAGATATGGAATAATAATCTAGCATTAATGATATAACTATGTCTTATAATAATCAATTTATTGTTATATAATATATATATGTGTTTTCAAAAACAAATTTTTGTGAGTTTATTTTCTAGCTCGCATGGCAACTTTGGTCTATTATTCCCTACAACTTTGCAACATAGTTACCACCTAGCTTGATGCACTTCTTGCATTGCTCCATCTAGTTATAAAAAGCTTAGGCATATACAACTGTTAGGAGACTCCTTACAATGTGTTCCCACTCTGCTCTTACTGTTTTGCCAACAATCTAGCTACTTAATAAGTCCAATTTCACTTGAAAAATAGTCAAAAGTTGGCTAAAACTAGATCTGGTAAATATAATGGATACTTAAGTACTTTGATATGATTTTTAGCTAAAAACTCTTATCTTGGCCACTGAGTAGACTGTTGCATTGTCCCAATGGAAGAACCATTGGCCTTTGGCCAACTATGACCATTTCTAAGCTAGTTGCTTCTTGAAAGTGGCCAACATATTCAAGATATACCTTAGTAGTTGGAATTAATTTTTGAGCTTATTGGGTCATAGTGCATATAGATCATGCCTTGGGAGTCAAAGAAGATAAAGATTATCTGCTTCTTGTAGGACTCCTGGACTCTCACATTCATTGGTAGTTGGTACTGGAACTCTTCTTAACA
Organism: Macrostomum lignano; assembly: GCA_002269645.1. NCBI lineage: Eukaryota > Metazoa > Platyhelminthes > Macrostomidae > Macrostomum > Macrostomum lignano. Next base: position 23,209 of record NIVC01001618.1, on the reverse strand, counting down.
GCCATTGGTGGCTTTGCTGCTTGGTCTCTAAGGTGAAAAAAGACTGGTCATCATGGATGTCTCAAAGGCTCCACTTTGCTCAAAGTGGAGCTTTTGCATAATCTTATAGCAGCAGACTTGCTCTGCTTTCTGCTCCAGCAATAGCAGCCAAGAGACCCAGCACACTCTTCTTAGACAATCCAAGATCCATGTGTAAAATTGTGTGGACTATGCTGATAGACAGGTCAAAGTCTTTGGCTAATTCCTCAATGGTTTTGTAGTGATCAGACTCAATAGCCTCTTCTATAGCTATGGTAGTCTGCAAATTGTCTTGTTTTCTTTGCATTGAACCTGCATTAATCTTCTGTGTCCTGGCCATCATTTTCTTGACAGATGAGACAATAGATTTGCCTCTTGGATAGCTGCTTGTCTAGGTGGGCCATGGCCAAGGCCTCTTTGATTTTCAGCATGCTCAGTGGTGTTACAAGCTGCAGAAATTTCCACACTGCAGATTTTTTAGCTTTCTGAGGAAAATGCTGATTATTTTATTTGTTTTTGAATTTCTGCGGATTTTTCTTTTTTTGCAAAACTGTATATAAAAACAATGTTTTACATTTACAAGTATGGTTCCTGTCTTTTTGTGTTTTCTATTTTCATTTATTTTTTGTTATATCACTTAGTTTTTTAATATAGCTAAACTGACAGACTTGTATTAGCTAGTGTTCCATCTGGCTGATAGAATATAAATAATTAGGAGTGGAGGAGCGGCAAATGCCTGGTGGATACCCCAGTGTGATCATTCACAGGGAAATCTACCATAGAATCGGCAGCCTTCTTCCTAGTGACAGAAGCTCAGTCAAGTTCTGCCGGCTGTTCTTCTGCAACACTGAATTTCAAACGAGGCAGGAGATGGTGCGAGGGCTCGACCCTCAGCTATTGAAGATACTGCAAAATGTGCTTCATTGGGATAACAGTTACGTGCAGAGCTTCAAGGCTGCTATCGATAGACTTTTCTCCGACTGTCTTCATTTTATATTGTTAGTGTTTTACTTTAGGAGACCCAGAATACATTAGGATTTAGATTCCTTAATTAGGACGTTGTTGAAATTGGTTTTAATAATATTGTGAACAAGTATTTTGAGGATTAAAAATGGATCTTTTAACTTTCTAATTCATGAAAAATATACTCTGCAGATTTTTTTAATCTGTGGATTATTTTTCAGAAATGCTTGTAACAACACTGAGCATGCTGTACCCCACTTTTGCCATATCATAAACAAAAGTATGAGCTCAGATCATGGCAGTAATATAACACCTTAAAACAAGTAGTTGGCTTTCATTGCTGCTAGTGCTAGAATGTAGCTGAATGTAGAATTTTCAGCTGGTAAGTCACAAGATAACAATATAAAACATATTAAAAAATAGGTTGGCTGCATTTGCTTGAGCAGAAATATATAGCCACTGACATTTGTTTTAAAAACACCTCATATGATTATAGAAAGGTTTCTTTGGAACTTATTCAGCTTTGCCTTTATGCATTTAACATAGTAAAGATAGAACAAATATTTTGAATGTTCAGAATTGAATCAAATCGATTGAATATTTGCTTTGAATTGGAATTGGAAAGTTGAAAATAAGCTGCTGAAAAGCTGAAAAATAAGATACTGAGTAGTTGCTTTGATATAGGATGAAGATTTGGATCAAGTCAAGAGTTGAGTAAGTATTACAGCTGTGGCTTATAAATGAAGGGAAGAATTCAGGATATTTGAGAATTAAGGATTGAAGTTTGTATTTGAAGAGTCAATGGTGTTGAGGGTTATGGGGTTGTGGCTTATAAATAAGGGAAAGAATTAAGGATAAGATAACGAGGTCTGTTGTGCTCAGATTAGATACTGAGACTTTAGGAGGCTTTGAAGCTTTAGAAAAAGTGGAACATTAAGAATCAAGTTTATGGACCATAGATTCGGAGGCACTGATTCCTAAACATTTGGAAGAGATGAGGTTTGCATTTGGTCTAGGCATATTTCATTGGACAAGAAGATGCAGACCTATTGGACAAGGGCTACTAAAGGGATCAGGTTTAGATATAAATACCATGTGCTTCTAGCAGTGAGTGTAGCTAGACATTTCTACACAAGTTTAATCATTGCAATTCATGGCTTTACCAAAGTGCTTTCAATATTCAGTATTATTCAGTATTGAAATTGGTTCCATCAGATATTCAAAATAAATAAAATTGTTTAAAAAAATTGTTTTGTCCTATCTCTATAATATAAGCCCCTCAGTATTCTTAGTTCTTTTAATTCTCTTCAATACAGGTCTATTTTATCATAGCTGCCATAATATAAGGCTTACTGTAGTTATGGCCATAGTTATAGGGAAAATATTTGTTTTATAATAAATTTAGTAGTGTGGTGGCCAGACTATACACGACTGGCAAGCACCAGTGTAGCTGCACTAGAAACTGCCCCAACCTCTGTCTAGCTGAGGTGGGGTGGGTGCACACCAAGCTAGCTGGCTCACTAAGCTGGGGGGGGTTGGCATAGCCTATCACACCATGCCACCTTTTCATACCTCCTTAGGCCCTTGAATCTTGTGCTGTTTGTATATATAAATATACTCGCAAAGCAGCACAAAATCTTTGCTGCCATTACATCTATTGAACTAAGAGGCCTTCCACCTCAATAGAAAAAATTTATTATAACCATTCTATTTCTTATTGATCTACATTAACATTTTAAGTAATTTCACTTAGTTCTATATATATATATATATCTATATATCTAATAATATACTTTAAAACAGTTTGAAGTGCCAATTAAATCATTTAGTTGAAAATGTACCAACTAGCATCCTAGTATTTATTTAGCAGTTTGGTTTCCATAAAAGTAAAATACAATACTAAGGTATGTTTATACTTTATGAGTATATATACCCCAAAGCCATATTTTCCAAAAACTTTAATTAAGAATCTTAACTATCTGCTCGTAAGAAGCACATAATTGCCCATGTGTTTTGCAGGTAATTATTGTCATTTTTTCTTCTTGGGAAATTGACCCTACATCAATTATCAAAATATAAATAAAGCATTTTAGTCTTTTAGCACTATTTTAAATTCTACCTGACTTATCATTATCTGCTTTAGAAAATGAATACCCAAGCAATGAACGTATTGACTGCATAGCTACATCACCAAATCCCCAATGTTTGCATGCTGATCAAGCATGAGCGGAGCGGATGAAAGCAACGAGCTGGTGATCACGCCCCTGGGCTCGGGCCAAGAGGTCGGCCGGTCCTGCATCATGCTGAAATTCAAAGGCAAACTGGTGGTGCTGGACTGCGGCATTCATCCGGGCCTGCGCTCCAACGAGTCCCTGCCATTCATTGACAATATCGAGCACGAGAAGGTCGACGTACTTCTAGTGAGCCACTTCCACCTGGACCACTGCGGCGGCCTGCCCTACCTGCTGTCCAAGACGCCATTCCGAGGCCGAGTATTTATGACCCACGCCACTAAGGCTATTTACCGTTGGTTGCTATGCGACTTTGTCAAGGTTAGCAACAACAGCTCGGAGGCGGCTCTGTACGCCGATCAGGACATCCAGAGCTCCATGGAGCGCATTGAGACCATCGACTTTCACCAAGAGCTGGAGGTGAACGGCATCAAATTCACGGCCTATCACGCTGGTCACGTGCTCGGCGCCGCAATGTTTCTAATTGAGATAGCCGGAGTTCGAATCCTGTACACGGGCGATTTCAGCCGGCAGGAGGACCGGCACCTGATGTCCGCCGAGCTGCCGCCCTGCCGACCAGACGTGCTCATCACCGAGTCCACCTACGGCACGCACATTCACGATAGGCGCGAGGAACGCGAAGCCCGATTCGTCGGTTTAGTACACGATATTGTTGCTAGGGGCGGTCGGTGCCTGATACCGGCGTTCGCTCTGGGCCGAGCCCAGGAGCTCATGCTCATCCTAGACGAATACTGGAGCCTGCACCCCGAGCTGCACCGCATCCCAATCTATTACGCGTCCCAGCTGGCTAAGAAATGCATGGCAGTCTATCAGACTTATATTCACGCTATGAACGAATCTGTGCGCAATAAAATTGTCAATAACAATCCATTCGTGTTCAAGCACATCAGCAACTTGCGCAATGTGGACATCTATGTTGACAGCGGGCCGTGCGTTATCATGGCCTCGCCTGGCATGATGCAGAACGGGCTGTCTCGCGAACTATTCGAGAACTGGTGCACAGACAAGCGCAATGGCGTCATCATTGCCGGGTACTGCGTTGAAGGCACCCTGGCCAAGCAGATTCTCAGCCATCCGCAGGAGGTGGGCAACGTTCTCCCAACTATTTCATAGAAACTGACCAGATACTGAACAGAATTCCCCCACGTTCCCCACAGAGATGTTAGACAGAATTCCCCCACATTCCCCGCCGAGCTATTGAACAGATTTCTCCCATATTCCCCAGAGATATTGAGCATAATTCTCCCACATTCCCCACAGAGATATTAAACAGAATTCTCCCACATTCCCCACAGAGATATTGGATAGAACTCCCCCACATTCCCCACAGAGATACTGGACGGAATTCCCCCACATTCCCCACAGAGGTATTGGACGGAATTCCCCCCCACATTCCCCACAGAGGTATTAAACGGAATTCCCCACAGAGGTATTGGACGGAATTCCCCCACATTCCCCACAGAGGTATTGGACGGAATTCCCCCCCACATTCCCCACAGAGGTATTGAACGGAATTCCCCCCACATTCCCCACAGAGGTATTGGACGGAATTCCCCCACATTCCCCACAGAGGTATTGGACGGAATCTTCCCACATTCCCCACAGAGGTATTGAACGGAATTCCCCCCACATTCCCCACAGAGGTATTGGACGGAATCTTCCCACATTCCCCACAGAGGTATTGGACAGAATTCCCCCACATTTCCCACAGAGGTGTTGAACGGAATTCCCCCCACATTCCCCACAGAGGTATTGGACGGAATCTCCCCACATTCCCCACAGAGGTATTGAACGGAATTCCCCCACATTCCCCACAGAGGTATTGGACGGAATCTCCCCACATTCCCCACAAAGGTATTGAACGGAATCTCCCCACATTCCCCACAGAGGTATTGGACGGAATCCCCCCATATTCCTCACAGAGGTATTGAACGGAATTTCTTCGTATCACAAGATGTTGAACGGAATGGCCTCCACATTTACTAGCTAGCTAATTCCACACTGATCTAACCAATCAACCAACCCACAGGTGACCACAATGTCCGGCCAGACGCTGCCGCTAAAGTGCTCAGTAGACTACGTATCGTTCTCGGCTCACACGGACTACCAGCAGACGTCTGAGTTTATTCGCGACCTGCGTCCGGCGCACATCGTGCTGGTGCACGGCGAGCAGAACGAGATGCTGCGGCTTCGCTCCGCCCTGCTGCGCCAGTACGAGGACGAGCCCGACTACCGCCTGGACATTTTCACGCCCAAGAACTGCGAATCCGTCTCGTTGCATTTCCGCGGCGAGAAAACTGCCAAAGTGGTTGGCAGTTTGGCTAAATCAGCCCCTACTGAGGGCCAGCCTCTGTCCGGCATCTTGATGAAGAAGAATTTCAGCTATCATCTGGTGCACGAGACTGATTTGCCTACGTATACGGACCTGGCTACTAGCGAGGTTACTCAGCGAATGGCTGTGCATTTCAGCATGCCGCCTAGCCTATTGTACTTTCATCTGGCTGTGGTGGCCGGCTCAGTTGAAACTGTCAGGCAGAAGGGTGATTGTCACGTCTACCGCGTGTTCCAGTGCGTCACCGTTACCTGGGAGCCGCGCCAGGTTCTAATTGAGGTGAGTTAATATTGGCTTATTAATTGTCTGAATGCTTTGTGTTTTTGTGCTGTTGCTATGCTGTTAAGATGCTTCCGTACTTTGTTGCTAGGCTGTTGGTATGCTTCCCTACTTTGTTGCTATGCTGTTAAGATGCTTCCGTAGTTTGTTGCTATGCTGTTGAGATGCTTCCTTACTTTGTTGCTATGCTGTTGGGATGCTTCCGTACTTTGTTGCTATGCTGTTGGGATGCTTCCGTAGTTTGTTGCTATGCTGTTGAGATGCTTCCATTCTTTGTTGCTATGCTGTTGGGATGCTTCCGTAGTTTGTTGCTATGCTGTTGAGATGCTTCCATTCTTTGTTGCTATGCTGTTGGGATGCTTTCGTACTTTGTTGCTATGCTGTTGCGCTGTTGCTATGCTCTCAAAATTCGTTTCTATACTGATTGATAAAAAGAGTCTCCGTTGCTATGGGCTGGAAAACGGCAATTATTATACTATACACTGAACGCGCCTACCCCAGCTAAGCACTCCACTCTGCCCATCTTCAGTGGCAGTCCAACCCGGTCAGCGACATGTTCGCCGACGCCGTGCAGACGGTGATCCTGAAGGCCGAGCTGGAGGGCATGCCCTGGCAGAGCGTGCCAGCCCCGGCCAGGCAAGACAGCACCGCGTTTCGCACCGCCCTGTTGGAGACTCTGTCCGAGATGTTCGGCCCGGACAGCGTGCAGGGCCGGCCGGATCCCAGGAAGAGCGGCCTGACCTTTCAGCTGGTTGTGCGCAACCGTCAGGTTGAGGTGGACACCGGACGGCTGACGGCCACCTGCGAAGAGGACGCCCCGCTGCAGCAGCTGGTGCGCACCGTCATTAATAGACTGCGCCAGGTACTCATGCCGCCGCTGCGTCAGCTGGAAGAGGCTCAGGCAGCATCCTGACTTTGAAGTGAACCTTTTTTATTTGTGCTGTATTTCTAGTATCGTAAATATGACGCAGCTGGCTTCAATTTTCCACTAGAATTTGTTGCGATTTCCCGTCTCCAATTGTGCACGCTTTTGCCGTAATAGTTCATGTTGTTAATGTAAGCATTTATAGACTGTTCCAGTTCTATTTAATGCTGCTAATCTTAATGCCGACTCTACCTAGACAGGTATTTTTCCAATCAGTCAGCACATTCGCTTAAGTTCTTGTTGCGTTTAAATAAACTAAGACCCGGTTGCTAAAACGTCGCACAAAAATCGAACTTCAAGTTATTTTAAACAATACGCTCGTATGTAGTATAAACTTCCTACCCCAAATTTACACACTTTCTATATCAGACCCTTAATCCTAATGTTGTACAATCACTCTCGACCAGCTGCCTAAACTTAATGTGCGAGCGTAAGCTTCGTTCCTGCCAGCTTCGTAACCCCACTGTACACTCCCTGCTAACTTCCTACCCCCTGTACACTCTCTCCCTGCCAAATTCCTACCCCTAATGTACACTCTCTCCCTGCCACTTCCTACCCCCAATGTACACTCTCTCCCTGCCACTTCCTACCCCCCGCAATGTACACTCTCTCCCTACCAAATTCCTATCCCAATGTACATTCTCTCCCTGCCAACCTCCTACCCCAATTGGTACACTCTCCCTGCCAACTTCCTATCCCAATGTACACTCTCTCCCTGCCAACTTCCCACCCCCAAAGTACACTCTCTCCCTGCCAACTTCCTACCCCGATGAAAACTCCAGACTAGCTTCTTACCTGACCCCATTGTAACAGCAAACTTTTTCTCATATTATTACTCAGAAACGTACTAAGCTGTCAACTTTTAATGAATCATCTAATTTGGTTAAATAAAGTTTTCTGTACAACAAACTTGATACGCGCACACCACAATCCTTTCATGCATGCTGCAAAATATAGTGGAAAAGCTGAAGAAGCTGGGCAGCCGGGATGGAGCTGAAGGAACCTCCATGACCTTTGACATTAATGAGCCCGTTATTGTCAACGTTTACGATATGGTAAGTTCCTCAATCTCCAGAGAGTTGCCCTTCCATGCAGCACCCCAATCAGTGTATAAATGTACACAAATTTAAATTTAACTGATTTATATCCAAAAACCGAACTCGCAGTACTGGACAAACGGCTATACCAACAACCTCGGAGTCGGCATCTATCACTCAGGCGTACAGGTGTACAATCGAGAGTACACCTACGGCGGGCACCCGTCGGAAACCTCCGGCATATTCACCATCGCGCCGCAGAACGCCGAAGAGCTTGGCGAGAATTTCAAATTGAAAACCAGCATACCGCTGGGCTGCACCCACCTGTCGCAGGAGGAAATCGACGAGGTCATGGTTAATCTCGGGCAGAAATTCACCGGCAAGGATTATCACCTGACTAGACAGAATTGCAATCACTTCTCCAATAACATGCTGGCTATTATCTGCAATTCCTCGCTGCCCAAGTGGGTTAACAGGTTGGCCACGGTCAGCACTACTGTGCCATTCATTGAACGGGCCATTCCCAAGGAGTGGCTGCGACCGCAGGACGGCTCCGAGCTCGATGACGAGTTCTAGCGACTGACATAGCGACTTGGAGGGGGCACCGCGTGGTTCTGTGTTTTGCTTTCCTTGCTGCGGTTAATGTGGAGTTGGCAACAGTTGCGTCACTTGCTGTCACAGCATTCCCTCTCCTCCCCTCTCCTTACCTTTCCTCTCTCTCTCCCCTCTCCTCCCCTCTCCTTACCTTTCCTCTCTCTCTCCCCTCTCCTCCCCTCTCCTTACCTTTCCTCTCTCTCTCCCCTCTCCTCCCCTCTCCTTACCTTTCCTCTCTTCCTCTCCCCTCTCCTATCCTCTCCTTACCTTTCCTCTCTCTCTCCCCTCTCCTCCCCTCTCCTTACCTTTCCTCTCTCTCTCCCCTCTCCTCCCCTCTCCTTACCTTTCCTCTCTCTCTCCCCTCTCCTCCCTCTCCTTACCTTTCCTCTCTCTCTCCCCTCTCCTCCCCTCTCCTTACCTTCCCTCTCTCTCTCCCCTCTCCTCCCCTCTCCTTACCTTTCCTCTCTTCCTCTCCCCTCTCCTATCCTCTCCTTACCTTTCCTCTCTCTCTCCCCTCTCCTCCCCTCTCTTTACCTTTCCTCTCTCTCTCCCTTCTCCTCCCCTCTCCTCCCCTCTCCTTACCTTTCCTCTCTCTCTCCCCTCTCCTCCCCTCTCCTTACCTTTCCTCTCTCTCCCCTCTCCTCCCCTCTCCTTACCTTTCCTCTCTCTCTCCCCTCTCCTCCCCTCTCCTTACCTTTCCTCTCTTCCTCTCCCCTCTCCTATCCTCTCCTTACCTTTCCTCTCTCTCTCCCTTCTCCTCCCCTCTCCTCCCCTCCTTCCTCTCTCTTCCCTCGCTTCCTCTCTCCTCCCCTACTTCCTCTCTTTTCCTCGCTTTCTCTTCCCTCTCCTCCCGTCCTTTTTCTCTCTTCTCTCTTCCTCCATCTCCTTCCCTCCTTTATCTAGGAGATCAATATCTCTCATTCAGTCTTACATGTATATTAGCTGGTTGAATTTGTAAAAGAATGAAATATTAAGTAGATTCTCTCTCTCTCTCTCTCTCTCTCTCTCTCTGCTCTGCTCTCCTTTGTTGCGCAGTGGTGTTTTGGTCTGTTATTAGTCGCCGATGCGTTTCTGACTACAGATAGCCGCTAGACGAATGAATGAATTACATAATGATGGCAGTGTTCACTTATTAATTGCTAAAGCTTCTTACATATAATAATGTTTTGTTTTCAGTCCAGGAATTCATTCCTTTGTCTTAATAGGGCTGGATTAGCCCCGGATTTCTGTTAAAATTGTTTCCACTACTTTTCCAAAAAAGCGTAGATAACTATTTCTGTTTCATACTACTTATACATGCAGTATAGTAGAATATATTATAATCGTTGTCAAAAATGTAGATTTTTCTGCTTTCTCCACGCCACTGGTCCTTGCAATTTGTTTTGTTATCCAGATAAATAAACAATTTCACTTATACCTAATCAGTATTGATATCTGAACTGTTTCCTGAGATGTATTGCGATATGGATAACCCTAACCACTAAATTAACGGCCAGTGCTTCTTCTATTGAAATACATTACTCGATACTTTATATAAACTCAATTCCATGCTTCTTTTAAGCGCAACAAGCTACTTAAAGTAGGCGTTACTACAACTTTCCTCACCTACGCACAAGTGTACAATCAACCCATCAATCTCCGTGCGCGTATGCGACACCTGTTCCGTGCTTTCCTAGTTGTGCTCCCCATATATATTGCCCCATATTCCAGTCTGTCATGACTAATTTGTGTGTATTGTTACTTCTGACTGACTTATGTCTGTACTTTTCTGTTTAAACAGATTTCGGTTAACATTATTTAAGATCTCTGGCAACTATGCAAAAATTATCTATGCCACTTATTTTTTTAATTAGATTGTACTTTCTTGTATATTAGTTTTGTGCAAGACCAGTCTTTTTCAATATGTATGCATTGCTTTTAAAAGTATTAAATTGCATGTTACGTTTTTTATTTAGGTCGTATTCCAAATTGGTTGCTTTATATTTTTTAAATTTCATCAATGCCCAGTTGGCCGGGTTCTTTTTAAATAATATATTTATACTAATGCGTGCAGTTGCAATGCAATGCAGCCTGTAGTGTTACCGATCAAGTGGGTGGCAAGGCTGTCAGATGATCATTGGGACTCTTTCAGATGATCCTTGGGACTGTCAGATGATCCTTGGGACTGTCAGATGATCCTTGGGACTGTTAGATGATCCTTGGGACTTTCAGATGATCCTTGGGACTGTCAGATGATCCTTGGGACTGTCAGATGATCCTTGGGACTGTCAGATGATCCTTGGGACTGTTAGATGATCCTTGGGACTGTCAGATGATCATTGGGACTGTCAGATGATCTTTGGGATTCTGTCAGATGATCCTTAGGACTCTGTCAGATGATCCTTAGGACTCTGTCAGATGATCGTTGGGACTGTCAGATGATCATTGGGACTGTCAGATGATCATTGGGACTGTCAGATGATCATTGGGACTGTCAGATGATCATTGGGACTGTCAGATGATCATTGGGACTCTGTCAGATGATCATAGGGACTGTCAGATGATCATTGGGACTGTCAGATGATCATTGGGACTGTCAGATGATCATTGGGACTCTGTCAGATGATCATAGCGACTGTCAGATGATCATTGGGACTGTCAGATGATCATTGGGACTCTGTCAGATGATCATAGGGACTGTCAGATGATCATTGGGACTGTCAGATGATCATTGGGACTCTGTCAGATGATCATTGGGACTCTGTCAGATGATCCTTAGGACTCTGTCAGATGATCATTGGGACTGTCAGATGATCATTGGGACTCTGTCAGATGATCATTGGGACTGTCAGATGATCATTGGGACTGTCAGATGATCATTGGGACTCTGTCAGATGATCATAGGGACTGTCAGATGATCATAGGGACTGTCAGATGATCATTGGGACTGTCAGATGATCATTGGGACTGTCAGATGATCATTGGGACTGTCAGATGATCATTGGGACTGTCAGATGATCCTTGAGACTGTCAGATGATCATTGGGACTCTGTCAGATGATCATAGGGACTGTCAGATGATCATTGGGACTGTCAGATGATCATTGGGACTGTCAGATGATCATTGGGACTCTGTCAGATGATCATAGCGACTGTCAGATGATCATTGGGACTGTCAGATGATCATTGGGACTCTGTCAGATGATCATAGGGACTGTCAGATGATCATTGGGACTGTCAGATGATCATTGGGACTCTGTCAGATGATCATTGGGACTCTGTCAGATGATCCTTAGGACTCTGTCAGATGATCATTGGGACTGTCAGATGATCATTGGGACTGTCAGATGATCATTGGGACTCTGTCAGATGATCATTGGGACTCTGTCAGATGATCCTTAGGACTCTGTCAGATGATCATTGGGACTGTCAGATGATCATTGGGACTCTGTCAGATGATCATTGGGACTGTCAGATGATCATTGGGACTGTCAGATGATCATTGGGACTGTCAGATGATCATTGGGACTGTCAGATGATCATTGGGACTCTGTCAGATGATCATAGGGACTGTCAGATGATCATTGGGACTGTCAGATGATCATTGGGACTCTGTCAGATGATCATAGGGACTGTCAGATGATCATTGGGACTGTCAGATGATCATTGGGACTCTGTCAGATGATCATTGGGACTGTCAGATGATCATTGGGACTCTGTCAGATGATCATTGGGACTGTCAGATGATCATTGGGACTCTGTCAGATGATCATTGGGACTGTCAGATGATCATTGGGACTGTCAGATGATCCTTGAGACTGTCAGATGATCTTTGGGACTCTGTCAGATGATCCTTAGGACTCTATCAGATGATCATTGGGACTGTCAGATGATCATTGGGACTGTCAGATGATCCTTGAGACTGTCAGATGATCATTGGGACTCTGTCAGATGATCATAGGGACTGTCAGATGATCATTGAGACTGTCAGATGATCATTGGGACTGTCAGATGATCATTGGGACTCTGTCAGATGATCATAGCGACTGTCAGATGATCATTGGGACTGTCAGATGATCATTGGGACTCTGTCAGATGATCATAGGGACTGTCAGATGATCATTGGGACTGTCAGATGATCATTGGGACTCTGTCAGATGATCATTGGGACTCTGTCAGATGATCCTTAGGACTCTGTCAGATGATCATTGGGACTGTCAGATGATCATTGGGACTGTCAGATGATCATTGGGACTCTGTCAGATGATCATTGGGACTCTGTCAGATGATCCTTAGGACTCTGTCAGATGATCATTGGGACTGTCAGATGATCATTGGGACTCTGTCAGATGATCATTGGGACTGTCAGATGATCATTGGGACTGTCAGATGATCCTTGAGACTGTCAGATGATCTTTGGGACTCTGTCAGATGATCCTTAGGACTCTATCAGATGATCATTGGGACTCTGTCAGATGATCATTGGGACTCTGTCAGATGATCGTTGGGACTGTTAGATGATCATTGGGACTGTCAGATGATCATTGGGACTGTTAGATGATCATTGGGACTGTCAGATGATCCTTGGGACTGTCAGATGATCATTGGGACTGTTAGATGATCATTGGGACTGTCAGATGATCATTGGGACTGTCAGATGATCATTGGGACTGTTAGATGATCATTGGGACTGTCAGATGATCATTGGGACTGTTAGATGATCATTGGGACTGTCAGATGATCCTTGGGACTGTCAGATGATCCTTGAGACTGTCAGATGATCTTTGGGACTCTGTCAGATGATCCTTAGGACTCTGTCAGATGATCATTGGGACTCTGTCAGATGATCATTGGGACTCTGTCAGATGATCGTTGGGACTGTTAGATGATCATTGGGACTGTCAGATGATCATTGGGACTGTTAGATGATCATTGGGACTGTCAGATGATCCTTGGGACTGTCAGATGATCATTGGGACTGTTAGATGATCATTGGGACTGTCAGATGATCATTGGGACTGTCAGATGATCATTGGGACTGTTAGATGATCATTGGGACTGTCAGATGATCCTTGGGACTGTCAGATGATCATTGGGACTGTTAGATGATCATTGGGACTGTTAGATGATCATTGGGACTGTCAGATGATCATTGGGACTGTCAGATGATCATTGGAACTGTCAGATGATCATTGGGACTGTTAGATGATCATTGGGACTGTCAGATGATCCTTGGGACTGTCAGATGATCATTGGGACTGTTAGATGATCATTGGCACTGTCAGATGATCATTGGGACTGTCAGATGATCATTGGGACTGTTAGATGATCATTGGGACTGTCAGATGATCCTTGGGACTGTCAGATGTTCATTGAGACAGATCCTATAAGTGTCAGTAAAATCTTAATGTCGCCAGAAGATCTTTGAAGTGCCAGCAGGTCCCAAGTACGCTAGCAGTCAGCAGATGGCACTTAAATTATGCACATTTACAGTCTGAGGCTTATCCATTGCGCTTTGCTTACTATACTACTGAGCTGCTTCTTAGCTAAAAAATATTCAGTGATGTATATTTCGTGTAATCTCTTATGCTTACATTATGCAGAATGTCTAGTAGTAGCGTCCATCTTGTCTATTACAGTTAGTTATTGTCTTTTACAAAACTATTTCCCCTTGCCCAGCAGCCCCGCGCCCCGCCTTTCTGCAATAATACTAACTAATAATAATAATGCCACATACCGTCAGCTGAATCTTGTCGGCTGCCTGCTCTCAACACGAGACTAACGCAGCTCACGTTCTTGTTTTAGACCAGCTAATTATACTATTACATCTGCATCGGCTTCATTTCGATACTTTGGAAACAAAATTTTGTTGTTATTTTTTTGCTAATTTAGTGTCTGTAGCCTGGGCTCCAGTGACCCCACTGTGTCTGCAGCCTGGGCCACCAGTGACCCCACAGTGTGTCTGCAGCCTGGCCACCAGTGACCCCACAGTGTGTCTGCAGCCTGGCCACCAGTGACCCCACTGTGTCTGCAGCCTGGCCACCAGTGACCCCACAGTGTGTCTGCAGCCTGGCCACCTGCAGTGACCCCACAGTGTGTCTGCAGCCTGGCCACCTGCAGTGACCCCACAGTGTGTCTGCAGCCTGGCCACCAGTGACCCCACAGTGTGTCTGCAGCCTGGCCACCAGTGACCCCACAGTGTGTCTGCAGCCTGGCCACCAGTGACCCCACAGTGTGTCTGCAGCCTGGCCACTAGTGACCCTATTCTATTCCTCATCTACCTCTGCTGTCGTCGCAATCGACTCAGCAGTTGCTAAGCAACGGCAGCGACACGGTAACCCAACAGCAGACAGACGTTGGCACGCTGATCGTGGGTCGCAACGGCCGGCTGCAATGGCCAGATGAGACTGAGCAGGATGAAGATTCGCACCGATGTTTCCCCAAATTCTGGCAGCTGTGCTCCCTGCTAGCCCTGTCCCTGTTGAGTTTCACGTCGGCAGCTCTGGTGTACAAGACTGCGTGGCTGAGCCAGCACGGCAAGGCCTGTGTACTGCTGGGCTACTTCGGTGGCCACTCCGCCGCCAGCCTAGCCGCTGTTGCCGTCGATCGCTGCTTGAAATTCGCCGCTCAGCCTCGGCGACGTTCTTCCTATCGAGTTGGCGACGCCTCGCTGCATCTGCTGTCATTTTTTGGCGGCGCGATTGGCACTTTGATTGGCATGCTGCTGTGCTGTCACCGGGTTAAACGGCTGACCTTCATTGTCATTACGCTGCTTCTGGTGCCATGCAATGCCTTCTGGCTGCTACTGGCTCTGCTTGTCCTCACGTGAAGCACTTGAAGCTTGCCAGACTGTTTCATCTAAAGGAATGTTGGTCATTCCTTGATTGGTCATAAAGGGTGTCTGTCGGTCATTCTTCAATTGTTCATAAAATGAAAAATGTCTGTCATTCTTCAATTGGTCATAAAGGGAGTGTTGGTCCTTCTTCAATTGGTCATAAAGGGAGTGTCGGTCCTTCAATTAATCATAAAAGGACAGTGTTGGTCATTCTTCAATTAATCATAAAAGAACAGTGTTGGTCATTCTTCAATTAATCATAAAAGGACAGTGTTGGTCATTCTTCAATTAATCATAAAAGGACAGTGTCGGTCATTCTTCAATTAATCATAAAATAACAGTGTTGGTCATTCTTCAATTAATCATAAAAGAACAGTGTTGGTCATTCTTCAATTAATCATAAAAGAACAGTGTTGGTCATTCTTCAATTAATCATAAAAGAACAGTGTTGGTCATTCTTCAATTAATCATAAAGGGACAGTGTCGGTCATTCTTCAATTGGTCATAAAGGGAGTGTTGGTCCTTCTTCAATTGGTCATAAAGGGAGTGTCGGTCCTTCAATTAATCATAAAGGGAGTGTTGGTCATTCTTCAATTAATCATTAAGGGAGAATGTCTGCCATTCTTCAATTGGTCATAAAGAGACTGTGTCGGTCATTCTTCAATTGGTCACAAAGGGATATTGTCGGTCATTCTTCGATTGATCATACAAAGGGAGGGTTTAGCTCGAATAGAAATGTTTTACACGAGCTTGCGACTCGGACTGTAAGTACATTAAGTACGTTTTGTACATTAGCATTAAACAGCTTCGATGACATTCCAGTGCACTGTTTCTTGACTGAAATGTATTATTCAAATTGTGACTACTTGAAGATTTGTACACAATTTTATTTTCAGTAGCGTAATATATAGTATTCATAGATTTTATTCTAGAATTGTCATTTAAATATATGTTTGTTTTTGTGTGTATGATTCTTTCTACTAGTAGTCTGTTTGTCGTATATATACTATCTATTATTAGCGTGGCTTATGCTTACTTCTCTTTTCTTTCTATCTATGCTTTTGCCGAGTGAAAAATGATTTTCGATTGTTGGCTCTAATTGCTTTCTATACATTTTCTAATGAAATATAAATACCTACCAGCTCATTTACGTGGTTTCCACACCTTATAGTGGGGGTATCAAGTTGTGTGCCTCATTGACTAGCAGAACAATGAATTTTTTGATCTGTAGTCTTTGTTACTCATTTTGCTTGGTGAATAAAATATTTTTACTACGTTTAGCCTATTATTATGCATGTATTTTACTCAGAACGTTTTAAATAAGATAAGTGCAAGGTTTGTCAAGGAATCTGGCCATAGGTTAGTTTATTTATTATTCAAGGGAGTCCCTTGATTAGGCAATTGAGCAGTTAACTAGTATCGATTGATTGATTGATCGACTGATTAACGAGATTCTTGAATGATTGATTGATTGATTGATTTCTGTTGTTAACATGTGTGGGCTCTGCCCCAACACCCCAGTGTGGGCTCTCTGCCCTAACACCCCAGTGTGGGCTCTGTCCCAACAGCCCAGTGTGGGCTCTGTCCCATCACCCCAGTGTGGGCTCTGTCCCAACACCCCAGTGTGGTCTCTCTGCCCTAACACCCCAGTGTGGGCTCTGTCCCAACAGCCCAGTGTGGGCTCTGTCCCAACACCCCAGTGAGGGCTCTGCCCCAACACCCCAGTGTGGGCTCTGTCCCAACACCCCAGTGTGGGCTCTGCCCTAACACCCCAGTGTGGGCTCTGCCCCAACACCCCCAGTGTGGGCTCTGCCCCAACACCCCCAGTGTGGGCTCTGCCCCAACACCCCAGTGTGGGCTCTGCCCCAACACCCCCAGTGTGGGCTCTGCCCCAACACCCCCAGTGTGGGCTCTGCCCCAACACCCCAGTGTGGGCTCTGCCCCAACACCCCAGTGTGGGCTCTGCCCCAACACCCCCAGTGTGGGCTCTGCCCCAACACCCCAGTGTGGGCTCTGCCCCAACACCCCCAGTGTGGGCTCTGCCCCAACACCCCAGTGTGGGCTCTGCCCGAACACCCCCAGTGTGGGCTCTGCCCCAACACCCCCAGTGTGGGCTCTGCCCCAACACCCCCAGTGTGGGCTCTGCCCCAACACCCCAGTGTGGGCTCTGCCCCAACACCCCCAGTGTGGGCTCTGCCCCAACACCCCCAGTGTGGGCTCTGCCCAACACCCCAGTGTGGGCTCTGCCCAACACCCCAGTGTGGGCTCTGTCCCAACACCCCAGTGTGGGCTCTCTGCCCTAACACCCCAGTGTGGGCTCTGTCCCAACAGCCCAGTGTGGGCTCTGCCCCAACACCCCCAGTGTGGGCTCTGCCCCAACACCCCAGTGTGGGCTCTGCCCGAACACCCCCAGTGTGGGCTCTGCCCCAACACCCCCAGTGTGGGCTCTGCCCCAACACCCCCAGTGTGGGCTCTGCCCGAACACCCCCAGTGTGGGCTCTGCCCCAACACCCCCAGTGTGGGCTCTGCCCCAACACCCCAGTGTGGGCTCTGCCCTAACACCCCAGAGTGGGCTCTGCCCCAACACCCCAGTGTGGGCTCTGCCCCAACACCCGAACCCGTCCATACCACAAATTGTACACATATTCGAGTTATTTTAATCAGAACCTGACTTCCAATTTTCTGACAGTCACAGTCGGCACGAGTTCCCAATCCAATTATTATTAATATTAATAGCAGCAGGACTTAAGGGAACCGCGGAATGCACAACTCTGCCTATGCAGTATAAATATATAGGCTGAGCCAGCCTGACTGCTGGATTTTATGCATATTATTTAATCGAACTTCCCAGCCCTGCTGGGCTAAAGATTTGGGGTCAGTTAGAATTATATCCCCCCTCCCCTTCGCCCGGGATTAGGATTCGTGTCCGCGCATCTGCGTGCAGCGCTGCTCCTCTTTGACGGAGAGCCGGAATATTCTATCCTCGTTCGATTTCTGCCCCTTTATCTCTAATATAATATTAGATATACTAATCGATGCCGCTATGCCACTTTAATTGGGATGCTGGCCGGGGGGGGGGGCGCTCGGGATAGGGGATCAATTTTCAATTATCCCCGGCCGGCGCTGGTGGAGGCAAGTGCTGGAGTTGCGTAAAAATAGCTGATGCATATAGCTGAGAGGGGATGAAAATGAACGCTGGGCTTGGGCTGGGATTCTGGACAGGTTTCTGCGCTCCATCGCTCCTTGCATGCCAGCCTGGGGATCCATCTAGAGAAATCATTAAAGAGACCGCCTAGTCGTGTTTGCGCCCCAGCGCCGCGATCCCGCTGTGTTTGCCCTTCGCCCTTCCAATACCCTTCAGCCTGTTTTCTATTATTGATTCTGTGGGGGAATTCTCCCCGCCCTCTCACCCGCCTGTCCTGCCAGTCTCCTCTCCGATGATGTAGCTTATAATCTGCTGCTGGGAGGCCTCGTAATCCACTCCCGAGTTGAGCTCTGCAGATGCAGTCTGGAGGGGCTTTGAGTGCGAAGTAACCGAGTGGAGATTCTTTTGTTTGCACAGCGTCAGCCTTGCGTGCTGGCGCTGTTTCCTGTGTCTGCTTGGCTGCGATAGCATGTAGCATACGTGTAATCCATTGGTGCCATAAACCCAGTTTAAAATGGTTTGTGAAATCCACTTTATAGTGGTTTGTGAAATCCAGTTTATAGCGGTTTGTGAAATCCAGTTTATAGCGGTTTGTGAAATCCAGTTTATAGTGGCTTGTGAAATCCACTTTATAGTGGTTTGTGAAATCCAGTTTATAGCGGTTTGTGAAATCCTGTTTATAGCGGTTTGTGAAATCCTGTTTATAGTGGCTTGTGAGTTCCAGTTTATAGCGGTTTGTGAAATCCTGTTTATAGTGGCTTGTGAGTTCCAGTTTATAGCGGTTTGTGAAATCCTGTTTATAGTGGCTTGTGAGTTCCAGTTTATAGCGGTTTGTGAAATCCTGTTTATAGTGGCTTGTGAGTTCCAGTTTATAGCGGTTTGTGAAATCCTGTTTATAGTGGCTTGTGAAATCCACTTTATAGTGGTTTGTGAAATCCAGTTTATAGCGGTTTGTGAAATCCTGTTTATAGCGGTTTGTGAAATCCTGTTTATAGTGGCTTGTGAGTTCCAGTTTATAGCGGTTTGTGAAATCCTGTTTATAGTGGCTTGTGAGTTCCAGTTTATAGCGGTTTGTGAAATCCTGTTTATAGTGGCTTGTGAGTTCCAGTTTATAGCGGTTTGTGAAATCCTGTTTATAGTGGCTTGTGAGTTCCAGTTTATAGCGGTTTTTGAAATCCTGTTTATAGTGGCTTGTGAGTTCCAGTTTATAGCGGTTTTTGAAATCCAGTTTATAAAAGCTTGTGAAATCGCCCCGCGTGAAAGAGTACATGTAGACGAAGCGTGAGCAGTGTGCTCCAGACTCTCACTCTGTCCAGGACTCTATGCCCGAAGGCTTTACACATGTAGCTACACTGGAAGTCCCTCGCCAAAATTCTCCAACTCTCTCTCTGCAATGTCTCTGCCAGCTGCTGCTACAAGCGCTGCTGATTCGCTTGTTGTAAAAAAACACATTCAGTCTCGCGTGGCGCTGGGAAAACACTCCCCACACACCCCAACCCCTTTTAACCCCCCTAAACAGCCGTGCGGAAGAGGCAGCTTAGCGGCGGCATCCCGCCAGACCTGCTGCAACTGCTGGGCAGGTAGCATAAGTTGGTGAAGCCTCCTCTACCCTATCGCCCGCTGGATCCCGCTCTTAATCCCTCGGCTTCTCCCCCCCTCCCCTCCCCCTCTCTCCTCTTCCCCGTTTCTCCCACTCCGCTATAAAGCTAAAGAGTATCGAAAATGGCCCGCCTGCCCAAACCGCAGTCGCACTTGCAAGTCGAGACAATAAAAACTTCTCCGCATGGCTGGCAGGCAGATCTGCTGGTTCCTTTTCGGCATTTCAATATTGCTGACAGCCACCTCAATGGCCATGTTCCTTTACCTGCTGTGGGCCGGCTCCAGCCTCGGCGGCGACAGCGGCGGCGACGGCTTACTGACGGCACGAGAAGTCGACAGGCTGCGACTGCTGAGCGAGATTCGGGCACTTCAGCGGGATGACGGAGTGCTGGATCGGGCTAAGATTTGATTGTGGCCAACAGAGCGCGGGATTCAGTGCCAGTCTGTGGCTGTTAGAGTGCGGAGTCAGTGCCAGTCTGTGGCTGTTAGAGTGCGGATTCAGTGCCAGTCTGTGGCTGTTAGAGTGCGGAGTCTGTGCCAGTCTGTGGCTGTTAGAGTGCAGATTCAGTGCCAGTCTGTGGCTGTTAGAGTGCGGAGTCAGTGCCAGTCTGTGGCTGTCAAAGTGCGGAGTCAGTGCCAGTCTGTGGCTGTTAGAGTGCGGAGTCTGTGTCAGTCTGTGGCTGTTAGAGTGCGGATTCAGTGCCAGTCTGTGGCTGTTAGAGTGCGGAGTCAGTGCCAGTCTGTGGCTGTTAGAGTGCGGAGTCAGTGCCAGTCTGTGGCTGTTAGAGTGCGGAGTCAGTGCCAGTCTGTGGCTGTTAGAGTGCGGAATCTGTGCCAGTCTGTGGCTGTTAGAGTGCGGAGTCAGTGCCAGTCTGTGGCTGTTAGAGTGCGGAGTCAGTGCCAGTCTGTGGCTGTTAGAGTGCGGAGTCTGTGCCAGTCTGTGGCTGTTAGATTGCGGAGTCAGTGCCACTCTGTGGCTGTTAGAGTGCGGAGTCAGCGCCAGTCTGTGGCTGTTAGAGTGCGGAGTCAGTGCCAGTCTGTGGCTGTTAGAGTGCGGAGTCTGTGCCAGTCTGTGGCTGTTAGAGTGCGGAGTCAGTGCCAGTCTGTGGCTGTTAGAGTGCGGAATCTGTGCCAGTCTGTGGCTGTTAGAGTGCGGAGTCAGTGCCAGTCTGTGGCTGTTAGAGTGCGGAGTCAGTGCCAGTCTGGCTGTTAGAGTGCGGATTCAGTGCCAGTCTGTGGCTGCTAGAGTGCGGAGTCAGTGCCACTCTGTGGCTGTTAGAGTGCGGAGTCAGTGCCAGTCTGTGGCTGTTAGAGTGCGGAGTCAGTGCCAGTCTGTGGCTGTTAGAGTGCGGAGTCAGTGCCAGTCTGTGGCTGTTAGAGTGCGGAGTCAGTGCCAGTCTGTGGCTGTTAGAGTGCGGAGTCAGTGCCAGTCTGTGGCTGTCAGAGTGCGGAGTCAGTGCCAGTCTGTGGCTATTAGAGTGCGGAGTCAGTGCCAGTCTGTGGCTGTCAAAGTGCGGAGTCAGTGCCAGTCTACTTGTACGAAAATCTACTTGTGAATGTAGTTTAACCAAAAATCTTCGATCATGTCTTTCACATCTCGGATCAGAAGAAGTGACCTGTGCTGAAGCATTTTATAAATTATATTAATTATTTGAGTCCATTTTATTTGTTAATACCAGCTACAATACTGGATTCTTTGTGTCTAAAATATACCTATCAGTACAAAAATGTATTTTAATTATGCCGCATTGCCTACTTTAAGTAGTTTAAATCTAATACGGATTTTTGTTCGCTAAAGACGAGCGTTAAGCAGGCGGTCCATTCTGCCTTCACAGCTCCATGGAGGGAATGCGGGCTAAGAAAGTTTGAGTGAGTGGAAATGGAGTGTGAATGAACCATTCATGAGTGAGTAATGGATGGAATAGGGAGTGAATGAGGAGTAGGGGAGAGAGTGAATGAGGGATGGGAGAGGGAGTGAATGAGGAGTAGGAGAGAGAGTGAATGAGGGATGGAGAGGGAGTGAATGAGGGATGGGAGAGGGAGAGGGAGTGAATGAAGGATGGGAGAGGAAGTGAATGAGGGGTGGGAGAGGGAGAGGGAGTGAATGAAGGATGGGAGAGGGAGTGAATGAGGAGTAGGAGAGAGAGTGAATGAGGGATGGGAGAGGGAGTGAATGAGGGATGGGAGAGGGAGAGGGAGTGAATGAAGGATGGGAGAGGGAGTGAATGAGGGATGGGAGAGGGAGTGAATGAGGGATGGGAGAGGGAGAGGGAGTGAATGAGGGATGGGAGAGGGAGTGAATGAGGGTGGGAGAGGGAGTGAATGAGGGATGGGAGAGGGAGTGAATGAGGGATGGGAGAGGGAGTGAATGAGAGGTGGGAGAGGAGTGAATGAGGGATGGGAGAGGGAGTGAATGAGGGGTACGAGAGGGAGTGAATGAGGGGTATAAAAGAAGAGAAGTTCAAGAGTGAAATGCATTGAGTTTGAGCTAGGCAAAGGCATGATTGTTCTCATAGAACTCGCGAACGGTCTGTTAGAAGACTTGATGCAATTGCACTGTAAGAGGTTGAATAAATGAAAAGTGAGGGAAAAGGATTGAAAACACTCAATGAGGAAGCTGTCCAAATGTACTCTCTGAGTAGGAGCAACATGTGCATTTATATGTCAGACAAAACCTTCAGAATATTCAATCGTACATAAATTAAATTATAATCACGGGTCTCACCGTGACAGACTCTGTCTGTTTGTCTGTCTGTCTGTCTGTCTGTCTGTCTGTCTGTCTGTCTGTCTGTCTGTCTGTCTGTCTGTCTGTCTGTCTGTCTGTCTGTCTGTCTGTCTGTCTGTCTGTCTGTCTGTCTGTCTGTCTGTCTGTCTGTCTGTCTGTCTGTCAATCTGTCTGTCTGTCTGTCTGTCTTAGTGTCTGTCTGTCTTTCTGTCTGCCTGTCTTTCTGTCTGCCTGTCTGTCTGTCTGTCTGTCTGTCTTAGTGTCTGTCTGTCTGTCTGTCTGTCTGTCTGTCTGTCTGTCTGTCTGTCTGTCTGTCTGTCTGTCTGTCTGTCTGTCTGTCTGTCTGTCTGTCTGTCAATCTGTCTGTCTGTCTGTCTGTCTGTCTGTCTGTCTGTCTGTCTGCCTGTCTGTCTGTCTGTCTGTCTGTCTGTCTGTCTGTCTGTCTGTCTGTTCTTCTGTCTATCCCTGTGAGGTCTCTTTTGGATTATTGCCTATCCGTAATTAAATTTTCAGTTTGACTAAAAATT
>NIVC01001617.1:0-67736 GCA_002269645.1 Macrostomum lignano | reverse complement strand
TCATTTCATAGAAGAGTCTATCGAGACTGGAATCATCATAGAAGAGTCTATGCGAGACTGGAATCATAGTCATGAGAGTACTATCGAGACTGGAAATTGTCATAGAAGAGTCTATCGAGACTGGAATCATAGTCATAGAAGAGTCTATCGAGACTGGAATCATAGTCATAGAAGAGTCTATCGAGACTGAAATCATCATAGAAGAGTCTATCGCAGACTGGAATCTTAGTATAGAAGAGTCTATAGAGACTGAATCTTAGTCATAGAAGGTCTATCGAGACTGGAATCATAGTATAGAAGAGTCTATCGAGACTGGAATCATAGTCATAGAAGAGTCTATCGAGACTGAAATCATCATAGAAGAGTCTATCGAGACTGGAATCATCATAGAAGAGTCTATCGAGACTGGAATCTTAGTCATAGAAGAGTCTATCGAGACTGAAATCATAGTCATAGAAGAGTCTATCGAGACTGAAATCATCTTAGAAGAGTCTATCGAGACTGGAATCATAGTCATACAAGAGTCTATCAAGACTGGAATCATAGTCATAGAAGAGTCTATCGAGACTGAAATCATAGTCATAGAAGAGTCTATCGAGACTGGAATCATAGTCATAGAAGAGTCTATCGAGACTGGAATCATAGTCATAGAAGAGTCTATCGAGACTGGAATCTTAGTCATAGAAGAGTCTATCGAGACTGAAATATCATAGAAGAGTCTATCGAGAGGAATCATAGTCATAGAAGAGTCTATCGAGACTGAAATCATAGTCATAGAAGAGTCTATCGAGACTGGAATCTTAGTCATAGAAGAGTCTATCGAGACTGAAATCATCATAGAAGAGTCTATCGAGACTGGAATCATCATAGAAGAGTCTATCGAGACTGAAATCATCATAGAAGAGTCTATCGAGACTGGAATCATTAGTCATAGAAGAGTCTATCGAGACTGGAATCATAGTCATAGAAGAGTCTATCGAGACTGAAATCATCATAGAAGAGTCTATCGAGACTGGAATCATAGTCATAGAAGAGTCTATCGAGACTGGAATCATAGTCATAGAAGAGTCTATCGAGACTGGAATCATAGTCATAGAAGAGTCTATCGAGACTGAAATCATCATAGAAGAGTCTATCGAGACTGAAATCATAGTCATAGAAGAGTCTATCGAGACTGAAATCATCATAGAAGAGTCTATCGAGACTGGAATCTTAGTCATAGAAGAGTCTATCGAGACTGGAATCTTAGTCATAGAAGAGTCTATCGAGACTGGAATCATCATAGAAGAGTCTATCGAGACTGGAATCATAGTCATAGAAGAGTCTATCGAGACTGGAATCATAGTCATAGAAGAGTCTATCGAGACTGGAATCATAGTCATAGAAGAGTCTATCGAGACTGAAATCATCATAGAAGAGTCTATCGAGACTGGAATCATAGTCATAGAAGAGTCTATCGAGACTGAAATATCATAGAAGAGTCTATCGAGACTGGAATCATAGTCATAGAAGAGTCTATCGAGACTGGAATCATAGTCATAGAAGAGTCTATCGAGACTGAAATCATCATAGAAGAGTCTATCGAGACTGGAATCATAGTCATAGAAGAGTCTATCGAGACTGGAATCATAGTCATAGAAGAGTCTATCGAGACTGGAATCATAGTCATAGAAGAGTCTATCGAGACTGAAATCATCATAGAAGAGTCTATCGAGACTGAATCATAGTCATAGAAGAGTCTATCGAGACTGAATCATCATAGAAGAGTCTATCGAGACTGGAATCTTAGTCATAGAAGAGTCTATCGAGACTGGAATCTTAGTCATAGAAGAGTCTATCGAGACTGGAATCATCATAGAAGAGTCTATCGAGACTGGAATCATAGTCATAGAAGAGTCTATCGAGACTGGAATCATAGTCATAGAAGAGTCTATCGAGACTGGAATCATAGTCATAGAAGAGTCTATCGAGACTGGAATCTTAGTCATAGAAGAGTCTATCGAGACTGGAATCTTAGTCATAGAAGAGTCTATCGAGACTGGAATCATCATAGAAGAGTCTATCGAGACTGGAATCTTAGTCATAGAAGAGTCTATCGAGACTGGAATCATAGTCATAGAAGAGTCTATCGAGACTGAAATCATCATAGAAGAGTCTATCGAGACTGGAATCATAGTCATAGAAGAGTCTATCGAGACTGGAATCATAGTCATAGAAGAGTCTATCGAGACTGGAATCATTATAGAAGAGTCTATCGAGACTGAAATCATCATAGAAGAGTCTATCGAGACTGGAATCATAGTCATAGAAGAGTCTATCGAGACTGGAATCTTAGTCATAGAAGAGTCTATCGAGACTGGAATCTTAGTCATAGAAGAGTCTATCGAGACTGGAATCATAGTCATAGAAGAGTCTATCGAGACTGAAATCATCATAGAAGAGTCTATCGAGACTGAAATCATCATAGAAGAGTCTATCGAGACTGGAATCATAGTCATAGAAGAGTCTATCGAGACTGGAATCATAGTCATAGAAGAGTCTATCGAGACTGAAATCATCATAGAAGAGTCTATCGAGACTGGAATCATAGTCATAGAAGAGTCTATCGAGACTGGAATCATAGTCATAGAAGAGTCTATCGAGACTGGAATCATAGTCATAGAAGAGTCTATCGAGACTGGAATCATAGTCATAGAAGAGTCTATCGAGACTGGAATCATAGTCATAGAAGAGTCTATCGAGACTGAAATCATCATAGAAGAGTCTATCAAGACTGGAATCATAGTCATAGAAGAGTCTATCGAGACTGGAATCATCATAGAAGAGTCTATCGAGACTGGAATCATAGTCATAGAAGAGTCTATCGAGACTGAAATCATAGTCATAGAAGAGTCTATCGAGACTGGAATCATAGTCATAGAAGAGTCTATCGAGACTGAAATCTTAGTCATAGAAGAGTCTATCGAGACTGGAATCATCATAGAAGAGTCTATCGAGACTGGAATCATAGTCATAGAAGAGTCTATCGAGACTGGAATCATAGTCATAGAAGAGTCTATCGAGACTGGAATCATAGTCATAGAAGAGTCTATCGAGACTGAAATCATAGTCATAGAAGAGTCTATCGAGACTGGAATCATAGTCATAGAAGAGTCTATCGAGACTGGAATCATAGTCATAGAAGAGTCTATCGAGACTGGAATCATAGTCATAGAAGAGTCTATCGAGACTGGAATCATAGTCATAGAAGAGTCTATCGAGACTGGAATCATAGTCATAGAAGAGTCTATCGAGACTGAAATCATCATAGAAGAGTCTATCGAGACTGAAATCATCATAGAAGAGTCTATCGAGACTGAAATCATAGTCATAGAAGAGTCTATCGAGACTGGAATCATAGTCATAGAAGAGTCTATCGAGACTGGAATCATAGTCATAGAAGAGTCTATCGAGACTGAAATCATCATAGAAGAGTCTATCGAGACTGGAATCATAGTCATAGAAGAGTCTATCGAGACTGAAATCATCATAGAAGAGTCTATCGAGACTGGAATCATAGTCATAGAAGAGTCTATCGAGACTGGAATCATAGTCATAGAAGAGTCTATCGAGACTGAAATCATAGTCATAGAAGAGTCTATCGAGACT
Organism: Macrostomum lignano; assembly: GCA_002269645.1. NCBI lineage: Eukaryota > Metazoa > Platyhelminthes > Macrostomidae > Macrostomum > Macrostomum lignano. The sequence continues at coordinate 64,088 of NIVC01001617.1, read as the reverse complement.
GGAATCATAGTCATAGAAGAGTCTATCGAGACTGAAATCATAGTCATAGAAGAGTCTATCGAGACTGAAATCATCATAGAAGAGTCTATCGAGACTGGAATCATAGTCATAGAAGAGTCTATCGAGACTGAAATCATCATAGAAGAGTCTATCGAGACTGGAATCATAGTCATAGAAGAGTCTATCGAGACTGAAATCATCATAGAAGAGTCTATCGAGACTGGAATCATAGTCATAGAAGAGTCTATCGAGACTGGAATCATAGTCATAGAAGAGTCTATCGAGACTGAAATCATAGTCATACAAGAGTCTATCGAGACTGGAATCATAGTCATAGAAGAGTCTATCGAGACTGGAATCATAGTCATAGAAGAGTCTATCGAGACTGGAATCATAGTCATAGAAGAGTCTATCGAGACTGAAATCATCATAGAAGAGTCTATCGAGACTGAAATCATCATAGAAGAGTCTATCGAGACTGGAATCTTAGTCATAGAAGAGTCTATCGAGACTGGAATCTTAGTCATAGAAGAGTCTATCGAGACTGGAATCATCATAGAAGAGTCTATCGAGACTGGAATCTTAGTCATAGAAGAGTCTATCGAGACTGGAATCATAGTCATAGAAGAGTCTATCGAGACTAGAATCATCATAGAAGAGTCTATCGAGACTGAAATCATCATAGAAGAGTCTATCGAGACTGGAATCATAGTCATAGAAGAGTCTATCGAGACTGAAATCATCATAGAAGAGTCTATCGAGACTGGAATCTTAGTCATAGAAGAGTCTATCGAGACTGGAATCTTAGTCATAGAAGAGTCTATCGAGACTGGAATCATCATAGAAGAGTCTATCGAGACTGGAATCATCATAGAAGAGTCTATCGAGACTGAAATCATCATAGAAGAGTCTATCGAGACTGGAATCATAGTCATAGAAGAGTCTATCGAGACTGAAATCATCATAGAAGAGTCTATCGAGACTGGAATCATAGTCATAGAAGAGTCTATCGAGACTGGAATCATAGTCATAGAAGAGTCTATCGAGACTGAAATCATAGTCATACAAGAGTCTATCGAGACTGGAATCATAGTCATAGAAGAGTCTATCGAGACTGGAATCATAGTCATAGAAGAGTCTATCGAGACTGGAATCATAGTCATAGAAGAGTCTATCGAGACTGAAATCATCATAGAAGAGTCTATCGAGACTGAAATCATCATAGAAGAGTCTATCGAGACTGGAATCTTAGTCATAGAAGAGTCTATCGAGACTGGAATCTTAGTCATAGAAGAGTCTATCGAGACTGGAATCATCATAGAAGAGTCTATCGAGACTGGAATCTTAGTCATAGAAGAGTCTATCGAGACTGGAATCATAGTCATAGAAGAGTCTATCGAGACTAGAATCATCATAGAAGAGTCTATCGAGACTGAAATCATCATAGAAGAGTCTATCGAGACTGGAATCATAGTCATAGAAGAGTCTATCGAGACTGAAATCATCATAGAAGAGTCTATCGAGACTGGAATCTTAGTCATAGAAGAGTCTATCGAGACTGGAATCTTAGTCATAGAAGAGTCTATCGAGACTGGAATCATCATAGAAGAGTCTATCGAGACTGGAATCATCATAGAAGAGTCTATCGAGACTGGAATCTTAGTCATAGAAGAGTCTATCGAGACTGGAATCTTAGTCATAGAAGAGTCTATCGAGACTGGAATCATAGTCATAGAAGAGTCTATCGAGACTGGAATCATAGTCATAGAAGAGTCTATCGAGACTGGAATCTTAGTCATAGAAGAGTCTATCGAGACTGGAATCATAGTCATAGAAGAGTCTATCGAGACTGGAATCATAGTCATAGAAGAGTCTATCGAGACTGAAATCATCATAGAAGAGTCTATCGAGACTGGAATCTTAGTCATAGAATAGTCTATAGAGACTGGAATCTTAGTCATAGAAGAGTCTATCGAGACTGGAATCATAGTCATAGAAGAGTCTATCGAGACTGGAATCATAGTCATAGAAGAGTCTATCGAGACTGAAATCATCATAGAAGAGTCTATCGAGACTGAAATCATCATAGAAGAGTCTATCGAGACTGGAATCTTAGTCATAGAAGAGTCTATCGAGACTGGAATCTTAGTCATAGAAGAGTCTATCGAGACTGGAATCTTAGTCATAGAAGAGTCTATCGAGACTGGAATCATAGTCATAGAAGAGTCTATCGAGACTGGAATCATCATAGAAGAGTCTATCGAGACTGAAATCATCATAGAAGAGTCTATCGAGACTGGAATCATAGTCATAGAAGAGTCTATCGAGACTGAAATCATCATAGAAGAGTCTATCGAGACTGGAATCATAGTCATAGAAGAGTCTATCGAGACTGGAATCTTAGTCATAGAAGAGTCTATCGAGACTGGAATCATCATAGAAGAGTCTATCGAGACTGGAATCATCATAGAAGAGTCTATCGAGACTGGAATCTTAGTCATAGAAGAGTCTATCGAGACTGGAATCTTAGTCATAGAAGAGTCTATCGAGACTGGAATCATAGTCATAGAAGAGTCTATCGAGACTGGAATCATAGTCATAGAAGAGTCTATCGAGACTGGAATCTTAGTCATAGAAGAGTCTATCGAGACTGGAATCATAGTCATAGAAGAGTCTATCGAGACTGGAATCATAGTCATAGAAGAGTCTATCGAGACTGGAATCATCATAGAAGAGTCTATCGAGACTGGAATCTTAGTCATAGAAGAGTCTATCGAGACTGAAATCATCATAGAAGAGTCTATCGAGACTGGAATCTTAGTCATAGAAGAGTCTATCGAGACTGGAATCATAGTCATAGAAGAGTCTATCGAGACTGGAATCTTAGTCATAGAAGAGTCTATCGAGACTGGAATCATAGTCATAGAAGAGTCTATCGAGACTGGAATCATAGTCATAGAAGAGTCTATCGAGACTGAAATCATCATAGAAGAGTCTATCGAGACTGGAATCATAGTCATAGAAGAGTCTATCGAGACTGGAATCATAGTCATAGAAGAGTCTATCGAGACTGGAATCTTAGTCATAGAATAGTCTATAGAGACTGGAATCGTAGTCATAGAAGAGTCTATCGAGACTGGAATCATAGTCATAGAAGAGTCTATCGAGACTGGAATCATAGTCATAGAAGAGTCTATCGAGACTGAAATCATCATAGAAGAGTCTATCGAGACTGGAATCTTAGTCATAGAAGAGTCTATCGAGACTGGAATCATAGTCATAGAAGAGTCTATCGAGACTGGAATCTTAGTCATAGAAGAGTCTATCGAGACTGGAATCATCATAGAAGAGTCTATCGAGACTGGAATCATCATAGAAGAGTCTATCGAGACTGGAATCTTAGTCATAGAAGAGTCTATCGAGACTGGAATCTTAGTCATAGAAGAGTCTATCGAGACTGGAATCATAGTCATAGAAGAGTCTATCGAGACTGGAATCATAGTCATAGAAGAGTCTATCGAGACTGGAATCTTAGTCATAGAAGAGTCTATCGAGACTGGAATCATAGTCATAGAAGAGTCTATCGAGACTGGAATCATAGTCATAGAAGAGTCTATCGAGACTGAAATCATCATAGAAGAGTCTATCGAGACTGGAATCTTAGTCATAGAATAGTCTATCGAGACTGGAATCTTAGTCATAGAAGAGTCTATCGAGACTGGAATCATAGTCATAGAAGAGTCTATCGAGACTGGAATCATAGTCATAGAAGAGTCTATCGAGACTGAAATCATCATAGAAGAGTCTATCGAGACTGAAATCATCATAGAAGAGTCTATCGAGACTGGAATCTTAGTCATAGAAGAGTCTATCGAGACTGGAATCTTAGTCATAGAAGAGTCTATCGAGACTGGAATCATAGTCATAGAAGAGTCTATCGAGACTGGAATCATAGTCATAGAAGAGTCTATCGAGACTGAAATCATCATAGAAGAGTCTATCGAGACTGGAATCATAGTCATAGAAGAGTCTATCGAGACTGGAATCATAGTCATAGAAGAGTCTATCGAGACTGGAATCTTAGTCATAGAATAGTCTATAGAGACTGGAATCGTAGTCATAGAAGAGTCTATCGAGACTGGAATCATAGTCATAGAAGAGTCTATCGAGACTGGAATCATAGTCATAGAAGAGTCTATCGAGACTGAAATCATCATAGAAGAGTCTATCGAGACTGGAATCTTAGTCATAGAAGAGTCTATCGAGACTGGAATCATAGTCATAGAAGAGTCTATCGAGACTGGAATCTTAGTCATAGAAGAGTCTATCGAGACTGGAATCATCATAGAAGAGTCTATCGAGACTGGAATCATCATAGAAGAGTCTATCGAGACTGGAATCTTAGTCATAGAAGAGTCTATCGAGACTGGAATCTTAGTCATAGAAGAGTCTATCGAGACTGGAATCATAGTCATAGAAGAGTCTATCGAGACTGGAATCATAGTCATAGAAGAGTCTATCGAGACTGGAATCTTAGTCATAGAAGAGTCTATCGAGACTGGAATCATAGTCATAGAAGAGTCTATCGAGACTGGAATCATAGTCATAGAAGAGTCTATCGAGACTGAAATCATCATAGAAGAGTCTATCGAGACTGGAATCTTAGTCATAGAATAGTCTATCGAGACTGGAATCTTAGTCATAGAAGAGTCTATCGAGACTGGAATCATAGTCATAGAAGAGTCTATCGAGACTGGAATCATAGTCATAGAAGAGTCTATCGAGACTGAAATCATCATAGAAGAGTCTATCGAGACTGAAATCATCATAGAAGAGTCTATCGAGACTGGAATCTTAGTCATAGAAGAGTCTATCGAGACTGGAATCTTAGTCATAGAAGAGTCTATCGAGACTGGAATCTTAGTCATAGAAGAGTCTATCGAGACTGGAATCATAGTCATAGAAGAGTCTATCGAGACTGGAATCATCATAGAAGAGTCTATCGAGACTGAAATCATCATAGAAGAGTCTATCGAGACTGGAATCATAGTCATAGAAGAGTCTATCGAGACTGAAATCATCATAGAAGAGTCTATCGAGACTGGAATCATAGTCATAGAAGAGTCTATCGAGACTGGAATCATAGTCATAGAAGAGTCTATCGAGACTGGAATCTTAGTCATAGAAGAGTCTATCGAGACTGGAATCATCATAGAAGAGTCTATCGAGACTGGAATCATAGTCATAGAAGAGTCTATCGAGACTGGAATCATAGTCATAGAAGAGTCTATCGAGACTGAAATCATCATAGAAGAGTCTATCGAGACTGGAATCATAGTCATAGAAGAGTCTATCGAGACTGAAATCATCATAGTAGAGTCTATCGAGACTGGAATCTTAGTCATAGAAGAGTCTATCGAGACTGGAATCATAGTCATAGAAGAGTCTATCGAGACTGGAATCATCATAGAAGAGTCTATCGAGACTGGAATCTTAGTCATAGAAGAGTCTATCGAGACTGAAATCATCATAGAAGAGTCTATCGAGACTGGAATCTTAGTCATAGAAGAGTCTATCGAGACTGGAATCATAGTCATAGAAGAGTCTATCGAGACTGGAATCTTAGTCATAGAAGAGTCTATCGAGACTGGAATCATAGTCATAGAAGAGTCTATCGAGACTGGAATCATAGTCATAGAAGAGTCTATCGAGACTGAAATCATCATAGAAGAGTCTATCGAGACTGGAATCATAGTCATAGAAGAGTCTATCGAGACTGGAATCATAGTCATAGAAGAGTCTATCGAGACTGGAATCTTAGTCATAGAATAGTCTATAGAGACTGGAATCGTAGTCATAGAAGAGTCTATCGAGACTGGAATCATAGTCATAGAAGAGTCTATCGAGACTGGAATCATAGTCATAGAAGAGTCTATCGAGACTGAAATCATCATAGAAGAGTCTATCGAGACTGGAATCTTAGTCATAGAAGAGTCTATCGAGACTGGAATCATAGTCATAGAAGAGTCTATCGAGACTGGAATCATAGTCATAGAAGAGTCTATCGAGACTGAAATCATCATAGAAGAGTCTATCGAGACTGGAATCTTAGTCATAGAAGAGTCTATCGAGACTGGAATCATAGTCATAGAAGAGTCTATCGAGACTGAAATCATCATAGAAGAGTCTATCGAGACTGGAATCTTAGTCATAGAAGAGTCTATCGAGACTGAAATCATCATAGAAGAGTCTATCGAGACTGGAATCATCATAGAAGAGTCTATCGAGACTGGAATCATAGTCATAGAAGAGTCTATCGAGACTGGAATCATAGTCATAGAAGAGTCTATCGAGACTGAAATCATAGTCATAGAAGAGTCTATCGAGACTGGAATCATAGTCATAGAAGAGTCTATCGAGACTGAAATCATAGTCATAGAAGAGTCTATCGAGACTGGAATCATAGTCATAGAAGAGTCTATCGAGACTGGAATCATAGTCATAGAAGAGTCTATCGAGACTGAAATCATCATAGAAGAGTCTATCGAGACTGGAATCTTAGTCATAGAAGAGTCTATCGAGACTGAAATCATCATAGAAGAGTCTATCGAGACTGGAATCATCATAGAAGAGTCTATCGAGACTGGAATCTTAGTCATAGAAGAGTCTATCGAGACTGAAATCATAGTCATAGAAGAGTCTATCGAGACTGAAATCATCATAGAAGAGTCTATCGAGACTGGAATCATAGTCATAGAAGAGTCTATCGAGACTGGAATCATAGTCATAGAAGAGTCTATCGAGACTGAAATCATAGTCATAGAAGAGTCTATCGAGACTGGAATCATAGTCATAGAAGAGTCTATCGAGACTGGAATCTTAGTCATAGAAGAGTCTATCGAGACTGGAATCATAGTCATAGAAGAGTCTATCGAGACTGAAATCATCATAGAAGAGTCTATCGAGACTGGAATCTTAGTCATAGAAGAGTCTATCGAGACTGGAATCTTAGTCATAGAAGAGTCTATCGAGACTGAAATCTTAGTCATAGAAGAGTCTATCGAGACTGAAATCTTAGTCATAGAAGAGTCTATCGAGACTGGAATCATCATAGAAGAGTCTATCGAGACTGAAATCATCATAGAAGAGTCTATCGAGACTGGAATCATAGTCATAGAAGAGTCTATCGAGACTGGAATCATAGTCATAGAAGAGTCTATCGAGACTGGAATCATAGTCATAGAAGAGTCTATCGAGACTGGAATCATAGTCATAGAAGAGTCTATCGAGACTGGAATCATAGTCATAGAAGAGTCTATCGAGACTGGAATCATAGTCATAGAAGAGTCTATCGAGACTGGAATCTTAGTCATAGAAGAGTCTATCGAGACTGGAATCATAGTCATAGAAGAGTCTATCGAGACTGGAATCATCATAGAAGAGTCTATCGAGACTGGAATCATAGTCATAGAAGAGTCTATCGAGACTGGAATCATAGTCATAGAAGAGTCTATCGAGACTGAAATCATCATAGAAGAGTCTATCGGGACTGGAATCATCATAGAAGAGTCTATCGAGACTGGAATCTTAGTCATAGAAGAGTCTATCGAGACTGGAATCTTAGTCATAGAAGAGTCTATCGAGACTGGAATCTTAGTCATAGAAGAGTCTATCGAGACTGGAATCTTAGTCATAGAAGAGTCTATCGAGACTGGAATCTTAGTCATAGAAGAGTCTATAGAGACTGGAATCTTAGTCATAGAAGAGTCTATCGAGACTGGAATCATAGTTTTTACAGAAGCAGAAGGTATAACTTCCCTGTTCATATTAAATGGATATGTAGAATAACTTTTTTGGGGAACTTCGTATAAGAAATAATAACAATTTTAGATGCTGCCTGTGAATGCTCTTATGGCTAACTCAGCCTGCGACCCCTCAGCTAGTGACACTCAGCTAGTGACACCCTCAGCTAGCGACTCCCTCAGCTAGCGACTCCCTCAGCTAGCGACACCCTCAGCTAGCGACTCCCTCAGCTAGTGACACGATCAGCTAGTGACACCCTCAGCTAGCGACTCCCTCAGCTAGCGACTCCCTCAGCTAGCGACTCCCTCAGCTAGTGACACCCTCAGCTAGCGACTCCCTCAGCTAGCGACTCCCTCAGCTAGCGACTTCCTCAGCTAGCAACTCCCTCAGCTAGCGACTCCCTCAGCTAGTGACACCCTCAGCTAGCGACTCCCTCAGCTAGTGACTCCCTCAGCTAGCGACTCCCTCAGCTAGCGACACCCTCAGCTAGCGACTCCCTCAGCTAGCGACTCCCTCAGCTAGCGACACCCTCAGCTAGCGACTCCCTCAGCTAGCGACTCCCTCAGCTAGCGACACCCTCAGCTAGCGACTCCCTCAGCTAGCGACTCCCTCAGCTAGCGACTCCCTCAGCTAGCGACTCCCTCAGCTAGCGACTCCCTCAGCTAGCGACTCCCTCAGCTAGCGACTCCCTCAGCTAGCGACACCCTCAGCTAGCGACTCCCTCAGCTAGTGACTCCCTCAGCTAGCGACTCCCTCAGCTAGCGACTCCCTCAGCTAGCGACTCCCTCAGCTAGCGACTCCCTCAGCTAGCGACTCCCTCAGCTAGCGACTCCCTCAGCTAGCGACTCCCTCAGCTAGCGACTCCCTCAGCTAGCGACTCCCTCAGCTAGCGACTCCCTCAGCTAGCGACTCCCTCAGCTAGCGACTCCCTCAGCTAGCGACTCCCTCAGCTAGCGACTCCCTCAGCTAGCGACTCCCTCAGCTAGCGACTCCCTCAGCTAGTGACTCCCTCAGCTAGCGACTCCCTCAGCTAGCGACTCCCTCAGCTAGCGACTCCCTCAGCTAGCGACTCCCTCAGCTAGCGACTCCCTCAGCTAGCGACTCCCTCAGCTAGCGACTCCCGCAGCTAGCGACTCCCTCAGCTAGTGACACCCTCAGCTAGTGACACCCTCAGCTAGTGACACCCTCAGCTAGTGACTCCCTCAGCTAGCGACTCCCTCAGCTAGCGACTCCCTCAGCTAGCGACTCCCTCAGCTAGTGACACCCTCAGCTAGTGACACCCTCAGCTAGCGACTCCCTCAGCTAGCGACTCCCTCAGCTAGCGACTCCCTCAGCTAGCGACTCCCTCAGCTAGCGACTCCCTCAGCTAGTGACTCCCTCAGCTAGCGACTCCCTCAGCTAGCGACACCCTCAGCTAGCGACACCCTCAGCTAGCGACTCCCTCAGCTAGCGACACCCTCAGCTAGCGACACCCTCAGAAGATTCCTCTTGTTGTATCATCTGTAACCGCCACATTCTATAAGTGCCACTGGCAGTCCAATACGAGCTGCTAAGTGCTGTTGTGCGATCAATCAAAGACTGCGATTGGGTCGTGTTTGATGACAAGTTAAGAGAAACATCCAGATAGATCCGAATGGGTGCTCTTTCTTTTGCCTATCCCCAATCTTATAGCTCGTATACCAGTTGAAAACACGCATTTTCTTAGTCCAGGTGTGTAGTGCACTTGTGCGCGTAAACAAGCATGGTCTCGCGGACTATATATTTGATTTATTATTTAGCCATTGGGGACGTGCGACTACAAAGTAACGCAATAGTTGTTGGGGCCAGTGCTAGTGGTAGGTCGAGAGAGAAGAGAAAAGGCCTAGAGGGGGCGTACACTACAAGGTGACAGTGTTCATACTCACACTTGGTCAGCAGCTTTATTTTCATGCAGCCATTTTAGTTAAAAGCTATAGAGTTTGGGGGTTCTTGCCTCGCTTTACATTACAACGTTTAAAGCTTGTCAAGTTTCATTAAATGTTGTGCACCTGCGAGCAGAAAGACAGAGAAAATGCTAGCTACCAGTAATTTACCGAACCCAGAGCAAAAGCTGAGACAAATTTATCACGTGACGAATACGAGTTAAAAATAGTTTCAGCTGACAAATATGCATTCGAGCGGTCAGTGGTTGGCCACGCCAAGCATGCAGCCGTATTTCGTAGTTTTAATAAATTGTTGTGAGGCGCGTGTGTTCGTAATTCAATGCGTGCAATTTGGAAGAGTGCAGAAAAAGTTGCAGAAACTCTTTTAGCCCGATAGAATTGTTTAAGGGTTTACCAAAAACCTCTACCTGCCTGAACAAAGGTGAACACCAGATTTGGCATTGAGTCTAGAAATACGAATACTTCGTAGCTTCCCGTGTAAGTCTACCTGTCTATCGCAAATCGTGTACATCAGATCAAAATGACGCACCTGCTGTCGAGTATTGACAACAAGACGGCCCTCAGCATCGGTCTCCCTGTTGCACTGCTTGGTTGCTACGGGGCCTATCAATGGTACCGGTCAAGAGATCTACCGCCAGGTCCTATCGGGCTTCCCATCGTTGGTCGATTGCCATGGCTAGATCCGAATCAGTTGCACCTATGCGTCGAACAAATGTCAAAAAAGTACGGCGACGTGATTTCGTTTCGAATGGGATCCCAGCTAATGGTAGCAGTTTGTAACTATGAACTCCTAAAGAAGATGCTGAATGACGACACCTTTACTGGAAAACCGAATGCGCCATTCCTCAAGCGTGTGACTGAAGGATGTGGAATATTCCTTTCCGAGGGAGAAATGTGGACTCAACAGCGCCGGCTTGCTCTGAAGAGTCTACGAGACTTCGGATTCGCTAGAACTCGGTCTGCTGAGATGGTTGACGTTCAGCTTGACATCATCTTCCAGCTTCTTGAGAAATCCATCGAGGAGAAGCAGAGCCTGCGAGTTCTCGAAGCGTTCACAGAGGCAACGAACGGGGTCATCGCGCAACTCACTCTCAACCGACGCTTCAGAAGAGATGAGAAGGAATTCGAGTTTTTTAATACAGCACTCAAAACCTTTTTTGACACCCCAGTGGTTGTTAATCTGCCGCTGTTCTTTCCATGGATGAATATTTTTGTTCAACTAATGCCAGCAACAAATATTTTTACAAACCTAATGCTGAAACTGCACGTGTTCATACGTGAGCAGATCCGGATTCGGGAGTCCATCTTGATCGACGATTCGATGGAGCCGGAGTGTCTTTGCGACGTGTACATCCAAGAAAAGAGAAAGGCCGAAAAAATTGGCGACTTTGAAACGTTTCGAGAACTTCAGATCGTCAGAGTTGTTCTGGAGTTCTTCCTGGCTGGAACTGACACTACTGCGCGTTCTTTAGAGTGGCTCTTCATATTGATGTCAATGCACCCAGCCATCCAGAAGAAGGTGCACAGCGAGCTTGACAAAGAGGTTGGCTCGGACAGACGCACCCAGACGTCAGATAAGCCCAGCCTGAACTTTACCACTGCTGTCATTGAGGAGGCTTACCGGTTTCTCTCTCTCGCCGCTGTCGGAGCCTTCCATCGCGCACAGAGCGAAGCCGTCTTCCATGGATACAGAATTCCCGAGGATACGATCATCATACCCTGCGTGTATGCTTCCAACCACGATCCTCGAGTCTGGGCGAAGCCGGACGAGTTTTATCCTGAGCACTTCCTCGACCAGAAGGGAGTCTTCACTGGCCCAGGCAAGAACGTTCCTTTTCTCATTGGTCGACGAGCTTGCGCAGGAGAGGGTCTGGCTCGAATGGAGGTGTTCCTCATGTTCACCGCCATCATGCAGCGCTACCGGGTCTCCCTGGCTCCGGAGTTCGTCGGCAGAGAAGCTGAGATTCTCAAAGGATCTCTTGGGATACTGCGAAAGCCAGGGGAGCACAAACTTGTTTTCGAACGGCGATGAAGATTGGACAGGCTGCATCGTGCTGATGACCAATTCATATGGACTTTTTAAAGATTTTCGGTCCTGCTTCTATTTAGATTTTATGTTTAAAATTACAATCAAGCCTTTTTGCGTTAAGTCTCGTAAGATGGGACTCAATAAAAAATGATTCTACGCTGTGTATCGCGATACGAACACTGAATCTTGTGCTGAAATACTGATGCGGGCCATCAAGGTGCCCCGCTTGCACTAGGAATCATACACTGTGATTAGTAAAACTATTAATAACAGTATGGAGCTTTACCAACTGATTTTAATTGTAAAAGCTATTTAACATTACTTTTACTTATCTCGAAAACCGAATAAATGATAACAACTACGGTATATATTCTAACGCTTTCTCTCTTGTTTTGCAAAGTGATTTAACTTTACTTGGCTTCACGCAGCTGCATGTGGGAAAGCTGAAAGCTGCTTGCCAAATGAGGGCAACGGCTGAAAGTACGACCTAGGTGAGTGCTATAGGTTCAGAAAATGTCAAAGCATGCACTCTTGGCCTGGGCCTCCACGCTGGCACTGCCATCGTGGCACAGTCGAGGCCAGTGTCTCATTGAGATAAGACAATCAGTAGGAGAGAAGGCTGTCTCATTTGCTCAGTACTCGAAAGTGTACAAACTGTGCGAGGAGAGCTGAGGCCCCATCTGAAGCCAACGTGTGGGCGCAGGCATTAGAAGCAAAAATAAACATAAAGCAAAGTTTGATGCCAACTTCAAAAGCCTTAATTGTTTGCCACCTATTGAAAGATATGCTCGTAGCTGCTCATGTTTCCAAAGAAAAGAAAGTTACGTAACCTGCTCATGATTTTATGATTCGACAGACGTAAGAGATACAAAATGTATAAAGGAGTAATGCAACGCAATTTTAATATCATTAGGCAACTTCCGTTCTAGACAATTTGACAAGACGAATTTGAGAAGAATCATAGTTGAGGTCATAGCTGCCATGCCATTTCAGCAACGCCGAAGATCGCAGAGGATTGGACCGTCTGTGGTCGTTACTTTTGAGAGTGCAGGGAAAGTCTCTCTCAATGTTGCGAGTGACGCAACTCAGCTACGCCGCGGCAGACTTGAGTTGAGGAATGGAGTGGGGGAGCGGTGTGCGAGGGTTGGACGGACTAAAGCTACCTCGATCAGTTTTCTCGTATCTTTTATTTCAGAACAGTCCAACAGAAATCGCTCACTGGCGCATAGAGTGGCGACTTTTCAATGCTGCTGAGAATACTTAAACACGCTTATGCAGGGGCCCGTGCTATAGAATACTCTTAACTCCTAAATCCTTAAGAGTGTCCTAACTCCTAGCTGGCTTTTCTGTGCTATAGAATCAAGAGTAAATTTTAAGAGCTAGGAGGCTCCTTAAGGACGTTAGGAGACTCCTGGGTGAATTTAGGAGACCTCATTAAGGTCCGTGGCATGCTATAGAATTAGGAGAGGAAGTCTAGGAGCTAGGAGCTAGGAGTTGGCTTTTAGGAGTCATTCTAGGAGCGCGTGTCCTAAAGAATGAGAAAATTTCGCTCCTAACTCTTGACTCCTAAGCAAGAGTTCAAGGGCCAATTTTCAATCTTAGACAAGCTAGGATTATAATGTTTTCGGACAGCGAATCGGATTCTGATGAGGAAGGAGTCAATGATAGACCAGCCGATCTCGGAAGATCCAGCCGAGAGCGCTATGCGTTTTAGACTTAACGAGATCCAGCTTTCAAGCCTAACAGATAGAATTCGACACAGAATCGAACATCTTAGTACCAAACTTTTCACGGCATTCCAATATCACGTCTTGCCACATAGCAATCTTCGCATTCTTAGTTATGGTTGTACTAAACGCACCAAAGAGAACCTCTTTGCGTGCAGCGACAGCTCTCACAAATGATATTTTTTGAGCAATTTGCATTTTCACTCCTGAGATTCAATCCTTAAGGACCGTAAAGTTAGATTGTGATATAGCACACAATTCTCTATCATCCTTAAACGATTGCGCAACACTCCTTGAACACACCCCAACTCCTAGGCTGCACTCCTTGCAAGAACTCCTAGCTCCAAACTCTTAACTCCTGAAATCTATAGCACACAAAATTCAATCACTCCTTGTCAAGAGTACTCTTGAGTCCTAGCTCCTAACTTCTAACTCCTGATTCTATAGCACGGGCCCCAGATGACCGAGTGAACGAATTTTCCCGCAGCATGCAAATAATCATGCGGTTAGTGAATCATTACAATCGTGAGACTAGGTAAATAATTTTTTCATACAAGCTAGCAATAACGATGGCGTAAATATTATCGATGCTATGAATATGAATGAAGAGAGAGATAGTAATGAACATTTAGCTGTTGTTAATTGGTAGAGAAATAAAAGTACACAATAATCTTGCCACGGCCCGCAGCAGTTGACTGTACGGTTTGCGCTGTACACGAATGGACAGTGTGCATGCATTCTGATACCGGGGAAAAGTTGCTGTACGCAAGTGGGCATTCAACCCTCCAATGAATGCAGTGGCAGGACAGACTGAGACGGGCGTCCCTCGCAGGGTGGGCTGGGGCTAAGTCAAGCACCGCCACTGGCTGAATAAAAAACAGACTGCTGCTCCGAAAAAAACACAAATTAACTATTGATATTTGCTGACTCGGTGAAGCAGCTTGAAAGTCACTCAACGTGGTCAACAATGGCTCACCTACTGTCGTCTAGTATGGACAACAAGATGGCCCTCGGCATCGGCATGCCTGTTGCACTGCTTGGTTGTTACGGAGCCTACCAGTGGTACCGGTCGAGAGATCTACCTCCTGGTCCCATCGGACTGCCTGTTGTGGGCCGTTTGCCATGGCTTCACCCAAGTCAATTGCACCTTTGCATCGAGCAGATGGTTAACAAATACGGTGACATCATCTCGTTTCGAATGGGTTCGCAGCTGATGATCGCCATCGGCAACTACGACATGCTCAAGGAAATGATGAATGACGACAACTATGCGGCTCGGCCCAGGCCACCGTTCCTGGAACGGCTGATTCAGGGATGCGGTATTTTCAACACGGAGGGCGAATCATGGACCCGGCAGCGCCGGCTTGCTCTGAAGAGTCTACGAGACTTCGGATTCGCTAGAACTCGATCTGCTGAGATGGTCGACGTACAGCTTGACCTCATCTTCCAGCTTCTTGAGAAATCCGTCGAGGAGAAGCAGAGCCTGCGAGTTATTGACGCGTTCACAGAGGCAACGAACGGGGTCATCGCGCAACTCACTATCAACCGTCGCTTCAAGCAGGACGAGGCCGAATTTAAATTTCTCAACAGAGCAATAAAATCGTTCTTCGAGACACCCCTGTTTCTTTCGCTGCCGCTTCTGTTTCCTTACTTGGACCCGATTACGCGCATTTTGCCTTCAGCAGACAAGTTCATTCAGCTTGTCCTCGAATTCCACGAGTTCATTCGCGAGCAGATCCACATCCGCGAGTCAATCTTGGTTGACGAATCTATGGAGCCCGAGTGCCTCTGCGATGTGTACATTCAGGAGAAACGGAAGGCTGAGAAGCTTGGCGACTTTGAAAGCTACAAGGAACTGCAAATCATTCGAGTAATTCTCGAGTTTTTCATGGCTGGCACAGACACGACAGCGCGATCTCTGGAGTGGCTCTTCGTCCTGATGGCAACCCACCCGGACATCCAGAGCAAGGTGCAGAGCGAGCTTGACCAAGAGGTTGGCTCGGACAGACGAGTGCAAACATCGGACAAGCCGAAGCTGCACTTTACAAACGCAGTAATTGAAGAGGCCTATCGATTCGTGTCGCTAGCTGTTGTTGGCCCATTTCATCGTGCGAAGAGCGAAGCCGTCTTTAATGGGTACAGAATTCCAAAGGATGCTGTCATTTTCCCGTGTGCTTACATTTCCAACCATGATCCCCGAATCTGGTCGAAGCCGAACGAGTTTTATCCTGAGCACTTCCTCGACCAGAAGGGAGTCTTCACTGGCCCAGGCAAGAACGTCCCTTTTCTCATTGGTCGACGGGCATGCCCAGGAGAGGGTCTGGCTCGAATGGAGGTGTTCCTCATGTTCACCGCCATCATGCAGCGCTACCGGGTCTCCCTGGCTCCGGAGTTTGTCGGCAAGGAGGCCAAAATAGTGAAGGGCTTCATCTCTGGCTTGCGCACGCCTGGCGAGCACAGGCTGCTGTTTCGCCCCTGCTGATTGGCACACATGGCCGAGTTTACGCTGAATGATTTTGCTTCTTTTGGAATCGACTACTTCTCAATATGTTAAACCTATAATATGCCATACTTTTTGTAACATTTTCCTATTTCCTGAACGTTCAAAAAAACTTTTTAATTTACTACGGTTTGTTTTTTTTCAAGGACCCTGTGGGGCGTTGATAGGGTGCGTAAGCTTAACCTGTACACTACCATATAATTACTTTAAGGTTAATTAAGTTTTGGTCAAATAAATTTACCAGCGATTAATATATAATTTAGCTCCTACTGATTGGACGCGTCTTGAAATCTTATACGCTTGTATTGACATTCCTGAACTGAATAGAAACAAAATTACACGCCATTTTACCATAAGATCAGTGATTAAAAGCAGTGCAGCTCGTCTGCACTCACTCGAACTTGCCTGTAAGAACGAGTACGTTGTTTAACCGTGCCCTGACGAGTGGCTTTGTCTATAAATCTATTGCTAAATGTTTCGTATTAAAAAAATTATTTAATGCTTTACTGGTTTGAAGATTTTACAACTATGCAATTTTCCTTTAAAAACCTTTCTTTAATTTAATCTGTATTGACTCTGTTTGGTGGTCACCTTTGGTCACATTTGTTAAAAGAATTCGATTAAGTGTAAAGAAGTTCGCGCGCATCTGTAAACAATATCAAAGTTTAAACACTTTTTTGTATTGCGAATTGTGATTAAAACAATTGGATACTCAGTTGTAAGTGAACAAATGCGTATGAAAGCTGCATTTTTGCCACCGGAAAAGTTCCTAAGAGCTCAGCGAGTGAGCTAAAAACCTTTTTAACCTTCAGTGATCCCTGAAGATTGATTTAAAAATAGTTTCGTGTGGCTGCTGCTGTCCAGCTTTATCACAGGCAGAGCTGTATCTCGGGCTGTGCTATCAAACTGGGTTCGGAGATAGGGCAGTCGGGCAAGACCCAGGCCAAGTTGAATGATTTATTATGACAACTGGGTGCTATAGGGCTAACGGTACAACGCAAGCATTCCGCAGACCCCTGTGCCACGCTGGATAATGCCACGCTGGAAGGCAAAATAGCAATCTCTTCTATCTCTGCAGACCTGCATGGTAACCCGGCTGGGCAGGCAGTCTGCCCGTCACTGGCTGGCACAGAAAGCACAAAACAAACAGACCAAATTTTTTCTGCGTTCTCGTGGAAGGGTAAAAAATGAGAGACGCAAATGCAGCTTTCTAATCAGAGTCGATTCTGCACAGTCTGCCAGGTCATGACATGACCCGAGTGTGTGAACTCTATGCGAGTGTGTGAACTCTATGCGAGTGTGTGAACTCTATGCGAGTGTGTGAACTCTATGCGAGTGTGTGAACTCTATGCGAGTGTGTGAACTCTATGCGAGTGTGTGAACTCTATGCGAGTGTGTGAACTCTATGCGAGTGTGTGAACTCTATGCGAGTGTGTGAACTCTATGCGAGTGTGTGAACTCTATGCGAGTGTGTGAACTCTATGCGAGTGTGTGAACTCTATGCAATATGCTCATACAATCCCGGCTTTATAGCCTCAAAATATCATTATTCGCACATGCAAGCATGCTTCAAAACTTAAATATTTCATAACGTTTTCTGGCCGTTGTCTGTTCCGCACGGACAGTGACTTGTCACTCTCATGATATCACTTTCATAATTTGTCACTGTCATATTTTGTCACTCATAATTTATCACGCTCATAATTTGTACTCTCATAATGTCAATGTCAATGCTAATCTGACTCGCTTTCACGCCGCCATTGTCAATGTTGCAATTTTAGGGTTCCTTGAGATTCATAACTGAATTTTCATTAATTTTCGTTTCACCCTTACAAGTGTTTTCTCCAATTGTAAGTATCCTAGGCAGAAATTTATAGTTTTGTGCGAAGGGTTTCGGGCAATAGGATGATTTTTCAAGCCCAAATATATTTGAGCAACTACATGCATTTGCGTCTCTTGGGATGGAAGAAACCCATACGGCCGAATGATATTGGCGTCTCATTTGTTTTGTGTGAATACAGGATTGCAAACACAAACATTTCATAAGGGCATCAAACACTACTGATCCTGTTCACACAATTCGGTCATACCCAAAGGTACATCGAAGCAACATTATTCAGTCACCTCAACGACATTTTAGCTTCCCAGTGGTTTGAAAGCCATTTTAGGAAAGATGAATCCAGAAAGTAGCTTAATGTATTTAGAAAATGTTTCTCTTTCAAATCATTTTAGAACAGATGTCGATTGAATTTTCCACACTCGTACAACATAGCAAGAATGATGATTTAAGAAATTTAAACAAGCTAATTTTTAACGCGCATGATTCCCATTTACCAATTCTCAACAAAATTAAAAGCGAAAAATGACCAGTTATCATTGTAAGTAGTCACAGTCCAGGATTATTTGGCTGTTAGATTGACAATTAGGGGCAAAAGACAAGCTCTTAGCTTGAGAACCGGAGCAGAGAAGCGACCTGCTCAGCGCTTCTGAACAGACAGCTTGTAGTCCCCGGGCTGGCGGAGAATCCCATACGAGCCTTTCAGTATCTCCGCCTCCTTGCCAACGTACTCCGGCGCCAGTGTGACCCGGAAGCGCTGCATGATGGCGCTGAAGACAAGCAGAACCTCCATACGTGCCAGTCCTTCCCCAGGGCAGGCCCGCCGGCCGATCATAAAGGGCACGTTCTTGCCATGGCCAGTGTAGGCGCCCTTCTCGTTGAGGAAATGCTCCGGATAGAACTCGTCGGGTTTAGCCCAGATGCGCGAATCGTGGTTAATTCCGTAGGTGCATGGCAGAATAATCGAGTCCTTGGGAATCCGGTAGCCGTGAAAGATAGCGTCCTGCTTGGCCCTGTGCATAACGCCAATAGCCACTAGCGACACGAACCTGAACGACTCCTCAATGACAGCGAGAGTGTAGTTTAGTTCAGACTTGTCCGATGTTAGGGGCCGCCGCTCCGAGCCAACGACGCGGATCAATTCCTCGTGAACCTTGTCTTGAATCGCTGGGAAGACCGCCATTAGGACGACGAGCCACTCCAGCGAACGGGCTGTGGTATCAGTGCCAGCAACAAAAAATTCCACAACGCCCCGGACGATTTGGTGCTCCTTGAATGTCTCATAGTCACCACGTTTTTCACAGCGGCGTCTCTCTTGGATGTACACGTCACAGAGACATTCTGGTTCCATTGAGTCGTCAACAATCTCCTTGCGCTGGTTCACTTGGTTTCGGACAAAATCCTGCAGACCGAATACCAGGTTGTTGAAAGAACTACTAGCCGGCAAGGTTCTCACAATGACGTCTAACGATGGAAACAAAAGAGGCATGCTGAGCAAGAATGATGTGTTGAAGAAGGCCTTGATTGTTTCATTCAGATAAATAAATTCCTTTTCACCCCGCTCGTACCTGCGCCCGAGCGTCAGTTGAGCAATCACACCGTTAGTGGCCTCAGTGAAGGCTTCAAGCGTGCGAATATGGTCGCCATTATCTGCTGCCGCTTCTAAAAGTTGGAAGATTATGTCTACTTGTGCGTCTACCATCTCAGCGGATCGAGTGCGGGCGAACCCAAAGTCACGAAGACTCCGCATAGCGAGGCGGCGCTGCTGCGACCAAGACTCGCCCTCAGTGAAGAAGATGCCGCATCCTTGGGTTACGCGGTCAAGGAATGGAAGCCGCGGCCGGCCAGTATAGTTTTCGTCTTCCATAATCTCCTTGAGTAGATCATAGCTGTTGACAGCGACCATCAGCTGGCTTCCCATTCGATATGAAATCAGGTCGCCATACTGCTTGCACATCTCAATCACGCACAGGTGAGCCTGCTTCTGGTCCATCCATGGCAGGCGACCAATGACTGGCAGGCCGACGGGTCCTGGTGGTAAGCTTCTGTTTCTGTACCATCGGCTGGCTAGGTAACAACCAAACAATGCTACTGGTACACCCACACCGAGACTACTTGTCTGCAAATCTAATGACGACAAGAGATGGGTCATAGCTGAAAACAATTACTGTGTCTACTGTTTTTTGAAAATTTTCAGTATCACGATAGCTGTAGGTAGTTGTTTTCGTGGTTTTACCTAGGATCATGCTCTAATATAGACTCAATCTCGTTCCACGACAGCCTAGCAATCCACGCGCTTTACTTTCTTCAATGAACTTGATAGAAATTGTTGTGGTTGGCTGGACCTTGCCTCAAATTAGCTCAGATACGCTGGCACTGTACAAACGTACATTCATTCCGCTTCTCCTGATCTAAAAGAAGGTTAGGTAAACTGTACTGTTGTAAATTCATTCCACTGCCCCACTTCAGTAGTTTTTCTAAGCTTTTCTTCCTGCCTATGCGCTGCAGCTTTTTGACCAGCCAAACTAACACGGTTCTTCGAACCTCAAAACTGATTCTAAGTACATTTATGATATAGATTTATGTATATGCATACTACTATAGCCTAAGGAGCTAGGATCGTGTACGTAATCAGCTCCTGCGGTTGATCAGCAGGATATTTTCACGACGAGCTACATGTGCAGAGTAAAGACACCTTTGCATGCTCTCGTGAATCACATTCACCTTCACACGTTACACGAAGATACATGTACTCCACTATAGTTCATTATCCACTGCAACACTTCCTAGCTATATGTGATCTCATTTGTCACGATGTATGTACACATCTAATTAGCATCACACAGCAAATTAAAATTGCAAAACACAACAGCTATATAGCGTCTCATGGCGCTCCCTACTACATGTTGTTCCTGGTCAAAGAAAAAAGCCGAGAACAGAACCCGGAGCAACATCAGCACCAGCTGTGGGCAGTGCAGCTCGGCACGGAATGGGTTGGTGTGCTAACTCAGGAATCGACCACAAGGCGCAGTAATGTGTTGGACCATCAGCAGGCCGACGTTTGCTCGCTTCGCATCCAGTCTATCCAGTTGTCATTAGATCCTTAGGTGTCGAGGATAGCCGGGTGAAATCGTTGAAATATCTAAGCGGAGAGAGCAGCTTGTTCTATTTTGTGTTCTGTATTTAAATGTGCCTATGTGTAATAAGATTTTTAGGCAATGAGAAAAATTTATAT
Organism: Macrostomum lignano; assembly: GCA_002269645.1. Classification (NCBI taxonomy): domain Eukaryota; kingdom Metazoa; phylum Platyhelminthes; family Macrostomidae; genus Macrostomum; species Macrostomum lignano. The sequence continues at coordinate 43,035 of NIVC01001617.1, read as the reverse complement.
CTTATATGGCTTTGCCATTTCCTAAAAAATGACTCATGGAATCATCTTTAGAGTGAATGATTATTTTTGGGTCCAGGCATCTGGGTTAAAAATAGCAAATGTGACTTAAATAAAATTTTCCCATTTGGCATGATTTCCCGGGCGAAAAAATAAACCCATAGAAGGCATAACAAACTTTGTACGTAGCAAATATACGGTGGCTTAGTGCGGTGCAAACGAGCCACCAATCGCTGGAAAGATTTTCAACCGGATTTATTTGATATTTGAGGGTACTTGCACATGTAGCCATGCTGATGCAACGGTATGGTCACGAATTACAGTCAGCTCGTATTGTTTTGAGAATCTCACTCTCTAAAATCCCGCAAACAACGCGAGCGCAATTGTCGTGTTGTATTTTTTAATTTTTCGTGACCATCTTTTTCTAAGATAAATCAAATCATGATTATGACTCCATAGAGGAGCTAGGCGTAGAGATTGTTCTAGCCGGTAGCCCTAGCTTGAGCCAAATGCGCCAGGGCCAGATGTTTGCATACTCAGAGTAAGCTTTAACAGTTAACATTTTGTTACGGGTTTCAATTTTTTTTGCTTGTCAGTACGTTTCGTCGTACAGACATAGTAGGGTAGGCCTAATTTTAGATGTTGACAACAATAGGTCAATTTTGAAAAGTATGTCTATCATTAATAAATCTATCATCGCTATCTACAACTATTAATACTTTTATGTCCATATATACTTACTAAGTATAGTATAGTAGAGTGGCATAATATTATAGTTGTATAAAACTATTACTAAACTTTATAAAATGGACTACTACTTAGTCTGTTAAAAAGTTGACTTCTAAACTATTATTAATGCATGTGCAACCCGAATTTATTATGGTTAATGCAATATAATTTTTATATTTTATACAAAAATGTAATATATTATAAAAAGGTTTTTGCAACAGCTTTGTTCTGTATATAAATAAATTTTTCTCTTTGGCATCAACTAGGCCTATTTAATGGCTCTTTGTTTTTGACCACTTATATGTAAATGTTCCTCATAAGTATTGCACATAAGATTTTATTAATCTAAAATACTAATAATAAAAATGATAACATTATATTTAGTATGACTTTCTTATGAAAAATACCTAAGCAAAAGCTAATATAATTTTGGGCAATTGGCAACAATAACTATGACTATATTAATAAAGCTAAATGCCTCATTATCTAATTAGTATAACATCTAGGGATATTTTTGGTTAGGTAGGACATAGAAATAGAGCATAGAAATAGTACATAGGTAGTACATAGATTTCTCCTTCAAAAGTTATATTCCAATGCGCATGGCATACTATGCTACCTTGATCTTATATCTAAAGGTAAAGCTGAGTGGACTGATGGATTGACCAGCCAGGTTTAACGCATATCTCCTCCAAAAATGGCTGCCAACTCAAATGCGGGACTTATATATATCAATGCAAAATTTTCCTATGCAACAAATAGGCTATTTTAATGTTGAAATTTTCAAAATTAAGTCTGTTAAAAAAGCAGAAAACTGTTTTCTTAACCTTCTTTGGCTACTTTTTCTGCTTTGAACTGAAAATTTGCATCAATTTTGAGTGATTGTGCCACAACTTTTTCCTATCTTGGCAGTGCATTTTCTTTTTAGTGGGAGGGTGGGGGCATTCTAAGTGGCTGTGTGTATACATTTGGACCCTTGCTAACTAGCGGACAGTGAAATTCAATGCATAAACTTGCAAGCCTCTTACTATAGCAGGCAGTGAATGTACACTCTAAAATTCAATGCTTTAAACTGGGAAATTTGAAACGCAAACTGTTCCTCAAGTTTTGAACTTTGAGAGAAAAGACTTATATTACTAGAAAGATCTTTCAATGCTAAGTTTGGGGATGTAGGTTGTTTGCTTTAAATGTGAAAAAGAAAAGCACAGCATTTGAAAAAATTATTTCCATGCTTTTAACTTTCTGCAAAGATTGTACTCAGTTTTGCAAGATGTAATAGATAAAGTTGGGGGAGGGTTCAACTTCTTACTGCCGCTGTGTATTGGAGGGTTGATTTAGATTGTGCAATCATTTTGTGCAAGCGGCTGAGAAATTGGCTGCACAATCAATTTATTCATTTAATTCAATATTTTTATTGGCGTCTTTCAACACGCAGCTCTGTGGAGCTCTACCCTAACCCTAATCTAACCATAACCCTAACCAATGAATCTGGAGAGTTGAGTTCTTTTTGATAGAGAAATTTTCGACTGAGTCTTATTTCCCAGAGAGCATTTTGATGGTGTTCAATTTCACAGAGAGGATTTTTTGTCTTTGGAGATAGATGATGGGACTCGGGTCATGGAATTCAGCTGTGTGGCGGTCATGCCACACGCGCGTATGCGCTCCAGCAGCCACCCCAACCCTGGCCAGGGAGGCTGGCACTATGTGCACGGTCGCTGTGTTGATTAGCTACCCAGTGTACACTGCTGGCCTATATAACTTTAGACTTTTGTCTCGCGCACCTCCACCCTGCTACTTCAAATAAACTCTACGTGGCTCAACTCGCCACATTGGTGAGCCCGACGCTCAACCACCTGTTTGAGAATAACTCCTCAGTAAGTCAACTGAGTCTGCGGTGGCCCTCAAGCTGCCCACGTTCTGGGCCAGCCAGCCTCGCGCCTGGTTCATCCAGGCGGAGGCGCAATTCGTCCGCAACATCACGCAAGATGCTACCAAATACTTTCACCTCGTAGCCGCGCTGGACCAGCAGTCAGCCGAGCGCCTGCTGGACGTGCTTGAGACACTGTCGGCTGAAAACAAGTCGATGCTCTCAAGGCCCGCCTCCTCGGCACATTCGGCCTGACGCACCAACAGCGTGCCAGCCGGCTGCTCAACCTGGCCGGCCTCGGTGACCGCCGCCCGTCCGAGCTCATGGACGAGATGCTGGCCCTGCTCGGCAACCACCGGCCCTGCATGCTCTTCGAGGAGCTTTTCCGCCAGCAGATGCCGGCCGACATTCGCATGGCACTCGTCTCCGTGGATTTCGCTGACCCGCGCGCAGTTGCGCGACTCGCGGATGAACTCTGGGCGAGCCGGGCACAGCCCGTGGCCACCGCCACCCTGCCGCCAGAGCACCCGCCGGTAGTTGCTGCCACCGCCCGCCCGGCTTGCGCCAAGCCGAAGCAGCACCAGCCGAGGGAGGCCGACGGCCTCATCTGTTTCTTCCACCGGAAGTTCGGCGCCAAGGCCCGGCGTTGCGAGCCGCCCTGCCAGTTCTCGGGAAACTAGCCGGCCGGCCGTCAGTGAACGCCTCGACGGCCGGCAGCAACAACCTCCTGCTCATCCCCGACGTAGCCACGGGCCGGCGCTTCTTGGTCGACACCGGCGCTGAGGTGGCAGACGCCCCCTCGCACACACCCGGCCCGCCGCTTTTCGCGGCCAACAGCAGCCCGATATGCACGTTCGGCAGCCGGACGCTGACGCTCGACCTCGGCGTCAAGGCCTGCACCTGGCCGTTCATCCTGGCCGAGGTGTCACGGCCGTTGATCGGCGCGGACTTCCTGGGGCACCACGGCCTACTGGTGGACATGTCAAACCGCCGTCTGCTCGACACTAGCTCGCTGTCCAGCGCCCACCTGCTGCTCGGGTCCGGCCCGGCACCTCAGCTCGCCGCCGCCGTCGCTGGGGACCCGTACAGCCAGCTGCTCGCGGAGTTCCCGACGCTGACGGAGCCGAGTTTCCAGAAAGCCCGGCCTCTCCACGGGGTCCAACATCATATTCCTACGACGGGCCCCCCGTCCACGCCCGGGCGCGCCGCCTGCCGCCTGACAAGCTGGCGGTGGCCAAGGAGGAATTCCGCAACCTGGAGCAGCTGGGCATCGTGCGGCGGTCCTGCAGCCCCTGGTCGTCGCCGCTACACATGGTGCCAAAGGCCTCCGGGGGTTGGCGGCCCTGCGGCGATTTCCGGCGGCTCAACGACGCCACGGTGCCCGACCGCTACCCGGTGCCGCACATTCACGACTTTTCTGCGCGGCTGTCCGGGTGCAACATTTTCTCCAAGATCGACCTGGTGCGGGGCTACCATCAGATCCCGGTTGCCGAGGCCGACATCGCCAAGACGGCCGTCATAACGCCATTCGGCCTGTTCGAGTTTCTCCGGATGCCATTCGGACTCAAAAACGCCGCCCAGGCCTTCTAACGGCTGATTGACACGGTCTGCCAGGGCCTGGACTTCGTGTTCGCCTATATCGACGACTTCCTAGTGGCGAGCAGCGGCCCTCAGCAGCATCTGGGGCACCTGCACACGCTGTTCCAGCGCCTGGCAGACAACGGCCTCCTCATTAATCCAGCCAAGTGCCAGTTTGGCCGCAGCGAAATCGACTTTCTGGGCCACCGCATCAACAGCCGGGGCGCCATGCCGCTGCCCGACAAAGTCGAAGCCATCGCCCGATTCGCTCCGCCCGCGACCGTCAAGGGCCTGCAAGAGTTTGCCGGCATGGTGAACTTCTATCACAGGTTCGTGCCGCGGGCCGCCCAGTTGCTGCGCCCCATCTACGGCGCCCTGGCCAGCAAGGACAAGATCGTTCAGTGGACACCGGAGCTGACGGACGCCTTCAACAGCACGAAGCAGGCCCTGGTTGACGCGACCATGCTTGCGCACCCGGAGCCCGACGCCCCAACGGCCCTGACGGTCGACGCCTCGGACACCGCCATTGGGGCGGTTCTGGAGCAGCGTGTCGGCGAGGCCTGGCGGCCACTCGCTTTCTTCAGCCGCCAACTGCGACCGGCTGAACAAAATACAGCGCGTTCGACCGGGAGTTACTCGCTCTCTATCTGGCCATGCGGCATTTCCGCTACCTTTTGGAAGGCCGCATCTTCACCGCCTACACCGACCACAAACCCCTGGTCGCGGCCATGGCCAAGTTGTCGGATCCCTGGTCAGCACGCCAGCAGCGGCACCTCGCATACGTGTCGGAGTTCACCACCGACATCCGGCACGTGGCGGGCAAGGACAATCCGGTGGCCGACGCCCTGTCCCGCTGCACCATCGCCTCTGTGCAGCCGCTGCTCCCCGGCATCGACTACGCGGCCCTGGCACGCGCGCAGCGAGCAGACCATCCCGCGCTCGCCGGCACCGGCCTGCGGCTCGAGCACGTGACGTTGCGTCCCGGCCTGGAGGTCATCTGCGACACCGTGACCGGCCGCCCGCGCCCGCTGGTGCCCACCGACTTCCGCCGCGCCGTTTTCGATGCAGTCCACGGCCTGGCGCACCCGTCCGTACGCAGTACGCGGCGCCTAGTGTCCGAGAAGTTCGTGTGGCCGGGAATCAACAGGGACGTCGGCCAATGGGCTCGCAGCTGCATCGCCTACCAGACGGCCAAGGTGCAGCGCCACGTGACCGCCCCGCCCGCCAGCATCCCGGTGCCCAGCAGCCGTTTCGCGCACGTCCACATCGACCTTGTCGGACCGCTGCCGCAGTCCCACGGCTTCACGCACCTGCTGACCGTCGTCGACAGGTTCTCCCGCTGGCCGGAGGCTTTCCCCTTGGCCGACACTTCCGCTGCCTCCTGCGCGTCCGCTTTCATCGCCGGTTGGATCGCCCGCTTCGGCGTGCCCAGTGACGTCACGTCCGACCGCGGCTCCCAGTTCACCTCCGGGCTACGGGCCAACGTCGCGGCTGCTGGGCATGCAGCTGCACCACACCACCGCTTTTCACCCACAGGCTAACGGCCTGGTGGAACGCTTCCACCGCCAGGTCAAGGCATCCCTGATGGCGCGCCTGACCGGACCGACTTGGACCGACGAGCTGCCCTGGGTGTTGCTGGGCATCCGCACGGCTCCCAAGGAGGACATCGGCGCCTCCTCGGCCGAGCTGGTCTACTGCGCCCCGCTGACGGTACCGGGAGAATGCCTGCAGGCCGCGCCATCCGAGGGCTCTTACGACCAGTTCCTGGCCCGGCTACGCAGCGCGGTACAATCGTTCCGGCCGCCTCCAACCTCGCGTCATGGCCGCGTCGCTGCCTCCGTGCCTGCTGCCCTGGAGTCCTGCACGCACGTCTTCATCCGCCGCGACGGCCACCGGCCATCTCTGCAGCGGCCGTACTTCGGGCCCTTCAAGGTCCTTGAGCGCGGAGACAAGACCTTCCGCCTCGACCTGGGCACGCGGCAGGATCACGTGGCAGTGGATAGACTCAAGCCTGCGCGCTCGATCCCGGCGAGGCGATTCCGGCTCTGCGGCCACGAGGCTGCCCCCGCCTGGACGGCCGGCCACAACTGCCACGTGGTGGAGACCCTCCGGTCGCAACTGCGCACCCGCAAAAGCCGCCGGGGCTCCCACCGGTGCAAGCGACCCGGCCTCCAGCGTCTGGTCGCCGCCAGCTTCCGCCTTGCCGGTGCCGCCCGACGCGGTTTCGGTCCTAGGCCAGCGCTGGGGGGAGCCATGTGGCGGTCACGCCACACGCGCGTATGCGCTCCAGCAGCCACCCCAACCCCGGCCGGGGAGGCCAGCGCTATGTGCACGGTCGCTGTGCGTTGATTGGCTGCCCAGTGTACACCGCTGGCCTATATAACTTTAGACTTTTGTCTCGCGCGCCTCCACCGTGCTACTTCAAATAAACTCTACGTGGCTCAACTCGCCACAGCTGATAGATTTCAGGGAATGGAATTCCAGTGATGGGAGTTCTTCCCTTTCTCCTCCAGCGGAGGAGTTGGCCTTGTTATTTATAGTATTCAATAATATAATCTAAGCTAAATATTTTTTAGACAACTTAAAACATTGTTTGTATTTATTTTCTGTTAAAAGCATCACATGATAAATTGAGATCAATGTTCAATAGCATTTAGCTAACACAATAGCTTTGTATTTAATTTTGTTTTAAGTCTAATAAATAATGTTTTTATTATTAAAGCTAGTATTGTTATTTTATTATAGAATTATAAAAAATTAGAGTTAGAGATTTAGGAGATTTATAGAATTATACTAGCAATCTTGTGCCCCCCTTCGGGGTGGCCAATAAGCAAGGGACAAATCCTTTAAAATGAAGTGAATTCTTAGGGAGGGGGGCTAAGAATCGAATTCTCATTTTAATTCTGGGCTTATGTACCAATAAAATGTGCGAATCACAGCACTATAACGATTCCCTCCAAGCTTTGACATCATAGCAATTCCCAAATGAATCTTTTAACTTCGACATGACTTTTCTTTTATGTATACGTAGTGCTACTTTTCTTTTTTACATGACTCTTCTTCTATCAGCGCCCCCCCCCCGTGGCGAGCCAACAAAGAATGCAATAAAAAAATTGAGTAAAGTACATGAACTTTGAAGTAGCTTCTGACTTTTGCTTTGACATCTCAGAAAACCCCCTGTAATCTCAGTTATTCTCTGTGAGCCTTGACATCTCAGTAATTCTCCCTAGCACAGCACTATAGCTTCATTTAATTTTTACATGACACCTTTCATGTCTGACATGACGCTTCTTTTGATTTTTACATGACGCTTCTTTTATTCTTCCATGATGCTTCTTAATTTTTAAATGACACTTCCATTAGTTTTTATAAGAGGCTTCTATGATTTTTCATGACGCTTCTATGATTTATTACATGACGCTACTTTGATTTTTACATGATGCTTCTATAATTCTTTCATGATGCTTCTATGACTTTTTTACATGACACTTCTATGATTTTTACATGACGCTTCCATGATTTTTTCATGACGCTTCTATGATTTTTTCATGACTTTTATGATTTTTAAATGACACTTTTATGATTTTAACATGACGCTTCAATATGACATGATGTAACAAGATGACTAATACTAACTAGTTTTTTACTAACAAGTAGATAAAAAACTCAAAACCAATCAACCAAGCACCAAAAATTCTAAGCATGTGAAAGACAAAGACATAAAAATAAACCATAGAAAACATGGAAATAGTAAGAAAAAAGAAAACTTATTTTTTACTTATATATGTGACAAAATAACAAAAAAGATAAAGAAAAAATATTTGCATATACAGATAAGTTATTGCAACAAGGCTTTCCAAAAAAGATTTTTGTGAAATCTCTAGCTCATAGCTCTAACTCATAGCTCTAACTTATAGCTCATATATGCTAGGTAAAATTCTGGAGATTGTATAGATATATCTTTAGAATTATATAGAAAGTGCTTAGGTATAAATGAATTTTTATTAATATAGTCATAAATAAAGTGGCAATCTTAATTATTAAACTGCAAGTATTTATCAGTTTTCTTTTTAATATTAAAGAATTTAATATTTATAAATAGTTTTTATAACTTGATAAATTTAAGCATTTGGTATTTCAATAGAAATTCATATTATATAACTATATCCCATAATTGACATAATGTTAGGATTTATGCCTATTTTTATATTTAGTACATTGATAATAACATAAAGATAAAACTCTTTAAAAAGGAAGTTGAAATGTTTGTACTACTTGGTTTATTTGCAATTTTGCATAATAAACAATTTTGATAAAAAATAAACTTAGAAATTCCAATAAGCATAGCAGTAGTATCAAAAGGCCAAGAAGAACGTTTTTGGGATAAATTATTATGTGACCTGGGCAATTGATATCATAATTGTTGCTTTAACAAGGCTATTAATATGTTTTAAATTTCTAGAGCCAATATATTATAAATATAGAAAAAAACTTTTTATAGGCTGCATTTAATTAATTTTTTTACAGATCATCGTGGTTTGGTTTTGCTCAATTCTCTATAAAAGTTTATTACATAGCAGTTTCACTACTTTAATGCTACAGGGGCTGGATTTACAGTATGCGTGCGTATCTAACCGCTTCCCCCATTCCAATAATCACAACCAATTCCATCACTGTTCTTCCTTCCATTGCTTGCAGATGTCCTTGCTGCTGTGGCACAGCCCGTCTGCCTTCGCAACTGCCCCGCCGCCTCAGACAGCGCAGCTCCGCCCTCCACCTCCGTCAACATCTGCTGCACAGTTTTCGCTGCCGCAGCAGCAGCAGCAGGTGCACCATTCGCACCATCAGCACCATCACCTCATTGGCCAGCAGCTCCAGCAGCAGGCTGAGCAGCCGCAGAAGCCGCAGCGCCAGAAACGGCGCCGCTCCCAAGCGGAGACGCCCCGGCTGAGTCTGTCTGAAAAACTCGCTCTGGTTGGCGCCTACGCGCGCTGCATCGAGACTGGCGCCCTGCCCGGCCGCGCCCTCATCGAGGCGGGCCGGCCGCCCGAGCTGAGCGAGCGTCATTGGAAGCAGCTGAAGGACAACATCCGGCACGCCATCAATTCCTATCGGGACTTCCGGCTGCGCAGGCCGCCTCCAGCCCCGCCTGCCGACTCGCCCGAATTCCTCCGCCACTACATGGGCAGGCGGGGCGCCGCTACGGCCGTGGCTGCAGCCGCTGCCGCCGCCAGCTCGGGCGGCCTCCCGCTGCAGCACGCCGCCCAGCCGCCAACGCAGCCTCCGGCCACGCTGCCTCATCCTCATCCCGTGTCTGCGTTGCCCAGACTGTCCTCCCTTGTGATGGATGGCAACTATGTGTCCCTAAGCGCGGCAGCGGCCGCTGCGGCTGCAGCTTCCAGCGCTCCTCAACAACAACAGCCGCAACCGCCTCCGCCGCCGCCGCCTCCGCCGCCGCCGCAGCAGCCGAAGAAGAGGCGGCCCCGCGAATCCACAGGCGTGACGCGGCTGACGGCACAGGAGAAGCGCGAGTTGAACCGCGCCTTTCGTCAGCAAATCGAGGAGGGCCGCCTGCCCGGCCGGTCGACCATCGAGGCGCTGCGGCCGCCGTCTCTGCTAGAAAAGTCCTGGCGCCAGCTGAAAGACAGCGTGCGCTGGTCCATACAGCTGTACAAGCGGGGCAGGCTCGCGTTCTGACGCCTGAAGCCTCCCCATTTGTGTTGCTCCCAGATTTTCATTCATTTTTGGTTAACTGCATAAATTTTATCTGACACTGTTGTAGTTGCTGTTGAACTGAACTGTTTTGTCTACCTCTGTACCACCTTATTAATCCGTTTTAGCGATATCTTACTTGTAGCGATTGCAGCACTCTGGCTCAGAGCGTCCCCAACTCACCTCTGACTCTGCACTCCCCAACTCACCTCTGACTCTGCACTCCCCAACTCACCTCTGACTCTGCACTCCCCAACTCACCTCTGACTCTGCACTCCCCAACTCACCTCTGACTCTGCACTCCCCAACTCACCTCTGACTCTGCACTCCCCAACTCACCTCTGACTCTGCACTCCCCAACTCACCTCTAACTCTGCACTCCCCAACTCACCTCTGACTCTGCACTCCCCAACTCACCTCTGACTCTGCACTCCCCAACTCACCTCTGACTCTGCACTCCCCAACTCACCTCTGACTCTGCACTCCCCAACTCACCTCTGACTCTGCACTCCCCAACTCACCTCTAACTCTGCACTCCCCAACTCACCTCTGACTCTGCACTCCCCAACTCACCTCTGACTCTGCACTCCCCAACTCACCTCTGACTCAACTCTCCCCAACTCATATCTGACTCAACTCTCCCAACTCACCTCTGACTCAACTCTCCCCAACTCATATCTGACTCAACACTCCCCAACTCACCTCTGACTCAACTCTCCCCAACTCACCTCTGACTCAACACTCCCAACTCACCTCTGACTCAACTCTCCCCAACTCACCTCTGACTCAACACTCCCCAACTCACCTCTGACTCAACACTCCCCAACTCACCTCTGACTCAACACTGCCAACTAGTGCTAGTGTTTTTAGAAGTTCTGAGCCGCCTGTGTATGATGATGAAAGGCCATCAAATGGCTGCTCATATCTGCTGCAATCGCAGCGCATCACTCCGAAACCCTATCTATCAGTTTACTTGTGGATGTTTACCAAATAAATTGACTGTCTTGAATGCATTGAAACTGATTCAGATTTTCAATATTGCAGCCCCTGCTCCGCGACTCTGTTCTGTTAAATTGTTGTGCAGTTTCAAACTGTTTAAATCTTCTATGTTGTTTTGAAGTGTAAGCCATTTTTCTGTGAATATATTTTAATCTTGGTTATGGCGCTAAAGTATTGTTCTGCATGGGATCATGCCCTCCCGTGTCTGCAATTCCTCTCTGTGTTGTCTGTAGCAGATCTGTGCGAACCACACGCGGTTGAATAGATTGAGAATAATCTCCTTGCAATATTACACATGTATTTAGTTTTACTGCGATTGTATTGATGTTGCTGAACTGACTTTGCCTTGCCGACTTCATCCCTTTTTTACCTGCGACACCCACCTAATTTTACCACCAAACCCTCCTGTCTCCCTCTACCCAACCCTCCCGTCTCCCTCTACCCAACCCCCCGTCTCCCTCTACCCCCCCCGTCTCCCTCTACCCAACCCCCCGTCTCCCTCTACCCAACCCCCGTCTCCCTCTACCCAACCCCCCGTCTCCCTCTACCCAACCCCCGTCTCCCTCTACCCACCCCCGTCTCCCTCTACCCAACCCCCCGTCTCCCTCTACCCAACCCCCGTCTCCCTCTACCCAACCCCCGTCTCCCTCTACCCAACCCCCCCGTCTCCCTCTACCCAACCCCCCCGTCTCCCTCTACCCAACCCTCCCGTCTCCCTCTACCCAACCCTCCCGTCTCCCGCTGCCCAACTCCCCCCAACCCCAGCAACTCACGCACTGCCGGTGCCCGCCCGCAGTACGGCTGGGTCCGCACCAAACTGCAGGGCGCCGGAGGCCGCGCCTCCGAGTCGCTGCTGCCGCTGTTCAATCGCGGAGACGCGGCCACCTCGTCCAGCAGCTCGGCTTCCACCGGCTTCGGCCTACTGGCCTCGTCGGCCTCCTCGTCATCGCTGTCGGCGAATTCCTCGGCTACTGCGGCGGTGGCCTCTTCAACTGGCGATCACCTGGCTGGAGCCGCCGCGGGAATGCCGGCGAGGCGGACGATCCGTCCTCGGGCGCCAGCCTGTCGGGCTGGTTCGGCTCCTCCAGCCTGCTGTCCGGAGCGGCCGAGCGGGACCCGCTGCTCCGCTGCCTCGGCCTGTCCCGCAAGCAGCGGGTGCTGGCCTTCGTGACCCTGCTGCTGCTGGGCAGCCTGTTCCTGTCCCTCAGCCTGGTCTTCCTGCCCATGGTGCTGCTCAAGGCCCGCCGGTTTGCCGTGCTGTACTCCATGGGCTCGCTCTGCCTGCTGCTGTCATTCTCCGCCCTGTGGGGCCCGGTGAATCACCTGCGCCACCTGGTCACCGGGCCCAGGCGGCCGTTCACCTGCGCTTACCTGCTGATGCTGGCCGCCACTCTCTATTCCGCCATGGGCCTGCGCTCCGGACCTCTGGCTCTGCTGTTCGTCTGTCTGCAGGTGGCCGCCCTGCTGTGGTACCTGATCTCCTACCTGCCCGGCGGCCAGCGGGGCATCCGGTTTCTCACCTCCGTGTTTTATTCCGCCGCCAGCCGCACAGCTAAGACCACCCTGCCCATCTGATTGCTGTCTGCCTCTGCCGGTCTGCGGGCCTCCTATCACCCTCAGTATCCTCAGGCTGAGCCACCGCCACCCTCCCAGATCATCAAGCTGGGCCACCGCCACCCTCCCAGATCCTCAGCTGCTGTCCACTGCCACTCCCAGATCCTCAGCTTCTGTCCACTGCCACCCTCCCAGATCCTCAGCTGCTGTTCACTGCCACTCCCAGATCCTCAGCTTCTTTCCACTGCCACCCTCCTAGATCCTCAGCTGCTGTCCACTGCCACTCCCAGATCCTCAGCTTCTTTCCACTGCCACCCTCCCAGATCCTCAGCTGCTGTCCACCGCCACCCTCCCAGATCCTCAGCTGCTGTCCACTGCCACTCCCAGATCCTCAGCTTCTTTCCACTGCCACCCTCCCAGATCCTCAGCTGCTGTCCACCGCCACCCTCCCAGATCCTCAGCTGCTGTCCACTGCCACCCCCCCCAGATCCTCAAGCTGGGCCACCGCCACCCTCCCAGATCCTCAAGCTGGGCCACCCTCCCAGATCCTCACGCTGGGCCACCGCCACCCTCCCAGATCCTCAGCTGCTGTCCACTGCCACTCCCAGATCCTCAGCTGCTGTCCACTGCCACTCTCTCAGATCCTCAACTGCTGTCCACTGCCACCCTCCCAGATCCTCAAGCTGGGCCACCGCCACCCTCCCAGACCCTCAAGCTGGGCCACCGCCACCCTCCCAGATCCTCAAGCTGGGCCACCGCCACCCTCCCAGATCCTCAAGCTGGGCCACCGCCACCCTCCCAGATCCTCAAGCTGGGCCACCGCCGCCCTCCCAGATCCTCAGCTGCTGTCCACTGCCACTCTCCCAGATCCTCAGCTTCTGTCCACAGCCACCCCCCCCCCAGATCCTCAAGCTGGGCCACCGCCACCCTCCCAGATCATCAGTTGCTGGGCCATAGTTAACGTATATTTAGATTATGCGTATGCCTTTAAATATAAGCTTCGATTTATGTTTGGTTTACAATCCAACTTATTCGTTTAAACTTCCTAAACAAAAATTGTAAATAATGAATCCACACACGCCCTCGACCTTACTGCTTTGGCAAGGCAAGCACTTGGGCAAATACATTTAGGAGATTAATAATCGGGTCCGCTAGCCCCCCCCCCACAGTTTCGCAATCAGTCTTGTCTAACGCGGCTTTTATTGTAATGAACACAATATACACGTGATCAGTTATTGTACTTCTGCGAATCTAATTGCAAAGATGAATTCTGGATCAGTTCCTGAGCGCACTGTATTGTAGCCACTCCGTGTGATATGCTGGATTATTGCGGTTCGCTGTTCGCTTTCTTGGCTGTAAATAGATTTTTGAAAATTTCATTCGTTGAGCAGTCAATTTGACTCTCGATTGAAGCCGGCACTTGATTGCTGTGTTTGCTTTTTAGTATCTCTGTGTTTCTGCTAGGAAGTTGTTCTTTCACAATACTTTTTCATGTGCCATTCCTGTCAAATTTCTAAGTAATCGCATTCCCATCCGAAAAAAGCGACTTTTTACAAGCAACTGCATCTCAATCCAAATCATGATTTTCTAAGAAACCACCATAGCGTCGCCGTGATATATCCGGAACGGAGGTTTCTAAGACATCGCATCTATCCGGAACGGGGGTTTCTAAGAAACCGCATATATATCCGGAGCGGGGGTTTCTAAGAAATCGCATATATATCCGGAACGGAGGTTTCTAAGAAATCGCATATATCCAGAGCGGGGGTTTCTAAGAAATCGCATATATATCCGGAACGGAGGTTTCTAAGAAATCGCATATATATCCGGAGCGGGGGTTTCTAAGAAATCATATCCCTTTCCGGAACAGTTTCTTCTAAGAAAACGCATTCATACCCCGAACAGGTGTTTCCTAGAAATCATGTCCATATCCGGTACAGCGTTTTCTAAGAAAGCACATCCATATTCATAACAAGGTTTTTTAAGAAGTCTCATCCATATCAGGAACAAGGTTTTCTAAGAAAGCGCATCCATATCCGGAACATCGGAACAGTTTGTTTAAATCCCGAGGGTCTCATGACACGCTCCAGAAAAAAGCTTTTCATCTCATAGACTTTGAGTCAAAGACAACGATTTCCCCGAAGGATATTGAGTATTACCGAATTAAATCTCATAAAACGGAAAGTGTTAGAAATATTATATCGCTGTTTTCCATCTCCACTTTCCCAGCACCTGTTAGTTTCTTGAAAACAGACTCAACTTTTCACCGCCCGCAGCCAGCATGGACGACATTGTGGCCTGGGTCCGCACCGGCAACGCAGTCCAGGTGCGCCTGTGGCTGGAGAACACGGAGAACGACCTGAACCAGGGCGACGACCATCGCTTCTCCCTGCTGCACTGGGCCGCCTGGGACGGCCAGACCGGCATCGCCGACCTGCTGCTGAGCCGCGGCGCCCGCGTCAACGCCACCAACATGGGCGACGACACGCCGTTGCACATCGCCGCCTCTCGCGGCCACCACGGGCTCGTGTCCCGGCTGCTCAAGCAGCGCCCGGCAATTAACGCAGTTAATGAGCACGGCAACACGCCGTTGCACTACGCCTGCTTCTTCAACCACGAGGAGACGGCCGTTGACCTCGTGAACCAGGGCGGCCTGGTCAGCCTGGAGAATCGCTACGGCCAGACACCGCTGGACCTGGCCAGGCCCGCCCTGGTGCGCCAGCTGCGCCACCTGGCCAGGGAGCTGGGACAGGTCCGACCGCTTGAGCACTGCTTTGAGCTTGCCTAGGCCTGACTGACTGACTTCCCCACTCTCTCCCTGCCTTCCCCGCTCTCTCCCTGCCTTCCCACTCTCTCCCTGCCTTCCCCACTCTCTCGCTGACTTCTCCACTCTCTCCCTGCCTTCCCCGCTCTCTCCCTGCCTTCCCCGCTCTCTCCCTGCCTTCCCCGCTCTCTCCCTGCCTTCCCCGCTCTCTCCTGCCTTCCCCGCTCTCTGCCTTCCCCACTTATCTCTGACATCCACACTTATCCCTGACATCAAACTCCACCACGCCAGGAGGTGGAGATGCGGCAGCCGCACAACACCGCGGACCCGCTGGGCGCGCAGACCTGGCGCACCCGGCCAACAAACCCCACGCTGAGCCGGCAGCCGGGAATCCAGTACGAGCAGCTCAACTTGCGCTCCCGCCTGGCCGGCCGGCACGGCACGGAGCTGTGGCGCGGCACCTGGCAGGATCAGGACATCGTTGCCCGGCTGTTCCGACCGAGGCCGCAGGCGGCCGCTCGACTGAGACGCGAATTCAACGAGCAGCTGCCCAGACTGCGCATCTTCAACAACACCAACGTGCTGCCCGTGCTGAGCGCCGTCATCTCCGACCAGCGCCTGGTGCTGGTGTCCCAGTTCATGCCCTACGGCTCGCTGTTCGACGTGCTGCACTCCGGACACGGTGGGGGCTGGCTGCGGGGTCATGACCTGGCTAAGAATCAGGGGTGGGGCTGGCTGCGGGGTCATGACCTGGCTAAGAATCAGGGATGGCGGGCTGGCTGCGGGGTCATGACCTGAAGAATCAGGGGTGTAACACTGGTTGTGGGGTCTTGGCCAGCCATTAGCAACTTTTGTAACTTTTTCGAAACATTCTACGGTTGCTACTATGAGTAATCCTGTTGCCCCGCCAGACATCATCATTGACGCCAACAAGGCCATGGGATTCGCCCTGGACATTGCCAAAGGCATGGACTTTCTCACCAAACTGGAGCAGCCGCTGCATCACTTTCAGCTCAACTCAAAGCACGTGATGGTGAGCAGGGAAGCTGCTTTGATTATCAAGCCATGGTTGATAATGCCCGTGTTTGCACTTGATCACCCTTCCAGGTAGACGAAGACCTCACCGCCCGCATCAGCTTAGCGGACTGTCGCTTCGTGTACCACCAGCGGGCGCAGGAGTACCACCCCTACTGGATGTCGCCTGAGGCGCTGCAGAAGCCGCCGCAGGACATCAACACCACCGCCGCCTTCATGTGGAGCTTCGGCATCCTGCTGTGGGAGCTGGAGACCCGCGAGGTGCCCTTCGGCAGCCTCGGCCCCATGGAGGCCGGCTTGAAAATCGCCGTCGAGGGCCTCCGGATCTCCTGCACGGCGCCAGGCTTCTCCAGGCACACCAGCAAACTCATCCAGCTGGCCACCAACGAGGAGGCCGGCCGGCGGCCTCGGTTCGACATGGTGGTCCCGATTCTGCAGAAAATTCTGCGCAAGACTGAGGCCTGAGTTGAAGGGTGAAGTTCCCTGTCTGAAGACCCCGTTTCATTGCCTGAAGTCATGCAACCAATGTCCTGAAGCCACCCAGCTCATGTCCTGAAGCCACCCAATTCAAAGCCTGAAGCCACCCAATTGAAAGCCTGAAGCCACCCAATTCAAAGCCTGAAGCCACCCAATTCAAAGCCTGAAGCCACCCAATTCAAAGCCTGAAGCCACCCAATTCAAAGCCTGAAGCCACCCAATTCAAAGCCTGAAGCCACCCAATTCAAAGCCTGAAGCCACCCAATTCAAAGCCTGAAGCCACCCAATTCAAAGCCTGAAGCCACCCAATTCAAAGCCTGAAGCCGCCCAGCCCATGTCCTGAAGCCACCCAATCCATAGCCTGAAGCCGCCCAGCCCATGTCCTGAAGCCACCCAATCCATAGCCTGAAGCCGCCCAGCCCATGTCCTGAAGCCACCCAATCCATAGCCTGAAGCCGCCCAGCCCATGTCCTGAAGCCACCCAAGCACCCTGTTGCTAGCCGCCGCTTGCATGTCCTGAGTCGGAGTTGCGGTGTGTATAATAGTCTCATATTATTACACATAGTAGTAACTGCCGTACCCGACCGCCTGTGCCGGATATTTCTGTTAAGCCTCTAGTTTATTTTAGCGAACTGTATTTCTGAGTCTGTCTGCATTAGCCACTTTTATCGCCTCTGGGTCCATTTAATGTTTGCTAAACCGGCTTTTTTGCTATACGCAAGGTGCGCTCGCTCCTTGAGCTTATAGAAGTGTTTCAAAATTAACGATAATTTCGTAGTCACTTTTGAATTGAAGTTCTAATTGCCGCTTAAGCAGCATGCTTCTCTCTGTGCATTAATTACCTCACCGTCAGCTGAGGCGCATGCCGCACCGCTAATTGTTTGTAAGCTTATAAGCTACTTTTAGTAGTTTAAGCCGTGGCCCAATTTTAACAGTCTTTTACTGCTGCACTCGGCATTTTGGACCGGTTGGCGCTGGACTGTTCGGGACCCGCTGATCCAAGCCGATGTTGTTGTTGGGCGCTTTTTATATTAATTATTAAACTATATATAATTATGCTAACTCTGCTTTGATTTCTTATTGCAGTGCGTATTTTATATTTTAATTCCGATAGGAAAATCTATGAAATATACATTATTGATGCAGGATGCTTGCTAATATCGCTCTATGGAGAATAATTGATTGATAATTGTGTCACTTTCTGCTTATACCGGCCTTGGCAACTAGCGAGCTGCTCGAAACCTCGTATGCATGTTGCCATTGGCAACGAGAAGCCGAATAGATAAGCGTCGTTGTCAACCATCAATTTACAACTCTGCATCGTTAAGAGCCGGTAATAGCCAAGCAGTTCTAAAGCATCTGGAACCGATTAATGAGCAGTTCTAAAGCATCTGGAACCGATTAATGAGCAGTTCTAAAGCATCTGGAACGGATTAATGAGCAGTTCTAAAGCATCTGGAACCGATTAATGAGCAGTTCTAAAGCATCTGGAACCGATTAATGAGCAGTTCTAAAGCATCTGGAACCGATTAATGAGCAGTTCTAAAGCATCTGGAACGGATTAATGAGCAGTTCTAAAGCATCTGGAACCGATTAATGAGCAGTTCTAAAGCATCTGGAATAGAATAATGAGCAGTTCTAAAGCATCTGGAACGGATTAATGAGCAGTTCTAAAGCACCTGGAACGGATTAATGAGCAGTTCTAAAGCACCTGGAACGGATTAATGAGCAGTTCTAAAGCACCTGGAACGGATTAATGAGCAGTTCTAAAGCACCTGGAACGGAATAATGAGCAGTTCTAAAGCACCTGGAACGGATTAATGAGCAGTTCTAAAGCACCTGGAACGGATTAATGAGCAGTTCTAAAGCACCTGGAACGGATTAATGAGCAGTTCTAAAGCACCTGGAACGGAATAATGAGCAGTTCTAAAGCACCTGGAACGGATTAATGAGCAGTTCTAAAGCACCTGGAACGGATTAATGAGCAGTTCTAAAGCACCTGGAACGGAATAATGAGCAGTTCTAAAGCATCTCGAACGGATTATTTGCAGTCTTCATCAATTGCGAATGTGAGATACAAAAGCAACGAGGATAATGCCTAAAGTCTCGAGTGAACCAGATGAGCCAAGTATTTGAAAGGCGAGAGAGCGGTGCATTACGTGATAGCCGCCTCCACAGCGTGAGATTCACTTAATGGATTGAATTCTGTTTCAAGAAGGGCAATTTCACAATAGAGAAATGAAAGAGCATTTTAGCTGTGGAGCGGAGCTTACCATTTTTTACTGCCGGGATCTATAAAAAGCACGCCCAGTACTCCAGAGCTAGCGCTTTGAATCTGCTTAGAACGTGCCGAGTTGGCGAACCCAGCCGATCGAGCCTGCTAATACTTCCCAGGATGCGTCTCAAGGGTTTAAGGAAGCGGAATTTATACAAAGGAAGGAATGAAATAGAAGTCTATAAAAGTCTGCAAAGGGATTAGGGATTAGCTGATTTCACAAGATTTTTGCCAACCCGACCGCGAAGCAGAAACGAGACGGCACAAGGTGGGAAGCTATTTTTGCTGAGACAATTTTAACTTGAGGAATGGGAAGCAGAAGGAAGGAAAGAGCCGTTGCGAGCGGAATTATAGAGGTGAAAAGGAACAGGCACTGGAGAGGCTGAATTGCTGCGAGCATATCTTACAACAATTGCATTAGTGGAATGCAAATTGACGGCACACGAGTTGACTCGCCGCTCTGCTATATCAGCAATACATGTACTATTATGTCTTGTGCAAATGGATAGATGCTCCATCAAATATTCAAAATTATAGGTTCATTTTCGACCGTCTTCAGATTTTAATACACTGTACCGAATGGTCTGGGCTCGGCCAGGTGATTGAATACCTGAAATCCGCCTTGGCGCCTTACAAGCAGATGACCTGGGAGTTTGCCAACGTGCTCCACACGAGCTCCGTGCTGTCCTGGGCCAGATAAGCCACTGCGCCAGACAAGCCGCCAGTCACGAAGCTCTCCAGCTCGAATCCCCAATATCCACAGCCTCCTGTTTGCTCTTCGCGCACCGGTCCGCATTTTTTTGAGCAGCCAGTCGTCAGCCGACGGTTAGGAAGTATCAAAACGACTGGATAAGAAGAGCAGAAAACAGCTGCAGATACCCTTTAATAAAATCGTGAGCCCGTGAATTTGAAACTCGAATAGCACGCAGCATCAGGTGCATTTGCTTGGAGCATTCAGCTTGAAAAACAAATTGTTCAGAATTAACAAAAATACCGCCATAATACAGAAATGAGCGAACCGAACCGTTTATAACTCGACGGATATAATAGAAACACGTGGAGAAACGGCTTTATGACTATGTACTCTGTACGATTATGTACGATTATAAAGAGGGACAAGCAGACTTGGGTATCTCAGCGTCTACCCGTTAAAGTAGCTTTCAACTGCGCTATAGTCATTTTCAAAACTCAAAAACTTTCTCTGTCAATCGCTATGAATTCGTGTGGATAGCAATGCAATTATTTGTCCTTGGAACAGTGGGCGCGGGTCACATCAGGCTGCACTGGTTCCGCCGCAGCACCGCCTGCACTCGAGCTGTCGCTGGCTTGTGCCCGGCCGCCTCCCGGAGCTGCTGCTGCTCCACCGCCTTGAGCAGGTCGCGGAAGGCGGCCTGCACCCGCCAGTTGTACTTGGCTGAGCACTCGGCGAACTGGCACTTCCACTGCTTGCGCACGGTGACTGCGGCCTCCTTGCCGGCTGCGCGGCCCACCACGAGGTCCAGCTTGTTGGCCACCACAAGCACCGGCGCCTCGGGCCGCTGCTCCCGGATGCCCTGCCGCAGGCGGCGAGCGTGCCGGAAGCTGGCTTCGTTGGTGACGTCATAGACTAGTATGTAAGCGCTGGCGTTGCGAAGGCCGTAGCCGCGGCAGGTGGCGAATTCCTGCAGGGAGTCGGCGGATAGCGGCCGAGCGGCGGGCAGTCGATCAGGCGGGTCTCCAGCGAGCGCTCATTCAGCTGGATGGAGGGCCGGTGCACTGCGGGCAGCTGGGTGGGCTCGTACACCTCCGGACAGGCGCAGTTGACGAACTGCTCAACCAGGCAAGTCTTGCCGACAGCCCTGGCGCCGAGGATGGCGATGCGCACCTGCTGCTGCGAGGCGGCGCTGGCGTTGGCTGCTGCCGCGCTGGCGGACAGGCTGCCGCCGCTGCCGCCGGCCCCCGCGGCGCAGCTGTTGCTCTGGCCGAAAATGCCGCTCCCGGTGTTGCCAGGGCCGCTGCCGCTTCTCAGCATGACGGGCTTTTCCACTGATGGACCTGCCTGCCTGCCTGTCACTTCATCTCTTCTCAAGTCTCTCCCTTCGCTCTCAATCTCTGCCAAATTTAGCCATCCACTCGCTTCCGCCTCTCCATCGTCCAGCCGCTCCGACCAATCAAAGCGGAGCTGGAAGTCGCTCGTGACGATTTGCCGGGCATCGAATGGGCGGCTCGAAGCTTTGCGGCGGAGCGGCAAATCAGAAGACCTACGTCGATCGGGACCTGAAAAATTTACTCCTATATTCTTCTTTCTGAAATTCTTAAGGTATCTTAAGGTTTAAGGTACCCATGGTGTTCAAAGTGCAAAATGCACTTTAAGCTCTTCTTGCATCTTAATGTTTAGTTCGGTTCATTTTCCCAAAAAATTTTGGGCTAGCGACGCCTTAATGTAAAAGCGCTGTAGGCAAGAATAATCTCTGTGATAATCCCTTACAGCCTGCTCCCCCACAGAGTGCGAGCTTGAGTCGATCGCCTTCCCCCCCAGGCTGGGGAAAATTCTTAGCTTCCTTTTCAGACAAGCATTTCTCGTCGTTTCAACTCCCCTCCTTGTTGCTGCATGCGCCCGCCTCGAGTCCTGAGCTCGCACCTGGCTGAAATGCTTCCCCGGTCTCAAAGGCCCATCGGTGAGGGCTCAGCCGTCCTCCCCTGTTCCTTCCTCTTCTCGCGGTGCAGCTGGGCTCTCGCATAGCCAAAGCGAGAGGCCTTCGGGCCTCTTCAAAGAGATTGATTGGGCCAGGATGGTTCGAGGTAAAAGTAGCGTTTTAAAAAATCTTTTCTGCTTCAAACAGTGATTTATTTTGATGTGCGTGATTTTGCCAGCTGGGTGGAAATTGGTTTGCTAGTGGAGAAGTGTGGCTGACTGAGGTTAGGGTGGGGTGGGGACTGGGGTGAGGGTGAGGTGGGTGACTGAAGTGGGGATGAGGTGGGTGACTGAAGTGGGGATGAGGTGGGTGACTGAAGTGGGGATGAGGTGGGTGACTGAAGTGGGGATGAGGTGGGTGACTGAAGTGGGGATGAGGTGGGTGACTGAAGTGGGGATGAGGTGGGTGACTGAAATGGGGATGAGGTGGGTGACTAGGATGAGGGTGAAATGGGTGACTGAGGTGAGTGACTGAGGTGGGTGACTGAGGTGGGTGACTGAGGTGGGTGACTGAGGTGGGTGACTGAGGTGGGTGACTGAGGTGGGTGACTGAGGTGGGTGACTGAGGTGGGTGACTGAGGTGGGTGACTGAGTTGGAGATAGGCAGAGAATCAGGTTGCAAGTTGCATGCTCAGGTAATGAGGCCAGTCAGGGGAGCACTATTTCTTTCTTTATCAGCAAAAGTTCACCGTTTCCCTTCTCGCGAAAGAAAGCAGATCTTTTAGCCTGGCGCAGATTTCCGCGTGCCTGCCCCCCCCCTAACCCCCCCTAACCCCCCCCCCCCGAGCCGTGCCGAGTCGGCCGTGAAGCCGCACCGCCCCGCGGCACGCCAGCGGCTTCTTTGAGGCAGGCGGCAAGCAAAGTTTTTTGTTTTCGGGCTGCCTCGCGACACGAAAAGTCGGAGCTGTTTTGCACTTTGTCAAAGTTTTGGTCTATCATTCAATAGTAGAAAAAAATGGAAAATTGTCTGTGCATTCATTTTATTGCATTGATTGAAAATTAATAAAAGCATAAAGCACAGGTCGGGTTGAGGCCTGCTTGGTAATCAAACTATGAGAAAGTCTCTGTGCTGAGTGGTAAGTGTGAGTGAGTGCTTGCTGGGGCTTCCGCTGACTGCCTGTCGGTACTCAACTCAGAATTCAGCACTAAACAATCAGCAATCAGCGCTCGGCACTCAGCACTCAAGAATCAGCAATCAGCACTCAGCAATCAGCACTCAGAAATCAGCACTCAGAAATCAGCACTCAGCACTCAGCACTCAGCACTCAAAAATCAGAACTCAGCAATCAGAACTCAGCAATCAGCACTCAGCACTCAGCAATCAGCACTCAGAAATCAGCACTCAGAAATCAGCACTCAGAAATCAGCACTCAGAAATCAGCACTCAGCAATCAGCAATCAGAACTCAGCAATCAGCACTCAGCACTCAGCAATCAGCACTCAGAACTCAGATTTCTCCAGTCGGCAGTTGCTCAGTCCTCAGCACTGCGCGAGCTGCTGTACGGATCTTCCAGAGCCCCGAACGCAGTGCCGGATCCGTCTGCGCAGCTTGGCGTCACACATGAGCACCAGCACCAGCAGGCTGGCGAACAGCGACATGCACAGCAGCACGCGGGGCACCTCCGTGTTGGCCGAATCCGACTGATGCTGTCTGTCCTCTGGTCCCAGCAGGGAGTCCGCGTCCATTGGCCCCGCTTTTGAGATTTTTCAGAGTGAGACGACACAGAACTATAGAGCTGCTGCTTCTGAAATTGCAGCAGAGACTGCGGATCTGTCACCCCTGATTTAGTTTTCTGCGCTTGATTGCGTCTGATTGGCTGTTTGATCGGCTGTGTCTGATTGGCCGTTTGATTGGCTGTGTCTGATTGGTTGTTTCTGATTTACTGTTTTTGATTGGCCGTGTCCATTTGGCTGTCTGATTGGCTGTTTCTGATTTACTGTGTTTGATTGGCTGTGTCTCTTTGGCTGCTGATTGCTGTGATTGATTGGCTGTCTGATTGGCTGTCTGATTGGCTGTCTGATTGCTGTGATGGATTGGCTGTCTGATTGGCTGTCTGATTGGCTGTCTGATTGGCTGTGATGGATTGGCTGTCTGATTGGCTGTGATTGATTGGCTGTCTGATTGGCTGTCTGATTGGCCGTCTGATTGCTGTGATTGATTGGCTGTCTGATTGGCTGACTGGATTGGCTGTCTGATTGGCTGTCTGATTGCTGTGATTGATTGGCTGTCTGATTGGCTGACTGGATTGGCTGTCTGATTGGCTGTCTGATTGCTGTGATTGATTGGCTGTTTGATTGGCTTTCTGATTGGCTGTCTGATTGGCTGTGATTGATTGGCTGTCTGATTGGCTGTGATTGATTGGCTGTCTGATTGGCAGTCTGATGGTTTCGTCTGATCATCAGCAAAAATGTTTCCTTCTGATTAATGTAATTTTTTTGTCTTTTTCATGTACTTGTCTTTGTCTTTTTTGACTGAGTCCATCAGCAGAAACTGCAGCCTTTAGTGCCGGGCAGCAAAGTATTATTACAAAATGATTATGCAACTGTTATAAATTTGTTTTACAAATAGTATACAATTATTATTCAATTAGGTTACGAATTTACTAAGCTACTTACTATACATAATAAAGTTATTATACAATTCCAAACACTTACCGCAGACTGAAGTCAAAGAGAACTCAGAAAGAAATTTTCCTGACAATTCCGTGCTTTCGCTGCTGCGCCCTGAGCTGCCCGCCACCGCAGTTCAGACAGTTTTTAGCTCTATTCTGGCCGGGTGAGTGGCGACAGCTGGCCAGCAGACCGCCGACCCAGCAACTTTCTGCTGGGGCTGAGCTGGAGGAGCGGCAGCTCTGGGCTGAGCGGCCTTTCCTGTTGCTGAGCGAGTGAGCAGCCTGTCCTGCGGAGAGTCTGCCTGCCCTGCAGCTCAAATGGGAAAGGCTGTGCAAAAAATCACTGCCATCGAGTTTCTCTGGCAGAATACTCTCGGATTACAAATATGAAGCTCTAAGTAACTCTCTTGAACTACTGAAATGAGTAGCAAACTCAGAATATACGTGTTGAAATTTGTTACAAAAAATAAAATTTTTCATTAAAATTTCAAACTTTTACTTTTCAAAAACTCGGAGAATTTCTTTGCATTTGAACTGTGGGAGTCGCAGCTCTCGACCTGCATTCTCATCTGTAGCTCAGAGCTGCTCAACCACAGCAGGGTGAACTGGAGCTCAGCTTGAATTAGCTGCAGGGGGCATCGTCCGGCGGATGCAGCGAGGAGGCCGAGGAGACCGCCCATTCCGCTAGCCCCTGGCAACCAATGACTTCCGTTGAAGCGATGTCGCTCAGGGGGACCCGTCGGTCTCGCCTGCAGCGCGGTCCTCCTCACCGGCGGTGGGTAAGAAGTAAGCACGTCCCGTGTCCCTGAGGTACCGGGCGAGCAGCGGGATGCTCTCGGGCCTGCAAACGTCGGAGAGAACCGGGTTTGGCCCGAGGTGAGTGAGTCTGGCCCTGGTGAAAACCGGGCAGTGGCAGATAAAGTGCTCGGCGTCTTCACTGCCTGAGCGGCAGAAGGGGCACCGCTCCTCGGGTACTTGGCCCTGAAGGAAGCGGTGGCGAGAGAAGCAGCCATGCCCGGAGAGGGCCGTGCTGACTGCTCTGAGGTCTCTGCGGTTGAGCCTGAGGAGGGCTCTACGCAGGAGGGGGAGGGCCAGGGGACGGCATCACGGGATTGCCTGCAATCCCAGGTGTCGCGCCATCTGCGGAGATGCTCGGAATCAGCCCAGCGCTTAACACGGGAGTTGATCGCCGAGGCGGGGATGGGGACCCCCGGGCCCGGCCCCAGCAGCGTGCCGGCTAGGCCAGCCTTAGCCAGCAAGTCGGCGAGCTCGTTGCCGAGGAAACCAGCGTGGCCCGGGGAGCTCAACTTAATGGGTAACCTTACGTTGGCAGCCAATTCAGTGGTGCACTTACTAACAGCGGCCGTCTTTGCTTAACTTGCAGTAATGCTGGACTCGTGTGCAATGAGCCACCGAGCCAGTGGGCTGGTATGAATATTAACAGGCAGTCCTCGGCTTTCGCGTACCGCTGGCGTGGCCCCAGTCCGCCCAGCTGCCGCCGCATTCTCAAGCCATCATCGATCGGCTGTCGTCGTCTCGCTACGAATATCCGATTTCAAGCGCTCAGGTTGGCTCAGTTCGCTTTGCCCAACTCTAAACTCGCATCTGGCTGTGGGGGTGTGGCTCAAGCAGAGCTGATGTGGCTGCAGATTCCATTGATCTGCTGCTTGCTGCTCTTGCGTGACTTTTTAAGGCTCTGTCTGCATGAGATGCGATCAGATTTAGCGGCTGTCCGGGTACCTGTGTCCCTGCTGTAATGTAGGCAGGGTACCTGTGTCCCTGCTGTAATGTAGGCAGGGTACCTGTGTCCCTGCTGTAATGTAGGCAGGGTACCTGTGTCCCTGCTGTAATGTAGGCAGGGTACCTGTGTCCCTGCTGTAATGTAGGCAGGGTACCTGTGTCCCTGCTGTAATGTAGACAGGGTACCTGTGCCACTGCTGTAATGTTGTCCTGGGTACCTGTGCCAGTGCTGTAATGTAGTCTGGGTACCTGTGTCCCTGCTGTAATGTAGGCAGGGTACCTGTGCCACTGCTGTAATGTTGTCCTGGGTACCTGTGCCAGTGCTGTAATGTAGTCTGGGTACCTGTGTCCCTGCTGCAATGTAGGCAGGGTACCTGTGCCACTGCTGTAATGTAGTCTGGGTACCTGTGCCACTGCTGTAATGTAGGCAGGGTACCTGTGCCACTGCTGTAATGTAGGCAGGGTACCTGTGCCACTGCTGTAATGTAGGCAGGGTACCTGTGCCACTGCTGTAATGTAGTCTGGGTACCTGTGTCCCTGCTGCAATGTAGGCAGGGTACCTGTGCCACTGCTGTAATGTAGGCAGGGTACCTGTGCCACTGCTGTAATGTAGGCAGGGTACCTGTGCCACTGCTGTAATGTAGTCTGGGTACCTGTGCCACTGCTGTAATGTAGTCTGGGTACCTGTGCCACTGCTGTAATGTAGGCAGGGTACCTGTGCCACTGCTGTAATGTAGGCAGGGTACCTGTGCCACTGCTGCAATGTAGGCAGGGTACCTGTGCCACTGCTGTAATGTAGGCAGGGTACCTGTGCCACTGCTGTAATGTAGTCTGGGTACCTGTGCCACTGCTGTAATGTAGTCTGGGTACCTGTGCCACTGCTGTAATGTAGGCAGGGTACCTGTGCCACTGCTGTAATGTAGGCAGGGTACCTGTGCCACTGCTGCAATGTAGGCAGGGTACCTGTGCCACTGCTGTAATGTAGGCAGGGTACCTGTGCCACTGCTGTAATGTAGGCAGGGTACCTGTGCCCCTGCTGTAACGTAGTCTGGGTACCTGTGCCACTGCTGTAATGTAGGCAGGGTACCTGTGCCACTGCTGTAATGTAGTCTGGGTACCTGTGCCACTGCTGTAATGTAGTCTGGGTACCTGTGCCACTGCTGTAATGTAGTCTGGGTACCTGTGCCACTGCTGCAATGTAGGCAGGGTACCTGTGCCACTGCTGTAATGTAGTCTGGGTACCTGTGCCACTGCTGCAATGTAGGCAGGGTACCTGTGCCACTGCTGCAATGTAGGCAGGGTACCTGTGCCACTGCTGCAATGTAGGCAGGGTACCTGTGCCACTGCTGTAATGTAGGCAGGGTACCTGTGCCACTGCTGTAATGTAGGCAGGGTGCAGCTGTCCGGGTACCAAGTGCAGTGACATTAATTTGAGGCTAAATTGAAATCTCGGCCGGCCCCCAAGGCACAGTGAAGTGTACATTCCTAACAATATATAAAGTTAGGGCCGTATGATAGCGTACGTGTGCCTGGGCCTGCTCAGGGGAGTCGCCCTGTAATAAAAATAAAAATGAATTTCTGAATTCAGATTGCTTCAACCAGGGCCCAGCCAACAAGAGACAAAATGCTTGTCTGTCAAGCTCCACTTTGACAGGCCTGCAGCCGCCTGATTGGACAGAGCAGCCGGTCAGCCAATCAGCTGCTCCGAAGACCGCTAGAACAGAGAACGCCGCCAGGAGACAAGCACGGAGAGAGACATCAACTGCGGCTACCGAATGCTCGGGAGAGCGAAGCCAAGAAGCCGGAGTGGCTGACCCAGCATGCCAGAGACTTAGCTTGACTGGCAAAATTCGCACAGGCAGCTCTGGCTGTGGACAGGCCTCACCGAGTGCAGGTCCGCATGCGGCCGCTGTTGCAGCTGCTGCTGCTGCTGACCCTGACGGCCGCCTCTGCCGCAGCAAATCCCCCGCCTCTCATTCAGCGCTTCGATGGCAGCGACAGCGGCAGCGGCAGAACCAGCAGCGACATCCTCATAGCGGCTCTGGTGCCCAGCGCGGAGGACGGAGCCCTGGAGGCGCTGCGATCCGCACTGGAGCTGGTGCACAGCGAGCGGAGACTTCCGTCCAAACTGCAGCTGAGAGTGGCCTACGTGGTTACCGAGGTGAGGCTGCACTAGAGCTGAGGGTGTCCCGCACCTGGTCACCGAGGTGAGGCTGCACTAGAGCTGAGGGTGTCCCGCACCTGGTCACTGAGGTGAGGCTGCACTAGAGCTGAGGGTGTCCCGCACCTGGTCACTGAGGTGAGGCTGCACTAGAGCTGAGGGTGTCCCGCACCTGGTCACTGAGGTGAGGCTGCACTAGAGCTGAGGGTGTCCCGCACCTGGTCACTGAGGTAAGGCTGCACTAGAGCTGAGGGTGTCCCGCACCTGGTCACCGAGGTGAGGCTGCACTAGAGCTGAGGGTGTCCCGCACCTGGTCACCGAGGTGAGGCTGCACTAGAGCTGAGGGTGTCCCGCACCTGGTCACCGAGGTGAGGCTGCACTAGAGCTGAGGGTGTCCCGCACCTGGTCACTGAGGTGAGGCTGCACTAGAGCTGAGGGTGTCCCGCACCTGGTCACCGAGGTGAGGCTGCACTAGAGCTGAGGGTGTCCCGCACCTGGTCACTGAGGTGAGGCTGCACTAGAGCTGAGGGTGTCCCGCACCTGGTCACTGAGGTGAGGCTGCACTAGAGCTGAGGGTGTCCCGCACCTGGTCACCGAGGTGAGGCTGCACTAGAGCTGAGGGTGTCCCGCACCTGGTCACTGAGGTAAGGCTGCACTAGAGCTGAGGGTGTCCCGCACCTGGTCACCGAGGTGAGGCTGCACTAGAGCTGAGGGTGTCCCGCACCTGGTCACCGAGGTGAGGCTGCACTAGAGCTGAGGGTGTCCCGCACCTGGTCACCGAGGTGAGGCTGCACTAGAGCTGAGGGTGTCCCGCACCTGGTCACTGAGGTGAGGCTGCACTAGAGCTGAGGGTGTCCCGCACCTGGTCACCGAGGTGAGGCTGCACTAGAGCTGAGGGTGTCCCGCACCTGGTCACTGAGGTGAGGCTGCACTAGAGCTGAGGGTGTCCCGCACCTGGTCACTGAGGTGAGGCTGCACTAGTTTAGATGCTTCTGGAACTAGATTCCGTAACAAACTCAGCAATTTGTCACTTATGCATCCATATACAGTATTTATCCCAAATGTGGGACTCCTCCGCGCTCGGCGAACTTCATGCCTTCTGAGATGCTCAACGGGCTCTGGTGACCTCCCCCGCCAGGCTTCTTAGCATCTCAGCCTGTCTGCAGGCCCTCCGTCTGCGTCTTATCTGCATCCCATCTGAATCATCGCCAAGCCTCTTCTCTTCTAGAAGAAGAAAGAATTTATTGCCCAGAAATATTCTTTGCGATGAGCGCTTGCGGACGCCGAGAAGGAATCCGGCAGAGAGGGACGGGCGGCAGCGGGCTGGAGCAGAGATGCTCGCAGTTGCAGACTCCGCAGATAAAGCATAGGCGAGAGAGAACTGGGATGAAGGGAACAGACTCTCCCGCAGCTTCAGTTTGAGTCTCTTCAGACGCTGGAGAAAGAGCGCCAAGTGAGTCATCAGGGCCTAATCAGATTATGGCTGGTAATTAATTTCACTCCGCGCCCGCTCCAGCCTCTTTCTCAGCCCCCGCTCCCCTCTCATTCTCATTCCTTTCTTTGATTTTGAATTATCGAAAGCTGAGCGGTGCCGAGCTGGGGAGGGGGGGTGGCTATCCAGGGGCCTCGGCTCAACAACTGCGGCCAATGCCATTCAAATTGGACGCCGCTCAAGAGTGCAGGTGAACTAAGAGCTGCCGGCCGTGCATGCGTGCTTCTTGGCTGCAGTGCCGTCTGCTGCTCGCGGGTTTGGAAAGAAAAGCGAGAGCGCAGCAAGCCATCCCTGGTCTCGGATCACTTGAACAAATCTTCCTCTCTCCTCTCTCCCTCTCTTCTCCCCCTCACTTCTTCACAGAGCAACCCGACCCTCATGAGGGCCAGCCCAGAAGGCTCAGAGAGTGTACATGCCTGGTGATTAGAAAGTCAGGCCCGATGTACACCCTGTGTGAGCGCGTGTGCATGAGTGCGGGCCTGCGTACAGCATTAGCGCGCTTGTGTGCCCGGGGGTCAGCTGAATGGGCTGAATTGCCTCACCGCTGGCAGCGGGAAGGCAGTGCCGAAGGCGTTGCGCCAAGGTGCCCTCCGGCCTCCTGCGAGTGCTGGCTTTTCTCATCGCCTTTTCTCCCTCTCTCCCTCGCCTCTCCAACCCTTTTACTTCATCGCTAGCTGCCAGAGGCAAGCAAACACGGGCCAGGAGATCCCGGAGATCCCGGCTCACCGGGCGGTTGAACCTGGGCGCATAAATTTGCACTCGCCTCGATTCCAGTGGCCCGCTGCCCTCCCTGCCCTCCCGGCACTGAGGGTTAGGGCAGGCGGAGGGGTCCGACACTGCCACCCCCCCCCATGACTGGCCTCAGCTTGAAACCGGAAGTGTCACCCAGCTCTCAAGCTGTGCTGGCCTGCATGGATTTCTCCCAAGGCAGTGGCTGAGCTGCCACCCACGTGCAGCTCATATTGTTTTGCCCAATCCACTGGGCGCTGCCAGCTTCCTGAGCTGGGAGACTGCAGACAGTGAGAAGGGCAGCTGACAAAAAATGCTGCATCAGAGATGCTGATCTCGTGTGTCAGAGAGATTCGCTTCGCAATCTCAGCTTCTGCCTGCTGTGGAGCGAGCGCGCCGGAGAAAAAGCCTTGGCTTCCATTTTTGGACTCAGAAGTGTGTGAAAAATGACGGCAAGCATCAGTCAGCTCTCTGTAATGGAATTTCATGAGGGCACCCGGTGGGGGAGTTTTTTCCCGCTGAGCTAACGAGATTGACAAGTGGCCGGGCCTTGCGGCTGGCACGTTTTACCTGGAGGGGAGAAGCAGAGCCGGCCTTAATTCTGCTGCTTTTTCAACTGATCGATTGGCAGCATTAGTGATGGACTTGGGGACTCGGGCAGATGGATTATGGCTAGGGTTGGAGCTAAGGTTAGGCTAGGGTTGGAGCTAAGGTTAAGGCTATGGGTGGAGCTAAGGTTAAGGCTAGGGGTGGAGCTATGGTTAGGGCTAGGGTTGGAGCTAAGGTTAAGGCTATGGCTGGAGCTAAGGTTAGGGCTAGGGTTGGAGCTAAGGTTAGGGCTAGGGTTGGAGCTAAGGTTAGGCTAGGGTTGGAGCTAAGGTTAAGGCTATGGTTGGAGCTAAGGTTAGGGCTATGGTTGGAGCTAAGATTAAGGCTACGGTTGGAGCTAAGGTTAGAGCTAGGGGTGGAGCTAAGGTTAATGCTAAGGTGGAGCTAAGGTTAAGGCTATGGTTGGAGCTGGGGTTATGGCTATGGTTGGAGCTAAGATTAAGGCTATGGTTGGAGCTAAGGTTAGAGCTAGGGGTGGAGCTAAGGTTAGAGCTAGGGGTGGAGCTAAGGTTAATGCTAAGGTGGAGCTAAGGTTAAGGCTATGGTTGGAGCTGGGGTTATGGCTAGGGTTGGAGCTGGGGTTATGGCTATGGTTGGAGCTGGGGTTATGGCTAGGGTTGGAGCTGGGGTTATGGCTAGGGTTGGAGCTAAGGTTAGGGCTATAAGTTAGGGTTTATGCTAAAGCTAGGGCTAGAGTCAACTTAGACTCAAGACTTAACTGTACTGAGACAAGCGTCATGACAGATCAATACAAAAGACAGGCATTTCATTACATCCGGAGTGTTCGGTCAGGTGTGCTTTGGTCAATAAATGCTTTGTATTCAAACCTCCACGCCCCGAACCCGATCGCAGTGCGACGCCGCCAACACCACCAAATACTTGTTCGACCTGCTGCACCACCTGCCGTCGGCATTCGTAATTTTCGGCTCCGGCTGCCCCGGCCTCACCGGACCCGTTTCGCAGATGTCCTTCTTCTGGAACATCAGCCTGGTGAGCCAACAACTTCCCTACTCAGAATGGTGAAAACTCAATTAACGCGGTGCTGACACATGCAGGCTCTTAAGCGCCATCAGTCAGCTGTAAATTGCTCAAATTCATTGCACATTTTATCTCTGCAACCCAAGTCAATCGATGGGAGCTCAGACAATGCAAATTCACTCATGGTGGCATTTGCAGTGGAATTTGCTTGATTGCCTGCAGAGCAATTGCAAGAGCGAGTGGCTGGTGCGCACTTGCGGATGGACAGGCAGACAGAAGACAGTTCAGGCAACTCAGCGCTTGATTGTTTGCGATCTATCAGTCAGCAATTGTTTTGTCAGCCTGTCAGGCACGTAATCAGCGGATGAGGGGGCCAGAATTCCATTCACAATGTCCTCCGGCACCGATTCTGCAATCGCAGCGCAGCCGAGGGTGTTTCGTGACTGACTGACCGGCCCCTGCGGAGGGGGGGGGGGTGACGCCAGTGCGAATTCAAATCCCGAGATGATCCAGCGGGATTCCGCGGAGAGAGCACGTTTTTTAATTTGCCCCCCCCCCCTGCTGTCAGCCAGCCAAGGGGAGGCCGAGCATTCCGGAGCGCCGGTGCAGTGCATTCTTGCCGGGCAAATGCCGAGCCAGGATTTCACCGGCGTGATTGAAATGCCCTCAATTTAAGCAAAAATGAGTGGCGAAAAGCGGCGAAATTCGGGAATAATTTCCCAATCCATAGATGCAATGGCAGCAGTGGGTGATGTGGAGCATCAGCGGTTCAGCTGGGAATGGCAGGGGTGAAGGGGATTTCACATGGTAATGTGGGAGTTATTTGTGTCTCGTTTTGACATTGATTGATTTCTGATGCTCTTCTGGGCATAAAGTCACGCCCCCCCCCGACGCTCCGCAGGTGTCGTACTCGGACACCTCGCCAGAGCTGGCGGACGAGACCCGCTACCGGAACCTGCTGCGAGTGGCTCCGAGCGACGCGGACTTCAACCTGCCGCGTCTGCGGCTGATGCGCCTCTTCAACTGGACCAAGACCTGCTCTGTGTACGAGGATGCGTCAGCGGCCAGCGGCGATTCCAGCTCGAGTCAGGCCGCGGTGAGCTGCTGCTCTGACTGCCTTATGTGTGCCTGATGTACCGGTATGTCATACGCTCATGTACGCTGGATGCTTGATCTACTCCTGATGTACACTGAGTGTAGGCCAGAGATATGCCTGATGTACACTGAGTGTAGGCCAGAGATATGCCTGATGTACACTGAGTGTAGGCCAGAGATATGCCTGATGTACACTGAGTGTAGGCCAGAGGTATGCCTGATGTACACTGAGTGTAGGCAACCTGGTTCCGTTCATTCCACCGTCTCCCCAGGGCATTTAAACGGGCGGGTTCACATCCTGACTTTCTGGATTTCGAGCTGCGACTCCATGCAGAGGCCGCCCCAAGCTTAAAGTACGAGTACCTGGAATCGAGCCCAGGACCTCTGTCACAAGAGAACGCCTTGATAGAACCCTGCCGCGACCTTTTTGGCATCTGAAACTCATTAAGGCATTGCCAGCCATTGGAATCCATTAAGAACCGGTGACCTCGGCTGGAGGGGGGGGGCGCCTCCTCTTGAGCATGGGGATCTCACGGGCCGCGATGGATTATGCAAATCAGCCAGCTGAGCACGCAAAGATGGGGATGCTTGGGCAGGGTGGACACGCTGGACCCCTGATCTGTCCATCTGTCGGACTGGCCGAGTTGAAAAGCTTTTCTGAGCTTCTGAGGCTCAGAAAACGAGATGGGGAAGTCGGGGAGCCGCCTGGGGCCGGGAGGGGGGGTGGAGTGAGCAGCCCGGGTCTCGCATTGTTCCCTGCTGACCCCGGCCCGGCCGCCCCGAGTCACCTTCGGCTCTTCAGCTGCGCGGTCGGAAATTGGCGCCCGCCCGGCAAACAATTGAAGGTCGAGCTGCCCTGCACCGGCAGGGAGGCCTTGAGCCACAGTACGGAGCGGCAACTCCTCCCCAAGACCTACTTGTTTTCAGAATGGAAATTTTATGAGTAAAATAAATTACGATTTGTTTCAACACAACTGAGCGTAAAAATGTTGGTAGGCAGAAGTTTTATATTCTGCTAGGAAGATCAAATAGGAATTTAAACAACTTAGTTTGCTCTGTCTGATAGAGTAGATATGGTAGACAAGGTAGATATGGTAGACAAGGTAGATATGGTAGACAAGGTAGATATGGTAGACAAGGTAGATATGGTAGACAAGGTAGATATGGTAGACAAGGTAGATATGGTAGACAAGGTAGATATGGTAGACAAGGTAGATATGGTAGACAAGGTAGATATGGTAGACAAGGTAGATATGGTAGACAAGGTAGATATGGTAGACAAGGTAGATATGGTAGACAAGGTAGATATGGTAGACAAGGTAGATATGGTAGACAAGGTAGATATGGTAGACAAGGTAGATATGGTAGACAAGGTAGATATGGTAGACAAGGTAGATATGGTAGACAAGGTAGATATGGTAGACAAGGTGCAGCAAACAGACAGGCAGGTGCAGCAGGTGCAGCAGGTGCAGCAAACAGACAGGCAGGTGCAGCAGGTGCAGCAGGTGCAGCAGGTGCAGCAAACAGACAAGCAGGTGCAGCAAACAGACAGGCAGGTGCAGCAGGTGCAGCAGGTGCAGCAGGTGCAGCAAACAGACAGGCAGGTGCAGCAGGTGCAGCAGGTGCAGCAGGTGCAGCAAACAGACAAGCAGGTGCAGCAGGTGCAGCAGGTGCAGCAAACAGACAGGCAGGTGCAGCAGGTGTAGCAGGCAGGCCGATGCAGCAGGTGCAGCAGACAGACAAGCAGATGCAGCAGGTGCAGCAGACAGACAGGCAGGTGCAGCAGACAGACAGGCAGGTGCAGCAGACAGACAGGCAGGTGCAGCAGAC
Source organism: Macrostomum lignano (assembly GCA_002269645.1). NCBI lineage: Eukaryota > Metazoa > Platyhelminthes > Macrostomidae > Macrostomum > Macrostomum lignano. The sequence continues at coordinate 8,128 of NIVC01001617.1, read as the reverse complement.
AGACAGGCAGGTGCAGCAGACAGACAGGCAGGTGCAGCAGACAGACAGGCAGGTGCAGCAGACAGACAGGCAGGTGCAGCAGACAGACAGGCAGGTGCAGCAGACAGACAGGCAGGTGCAGCAGACAGACAGGCAGGTGCAGCAGACAGACAGGCAGGTGCAGCAGACAGACAGGCAGGTGCAGCAGACAGACAGGCAGGTGCAGCAGACAGACAGGCAGGTGCAGCAGACAGACAGGCAGGTGCAGCAGACAGACAGGCAGGTGCAGCAGACAGACAGGCAGGTGCAGCAGACAGACAGGCAGGTGCAGCAGACAGACAGGCAGGTGCAGCAGACAGACAGGCAGGTGCAGCAGACAGACAGCAGGTGCAGCAGCAGATGCAGCAGACAGATAGATAGGTGCAGCAGGTGCAGCATGAAGGCAGGTGCAACCAGCAGGTTCCCAATCGCCCCATAGAATTTCTGATTCTACTCCGCAAACAAACAACTCCGCCCGCCCGCCCGTGACGCACGCGCGATGCCGGTTTTACCCCGTCCCCCGGAGAGCGGGTCGCCAAGCTGGGCAGAGAGGAGAAGCGAATTCCGCCCAGCCCAGCTCCGTCTGTTGGCAAAGCCGCGACAAGAAAACTCGCAGCCAGTCGGCTCTGGGAGGCGAGATTGGCCAGCCTTAATGGCCATCGCCTCATCAATCAGGCCTCCCACTTGCCCGTCTCTCGGCTGTCTCGTCTCTTTCTCCCCCACTCAGCAGTCTGAAGGTCGAGCAGCTCGCGGCCACGGTGCCTCGGAGGCTCCGTCAGGTCCGCCGCTCTGTCTAATTGGAGTGATTGGGAGAAAATTAAAGATGGAGAGACTTATCCCGAGTGATAGTATAAGGGCGAAGCACTTTGCAATTGTGAAAATTTATTTGAGAACCCAAATTAGGGAATTGCATTTGCGAGATGGCAGGTTTCCCGATTCTTAGCACTAAAGATTGAGCCATTTAGTGCCTAGTGCTAGAATGTCTGGGTAGTCTGGGTAGACTGGGTAGACTGGGTAGACTGGGTAGACCGGATAGACTGAGTAAACTGGGTAGACTAGGTAGACTGAGTAGATGGGTAGACAGGGTAGACAGGGTAGACTGAGTAGATAGGAAGGCAGGGTAGAAAGGGTAGACTGAGTAGATAGGTAGGCAGGGTAGACAGGGTAGACTGAGTAGATAGGAAGGCAGGGTAGACAGGGTAGACTGAGTAGATAGGTAGGCAGGGTAGACAGGGTAGACTGAGTAGATAGGTAGGCAGGGTAGACAGGGTAGACTGAGTAGATAGGTAGGCAGGGTAGACAGGGTAGACTGAGTAGATGGGTAGACAGGGTGGACTGGTTAGACTGGGCCAAAATTTCATTATCTTTCTCCCAAATTGCAGCAGCAGATTTGCAACAAAAAGCGAATTCCCAAGGTCCCGGGCCGGTGCCGATCCAGCAGTCAGGTGCATTCGGGCTGACACAGGTGAACAGACCCTCCCACATCAGGTGGAAGCGAGAGGCCAGAATTTAATTAACTCAATAAGGCGTGACTCGGAGGAAAGAGCAATAATTAATGAATATGATGAGCCTGGCAGAATTCGGCAAAGCTCAGAAATGGGGATGAGCAGCCGCAAGCAGGGGCGAGACGTGAGGGCAGCCGCATCTGGGAGGCTGCGCAGGGGGAACTGCATCAATCACGGTTCCGCGCCGCTGTGTGTGCCGGCCGGTATCCACTTCTGCAACAAACAGAAGCAGAAGAGGCTCATTTATTAGAGCCGGGGCCGCTGACTCGCAGTCCCGCATTATGAGCTCATTAATGTCCGGCTGTCCGCCAGCTTCATCATCCAACCAGCCTCGCCGCCAGCCCGCTGTCAAATGAGCCGCCCGATTCAAGCTCCGTCTTTTAAAATGCAAACTTTTTTCCTTCAGTTTTGTAGCGAGGCCGGGCGGTCTTTAGCGTGAGGACTCGGCTGGGGCAAAAGTGCTTTACAACCTAATTCCACTCACCTGCCTCTCTCGGGCCGGTGTGTTTGAATTGGCCCTTCAGCCGGGCCGGGGCAGAGGGGACGGACTGACTGCGGTGAGCCGGCTTGCTCGAACAGGATTAGGCTTATGGGGTCGCTAAGCTGGCGACCCGGCTCAGCCAGTCTGCTGAACACGATAAGCTGTTCGAAGTACTCGAACTTTTTTAAGGTCGCGCATTCTTCCCTCGGGAAATAAAAAAATTCGAAATTCGAGTGTATCAACTACCCAAGTTGGCTAGACTAGCAATCCATTCTAGTTATAGATGAAATGGGTTGCATTTGCACTCCAGCCATAGCCAACGCGTCATCTGTCCGCAGGCCAGCGCCCACATGGACGACCAGCTGGAGGCGGCGGGGGCCGACATGACCGACGTCAGCTCCAGGAGCTTCAACTCCTTCGACTCGGCACTGGCCCAGCTCGCCGAGCTCAAGGTTTCGAGTGGTTTCCTGCCTTGGCTTAAAGCGACATTCATTTCAGACGAGCATTCACAACTCGATATTAAACTCACCTTTCAGGCCAGCGACTTTCGAGTTCTGTCGGCCATGACTGGCGGCCGGCTGCTGGCTCCGCTGTTCTGCGCCGTGAGTTTTGGCCCCTTCCCATTCTGCGGCTTCCAGGCTTTCCTGTCCCAGATTCTTCTTCTAGCCGCACCGAATCCCCCCACAGGCGTTCAACACCGGCATGTTCGGCTCCCGACATGTTTGGATCGTTTCCGGTTTCCGGGTCTCCGCCGGCCTGTGGGTCGACGGTAGCGACGGCGGCAACTTCAGCTGCACCGACGGCCGCTGCAACTGCAGCAGACGGGAGCTGCTGACTGCCGCCAACTCCAGCCTCTACATTGACTTTGTGCGCCTCTCCGAGCACAGCCGGCTGGTGAGAGAGGGGTGGGGAGAGAAGTGGGGTGGGGAGAGAAGTGGGGTAGGGAGAGAAGTAGGGTGGGGAGAGAAGTGGGGTGGGGAGAGAAGTGGGGTAGGGAGAGAAGTGGGTGGGGAGAGAAGTGGGTTGGAGAGAAGTGGGGGAGAGAAGTGGGGTGGGGAGAGAAGTGGGGTGGGGAGAGAAGTGGGTTGGAGAGAAGTGGGTTGGAGAGAAGTGGGGGAAAGAAGTGTGGTGGGGAGAGAAGTGGGGTGGGGAGAGAAGTGGGGTGGGGAGAGAAGTGGGTAGGGAGAGAAGTGGGGGAGAGAAGTGGGGGAGAGAAGTGTGATAAGGTTGAATGGCATGAACTGCAAAGCCTTCCGAGAGGCGAAAGCGGATGCGAGTCCCAATTCCCGAACCCACAACTGCAAACCCCCCGCTGCAGCTGCCCCAGCTGACCGCGGCAGCGGCTGATCAGAACCCTTTCAGCGCCTACGCATTCGACAGCGTTCTTGCAGTGGCGAAGGCCGCGTCGAATCTCCTGGCCGCCGCTCAGTCTGCGGCGCCGGGACCGTTTCTTAGAAATCTCAATTTTAAATACGCGCTGGAGAAGACCAACGTTAGTGGCGTTACAGTGAGTTGCTGCGCCTTCTTGTTGAAAATTCTAATGTCATCCTCAACACCTATCAGGCCAGCCCCACTACTGTCTGTCACCTGGGCGACGTGGCGCCACAACTATCTCTATTCTAGTCGCGATGGCGCCACGGCTGCCTCTTTTCTAGGCGCCATGGCGCCACAACTATCTCTATTCTAGTCGCGATGGCGCCACAACTATCTCTCTTCTAGTCGCGATGGCGCCACAACTATCTCTCTCCTAGGATGGCGCCACAACTATCTCTCTCCTAGGATGGCGCCACAACTATCTCTCTCCTAGGATGGCGCCACAACTATCTCTCTCCTAGGATGGCGCCACAACTATCTCTCTCCTAGGATGGCGCCACAACTATCTCTCTCCTAGGATGGCGCCACAACTATCTCTCTCTTGGGATGGCGCCACAACTATCTCTCTCCTAGGATGGCGCCACAACTATCTCTCTCCTAGGATGGCGCCACAACTATCTCTCTCCTAGGATGGCGCCACAACTATCTCTCTCCTAGGATGGCGCCACAACTATCTCTCTCCTGCCTTGGAGTCCCAAGCGCGCAGCTGAACCCTGTCACTGTCGCTCTCACTGTTCTTCAAAAGACGCCAAATTTCACGGAATTGAATTTCTCAACCACGTTCTTGTCAGATATTGTGAACTGTCAAAAATGCCCTCTAAGAACTCGGGCAGACGTTTTTCAATTAAATTTTGAAACTCCGCCACCGCAGGGCCCCGTGCTGTTCAGCAAGGGGTCCCGGCTGGGCCTCCTGGCCCTGTACCAGCTCACTGCGGACCCGGCCGGCCCAGGTGAGGATGCGCTGCTGACATTGCTGTGATCCCGGCCTGAGTCCGGTTTTAATGAGAGATGCAAATCGCTCCGCCTGCCGAGGCATTAAGCTGACATCCCTCCCTGACGAGCAGAGTTTCTGCCCCGGCTGCGGCTGCTGTCCCACTTCGACTGCCGGAGCCGCGACTTCGACAACGACACCGACCTGGGCGACCGGATCTCTTGGCCAGGTTAGCGCTGACAGAAGCCAGACAGGGGGCCGGGGCTGGCTAGGCGCTAAGAGGCAAAGGACTGATGGGTCGGACAGACGCAGACCGGCTCAGACAGTAATACGAATTTCCATAAGCCCGTCTCGGTCGCTGCCCGAGCAACAAGCGGGGACTGCCGAGCTCGAATCTCCCAACCAGCTTGAGGACTTTGGATAGGCGGCGGGCGGGGGTGAGGGGCAAAGTTTCGTCTGGGAGGACTCGCCCACTCGCGACAGAAACGGAGGCGATTGAGAGCCGCTCGCCTCCCCTGGGGACTCCGCCGGGCGGCAAGATTTCCGCAGGCGGCTGCTGGAGGGGGCGGCTAATCAAATCGGGCGGCCCTTGTCGGTAAGCCTAATGCGGCCGGACTTGCCTCAATAGGGGGGGGGGATTTGTTAATCCGCGCAGCCGGGCAAGCGGATCGGAGAAGGGGGGGGGCAGCGGCTCCGCATTCCGCAACCTGAGCGACTCGCTTCCAAATTGCAGGCGGATCGCCGCCCAGAGACCGGACAGAGATCGAGCAGCGTCTCGTGACCCTGCAGCTGTGGCTGTTCCTGCTGTTCGCCTGCCTGGCCTGCCTGGGCCTGGCGCTGTCCCTGGCCCTCATGGCTGTCAACATCCGCTACCGGGGACACCGGTGAGACCTGCGGCTGCGTGCGGATGGGGATCGCCATGGAGCTGAGATCTGGGTTACTGGTTCTCTGGATATAGGGTGTTTCTGATTGAGATGGGGTGTTTCTGATTGAGATGGGGTGTTTCTGGTTGAGATGGGGTGTTTCTGATTGAGATGGGGTGTTTCTGGTTGAGATGGGGTGTTTCTGGTTGAGATGGGGTGTTTCTGATTGAGATGGGGTGTTTCTGGTTGAGATGGGGTGTTTCTGGTTGAGATGGGGTGTTTTTGGTTGAGATGGGGTGTTTCTGATTGAGATGGAGTGTTTTTGATTGAGATGGGGTATTCTGCTTGAGATCTGGTCTTTCTCTTGGTTATGAGTATACTTCTGCCACATTTATGATCTGTTCGCACGCTTTTCCAATAGCCACGGTTTCGAAACTCTGCACTGTGGCGTGCAAATGGATTTGCGATTTCTTTTGATTTGGATTTTTGCTCAGCTCTCTTCGCCCATCAAAGAGCGCCCAGGCCCTGCTCGAGCAGGCCGGCCGCCCCGGTCCCTCGGGATTCCGCAGCTTTGGAATCTCCTGCTCTGTCTCTCCTCTGTCCTGAGTGCCCTCTATTCCCATCTCGATATCGCTCCCCTGTTCTCAAGCCGTCATCCAGTAGTCACCTGTCAATTGGCTGCAAAATCTGCAGCCGGCAAAGGAGGCGCGCAGAGACAGTCGGCGACTCCTTCAAGAATTCTCGGTTGCGGCCGTGCCGAAGTGGCGACTGCCTCCCCCCGGTCCTCGTGTTTGCCCTCACGGCTGGCCGCCAGCGTCCCCGAGGGCGGGGAGAGGCCCCCTCCCTCCCCCTCTCGAGTGTGGCGGCCGGAGATAAGCGGCCAGTCTCGGGCGGCTGGTTGGCGGCGTGTCCCGATCAGCCGGTGCGGGTGATGGGCCCGCGGTGTCTGCAGTCTGACAGAGAACTTTCTTCCCAGATATTATTTTCATCAATTTTCTTTTTTAGTTTTTACAAGTTCGCGAGCGGCTGCGGAACTACCAGGTCAGGGCTCTAGCAGGGAGAGGAACTAAGGAGGGGTTAAGGAAGAAGTAGGGAGGGAAAGCAGGGAGGGGAAGCAGCAGGGAGGGGAAGCAGGGAGGGAAGCAGGGAGGGGAAGCAGGGAGGGAAAGCAGGGAGGGGAAGCAGGGAGGGAAAGCAGGGAGAGGGAGAAGCAGGGAGGGGAAGCAGGGAGGGAAAGCAGGGAGGGAAAGCAGGGAGGGAAAGCAGGGAGGGGAAGCAGGGAGGGAAAGCAGGGAGGGAAAGCAGGGAGGGAAAGCAGGGAGGGAAAGCAGGGAGGGAAAGCAGGGAGATAGAAGCAGGGAGGGAAAGCAGGGAGGGAAAGCAGGGAGGGAAAGCAGGGAGATAAGCAGGGAGGGAAGCAGGGAGGGAAAGCAGGGAGGAAAGCAGGGAGGGGAAGCAGGGAGGGGAAGCAGGGAGGGAAAGCAGGGAGGGAAAGCAGGGAGGGGAAGCAGGGAGGGAAGCAGGGAGGGAAAGCAGGGAGGGCAGGGAAAGCAGGGAGGGAAAGCAGGGAGGGAAAGCAGGGAGGGAAAGCAGGGAGGGAAAGCAGGGAGGGAAAGCAGGGAGGGAAAGCAGGGAGGGAAGAGCAGGGAGGGAAAGCAGGGAGGGGAAGCAGGGAGAAAGCAGGGAGGGAAGCAGGGAGGGAAGCAGGAGGGAAAGCAGGGAGGGAAAGCAGGGAGGGAAAGCAGGGAGGGAAAGCAGGGAGGGAAGCAGGGAGGGGAAGCAGGGAGGAGCAGGGAGGGAAGCAGGGAGGGAAAGCAGGGAGGAAAAGCAGGGAGGGAAGCAGGGAGGGGAAGCAGGGAGGGGAAGCAGGGAGAAAGAGCAGGGAGGGAAGTAGGGAGGGAAGCAGGGAGGGAAAGCAGGGAGGGGAAGCAGGGAGGGAAAGCAGGGAGGGAAAGCAGGGAGAAAGAGCAGGGAGGGGAAGTAGGGAGGGAAAGCAGGGAGGGAAGCAGGGAGGGGAAGCAGGGAGGGGAAGCAGGGAGGGAAAGCAGGGAGGGGAAGCAGGGAGGGAAAGCAGGGAGAAAGAGCAGGGAGAGGGAAGTAGGGAGGGAAAGCAGGGAGGGAAAGCAGGGAGGGAAGCAGGGAGGGAAAGCAGGGAGGGAAAGCAGGGAGAAAGAGCAGGGAGGGGAAGTAGGGAGGGAAAGCAGGGAGGGAAGCAGGGAGGGAAGCAGGGAGGGGAACAGGGAGGGAAAGCAGGGAGGGAAGCAGGGAGGGAAGCAGGAGGGAAAGCAGGGAGAAAGAGCAGGGAGGGGAAGTAGGGAGGGAAAGCAGAGGGAAGCAGGGAGGGGAAGCAGGTAGGGAAAGCAGGGAGGGAAAGCAGGGAGGGAAGCAGGGAGGGAAGGGAGGGAAAGCAGGGAGGGGAAGCAGGGAGGGGAAGCAGGGAGAAAGAGCAGGAGAGGGAAGTAGGGAGGGAAGCAGGGAGGGAAAGCAGGGAGGGAAGCAGGGAGGGAAGCAGGGAGGAAGGCAGGGAGAGAAAGCAGGGAGAAAGAGCAGGGAGGGGAAGTAGGGAGGGAAAGCAGGGAGGGAAGCAGGGAGGGGAAGCAGGGAGAAAGAGCAGGGAGGGGAAGTAGGGAGGGAAGCAGGGAGGGAAGCAGGGAGGGGAAGCAGGAGGGAAAGCAGGGAGGGAAAGCAGGGAGAAAGAGCAGGGAGGGGAAGCAGGAGAAGAGCAGGAGGGAAGTAGGGAGGGAGCAGGGAGGGGAAGCAGGGAGGGAAGCAGGGAGGGGAAGCAGGAAGGGGAAGCAGGGAGAAAGAGCAGGAGGGGAAGTAGGGAGGGAAAGCAGGGAGGGAAGCAGGGAGGGAAGCAGGGAGGGGAAGCAGGGAGGGAAAGGCAGGGAGGGGAACAGGGAGGGGAAGCAGGGAGGGAAAGCAGGGGGAAAGAGCAGGGAGGGGAAGTAGGGAG
>NIVC01001616.1:0-44167 GCA_002269645.1 Macrostomum lignano | reverse complement strand
ATCCCCCAGATATTAAGAGAATCCTTGGCTTAACCCTTGGCTTATCAAACTAAACAATTCTTGGTTTATTAAGTATAGAAATCCTTGGCTTATCAAACAAAGTAATCCTTGGCTTATCAAGTGCAAAAATCTTTGGTTTATCAAGCGCAGTAATCCTTGGCTTATCAAGCAAAGTAATCCTTGCCTTATCAAGTGCAGTAATTCTTGGTTTATCAAGTGCAATAATCCTTGGTTTATCAAGTGCAGTAATCCTTGGCTTATCAAGCGAAGTAATCCTTGGTTTATCAAGTGCAGTAATTCTTGGTTTATTAAGTGCGGAATCCTTAGCTTATCAAACAAAGTAATCCTTGGTTTATCAAGTGTAGAAATCTTTGGTCTATCTTATAATTCTTGGTTTATCAAGTGCAAAAGTCCTTGGTCTATCAAGTGCAGTAATCCTTGGTTTATCAAGCGCATAAAAAGAAAATTTTACTACTTTTATACTCTTTATACTCTTTTACACTACTAAGATTCAAACCCAGGTTGCTGCATTAGCAGTCTAATCTGTTTACCTCTAGTCTAGCTCTCATTGAATTTATAAATGAATTTGTAGCACTTATAATTCAACACTCACACCAAGTCAATTGAGTAAAAGTTACACAAAGCAGCTATGGCATAATTAATTTCTTAGGCAAGTTAGTACTAGTTTCTATTAAAGTTAAGCAATGTGGTTATACAATATAAATCAAGTTATGGGCTATGCTTCCACACTGTGTTTTCAATACTGTGATACAATTCAATTCAGTGTCAAAATTCGGCTAGTATACAGACAATAAATAAAAGCCTGGTGTGATGTCATTTAAGAATTAGAATTCAACTAGTCAGTTTTTCTCTAGCATTCTTACAATGCATTTTAATTTGAAAGAGCTGCTTGACCCTTGCAAAAAGCATGTTTTTTATATTTAATCCCTTTGACATTGAGCAATTTCTTAGCCAAGATGCATGTACTGTCACAGAAAAATTTCTAATTGAACAATGCAAGTTCAAACAAAATTGGTTAAGCCATCTAAATATACTAAATCTCTAATATTTGTATGTTTGTCCATAATCCAATATACTAAAAATGAGTAATCTGTGTGTATGTATGTGTGAGATAGATTTCAGAAAAATGGCTTAACCGATTTTCTTCAAACTTGCACCATTCGATCAGAAATTTTTCTGGGATGGTACATGCATCTTGGCTAAGAAATTGCTCAATTTTAAAGGGATTAAATATTCGAAAAACATGCTTTTTTGCAAAGGTCAAGCAAAATGTTCAACTTGAAATGCATTGTAAGAATGCTAGAGAAAAACCTGACTGGCTGAATTTGATTGTGATAAAGATTGCATCACAACAAGTTGAAAATAGTGCCGAAGAAATGCACACACGACTTGATTTAAATTGTGTAACCATATTGCTAACTTAAATTGAGGCTGATACTGGCTGACTGAGAAATTGATTATGTCATAACTTTTTACTCCAATTGACTTGCTGTAAGAATTGAATTATAAAGGCCACAATTCATGTTTTCCAATTGAAAAGAGATAGCCCTGATGCGAACAGACTGGACTGCTAATGTAGCAACCTAGGTTTGAATCTTAGTAGTGCAAAAAGGATTTTTTTTATTAAAACATCTTAAAACATAAAAGAAGCACAATATCAAACATAGAAGAGCCACCATGTCAAACATTAAAGAGCCACCATATCGAATATAAAAGAGTTACCATGTCAAACATAAAAGAGCCACCATGCCAAACATAAAAGAAGTACCATGTCAAACATATACGTGACTCCATGTCAAAGATTAAAAAGCCACCATGTCAAACATATATGTGACTCCATGTCAAACATTTAGGAGCCACCATGTCAAACATTTAAGAGCCACCATGTCAAACATTTAAGAGCTACCATGTCAAACATAAATGAGCCACCACGTCTAACATTTAAGAGCCAGCATGTCAAACATTTACGAGCCACCATGTCAAACATTTAAGAGCCACCATGTCAAACATTTAAGAGCCACCATGTCAAACATTTAAAGCCACCATGTCAAACATATATGTAACTTTATGTCAAACATTAAAGAGCCACCATTGTGAACATTAAAGAGCCACCATGTCGAACATAAAAGAGCTATACCATGAAGAACATTAAAGAGCCACTTTGTTGAACATTAAAGAGCCACCATGTCAAACAATAAATAGCCACCATGTCAAACATAGAAGAGCCACCATGTAAAACATAAAAGAGCCACCATGTAAAAACATAAATGTGCCATCATGTCAAACCTAAAAGAGCCACCATGTCTAACATAAAAGAGCCACCATGTTAAACATTAAAGAGCCACAATGTCAAACATAGAAGAGCCACCATGTCAAACATAGAAGAGCCACCATGTCAAACATAGAAGAGCCACCATGTCAAACATAGAAGAGCCACCATGTCAGACATTGCAAAGCCACCATGTCAAACATAGAAGAGCCACCATGTCAGACATTGCAAAGCCACCGTATCAAACATAAAAGAGTTACCATGTAGAACATAAAAGAGCCACCATGTCAAATATTAAAGAGCCACCATATCAAGCATAAAAGATACACAATTTCAAATGTAAAAGTAAGCGAATTTTAAAGGAGCCACTATAATGCTAAGGAAATTGTCGCAATAGCTACTTATTGTCTGGTGGATGCTTGCTATTTGGGGATGCTATCTGTAAGAGTTTAATGCATGATTTGGCAATTGCACGAAGAAGTACGAAAGCCACAGTGGGCGAGACGATGTTATTTATTTAATATTTAGTCGGCTACTGCATTGCGTGGGGTGGTGGTCGTAAATGTACACTTTGCTTACTACGAGTACAGATAAGGGGGCGAGAGTTAGAGAGAGAAAGCCGGCTGACGTACGGACCCAGAAAAATGGGGTGGGCGCTCTATAGCAAATCAATGGCTCACACTATCTATCTGGGGGATGCTTGCTCTCTGGGGGATGCTTGCTATCTGGGGGATGCTTGCTATCTGGGGGATGCTTGCTATCTGGGGGTGCTTTCTATCTGGGGGTGCTTTCTATCGGGGATGCTTGCTATCTGGGGGATGCTTGCTATCTGGGGATGCTTGCTATCTGGGGGATGCTTGCTATCTGAGGGATGCTTGCTATCTGGGGCATGCTTGCTATCCGGGGGATGCTTGCAATCTAGGGGATGCTTGCTATCTGGGGGATGCTTGCTGTCTTGGGATGATTTCTTTTTGCATTGCACTTCATTCGAGTATTTTGTCTGTTTTTGTGAAGGCTTTATTTGGCGATCTTTTTGTTACTTGTAAAAAGCAGAGATTCTATACAGATGCTAGTTTTTGCTAAAAATTGATGGCATACCCACAGACAGACCATTTTTAGTATATTTAGATAGATGGACTAGCAATCTTCACCCCCCCCCTTGATGGGGGACATCTAGATAGAATCCCTGTTCTTTACAAATAACAAATAGATAGCAAAATAAAGCCTTCATAAAAAACAATAGACATTCCCTTTAAAAACAAAACATCCCAAGACAGCAAGTATCCTCAGACAGCATTCAAGCATCGATCCCCAAATAGCAAGCATCCCCCAGACTGCAAGCATCCCCCAGATAGCAAGCATCTCCCAGATAGCAAGCATCCCCCCAAGCAACCCTATAGCAAGCAACCCTAGATAGCAAGCATCCCCCAGACCACAAGCATCCCCAGACTGCAAGCAACCCCAGATAGCAAGCATAACCTGGATACAAAGAGACCTTATAGATATCTAACAACCCCTCTCAGATAGCAAGTACCCTCTGCCCCCCAAGAGCAAGCATCTCCCAATAGCAAGTTACCCAGTAGCAAGCATCCTTCCAATAGCAAGCATCCCTCAGAAAGCAAGCACCCCTGATAGCAAGTATCCATACTTAAATAGCAAGTATCAAGCAGCAAAACAAGTAGCTAGTGCAACAATTTCCTTAGCTTTATAGTGGCTCCATTTTGTTTGGCATGACACTTCTTTTTATGTTTGAAACAGTGTCTTTTATGTTTGACATGGTGGCTCTTTTGTGTCTGACATGTTGGCTCTTTAATGTTTGACATGGTGGCTCATTAATGTTTGACATGGTGGCTCTTCTATGTTTGACATAGTGGCTTTTTGTGTTTGACATAGTGGCTCTTTATTGTTTGACATGGTGGCTCTTCTATGTTTGACATGGTGGCTTTTTTGTTTGACATGATAGCTCTTTAATGTTTGACATGGTGGCTTTTTAATGTTGACATGGTGAGCCGTGGTGGCTCTTCTATGTTTGCCATGGCACCCCTTTTATGTTTGAAATGGTGTCTCTGTTATGTTTGACATGGTGGCTCTTTAATGTTTGAAATGGAGTCACGTATATGTTTGACATAGTGGCTCCCTTATGTGTGGCATGGTGTCTCTTTTATGTTAAATGTTTGACATTGAGTCACATGTATGATTGACATGGTGGCTCTTTTATGTTTGCCATGATGGTTCTTTTATGTTTGACATGATGGCTCTTTTTTTTGTTTGACATGGTGGCTCTTTAATATTTGACATGGTGGCTCTTATATTTGGCATTGTGGCTCTTTAATGTTCGACATGGTGGCTCTTTTATGTTTGGCATAGTGGCTCTTTTATTTATGGCATGGTGGCTCTATAATATTTAAAATGGTGCCACTTTTATGTTTGGAATTGCGCTTCTTTTATGTTTAGCATTTTGTGTTTTTAAGGTGTTTTAATAAAAAAATCATTTTGCACTACTAAGATTTGAACCCAGGTTGCTACATTAGCAGTCCAGTCTGTTCACATCTAGGCTATCTCTTTTGAATTGGAGAAAATGAACTGTTGCCCTTATACTTCAATTCTTACAGCAAGTCAATTAGAGTAAAAATTTATGACATAATCAATTTCTCAGTCAGCCTCAATTTAAGTTAGTAATATTGGTTACGCAATTTAAATCAAGTCGTGTGTGCATTTTTTGACACTGTTTTCAACTTGTTGTGATGCAATCTTTATCAGAATTGAAATTCAGTCAGTCAAGTTTTCCTCTCATTCTTACAATACATTTCAAGTCAAAAATTTTGCTTGAACTTTGCAAAAGTCTTGAGGTTTTTTACCTCAATAGTTTGAAGTTTTCCCCTCTGCAATTTGCAATGATCCCTTTGACAATCTGCAGTTCCCCTCAGCAGTCTGCAGTCATTCCATTTTCAGTCTACAACTGTTCTATTAACAATTTTCATTCATCCTCTCAGCAGCCTGCAGTTCTCCTCTTGGCTGGCTCCTCAGTCTCCTCTGCAAACTGCAATTTGCTCAGTATTTTATGGCTCACTAATGAATTTTCAATACATATTGGCAGTCTTGCAAAACTCAGCATTTAGCAATACCTTCAGCAGTTTTTTTCAGAATTGTCTGCAGTTTAGCAATTTCATACTTTCATGGAGCTAGGCAATATACCCATTGATGGGATCAGTATGCTTGTAATACATTTACTCGAAGCAGTTTTTACAAATCAAATTTTGTTTTTTACAAATGGGCAAGTCATAGGCACTCATAGGACCCTCATTGAAGTCCTTAATGATGAAATATTTGCCTAATGACTAAATAAGTAACAATTGCTATTAAAGCATATTTAAAATAATGGCATTGCCATTTTAAAGTAATTTGTCATTTTAAACTAAAAACTTTAGTTTATAAATAATTTCAGTAGCAGATATAACTTCTTTGTAATAGAATATTTTATTTTTAACTTGGAATAAAATATGCTTATATTATAAATTCCTTTATTCCTTTAAATTTTAAAAAAGATAAAAAGCAAAGCTTCCTCCTAAGCATTTATTTTGGCAACTAGATGTTTTGGTAAACAGATGCTTTGGTTAATAGTTTCATAAAAACTAGACATTTTGTTTCTATATAGGCCTTAGTTAAATAAAAAGATAAAAAAACATTTATTTATTTGACTTTAGTTTGTTATTGCAGATTTTGTGTAGCTAGCATGATAGCTAATGATAAATACATATAATTTGTAACCAAAAAGGAACCTTTAATAACCTAATCACTATTCACCCAAATGCCTAAGCACAGACAATGAATGTTATAGAACTGTTCTTTTTAGGCTTAAACTACACTAAAATGTAGTATTTTTGCTTTATTGATTTTTTACTAAAGCTTATGATTGTTATTCATATCTGATAGATTGATTATGAGTATTATTCATTTATACAAAACATAAACAAACTACATTTAAATAATTTCAAGGTGTATAAAACTCAACCAAGGACAAAAAGAACATTAAATAAATTTTGAATATAGATATTTTTGTAAAAAAACCTTTGTTTTATTTACAGAAAAGTATTATAGTATATTATGTAAATTATGTATATTATATTTGTATTACATACTGTTTGCAGTTACACTACCTTCTGAATATGGATTTTAATATAGATTTTATTGTAGTCTAGCAGTGTTGAATACTACACTATGCTTGTTTTTAGTTAATGTTTGAAATGCTTATAGATTATCTTTACTTTTAATGCTGGACCTGCTGTGCCTACTATTAGTAGTCACTAACTATTCAGTTTAGGCATGGGAAAATTCGTGTCATAACTTAATTGTAATTTTCCTTCTTGTCGCAGGGAATCCAGGGAAACCAAACCAAGGTAGAATTCAAGCGTAGTCGCATCAGCATGTCGAGAGTCCTGATCTGAAGTCGATTGTACTTGGGAAACTTCAGGAAACTTTAGGGAAAATTGTGCAAACTGTGAAAATTGGTTTAGATCGGCAAACAATGATTTGCAAAAAAAGAATGCGATTTAGACAGTCAGGATGGTACAGCACAAAAAACCCAGGTTAAAAAGTACATTGAATTCAAAGGCCAATTGCCCAATTCATTTTGTGCTTTCATAATTTTCGATCAAAATGTCGAGTCAGCCAGCAGTTGTATGGGTTTCGACTGTTTCTGCACTTGAGATTTTAGAAGTTTTTGTTTGAAGGCGAGGCGACTACAGTCTCTTTCATCTCCTTCCCAACGACTGACTTTGCTACTCGCCCCGCCCCCTGCTCTTCTCCACTTACTCATTTAGTCTTGCCTTTACTTCACTCGCGTGCCTTGTGGCTTCTTCGTGTTAATGGGGACGGAGGGCTCATGCGTGTACAGCTGCGTGTGTGCAGGCTACAGACACCCTTGCCCCCCCTCTCTCTCTCTCTGTCCCTCTCTCTGCTCGTTCGGGCCGTCTGCGACCGTCCCTGTCTTTTTGTGTTCTTTTTTATCTTTTATTTGGCAGCAGTGTCCTTGGCTTGTACTCTGTACTGTTAATAACTAAGCCGACAAGCCGTCTCGAACCCAAGCTTTGCCAATCTGTTTCTACTTAACCAAAGATAAGCAGTTTACTGTCGGTTAGCTGTTTTGTCTGTTTACTCCGTTTGTAATTAGAAGTTCGATTTTTTATTCAAACTAATTCTTTAGAAATATTCTTATCTGATCTATTGCTGAAACTTCGAGACCAATAGAACTTGTCAGACTTCGTAGTTTTTGTTTTTGTCGATAACTAAAGTCGGTCGCTTTCTGCGAAGCTATTTTTTGTTGATTAAAAAGAGGCAGTAGAACTTTTCTGTCTCTCGTCTCTTTTGATGCTGCTGTGCACGCCATCAGCTATATAATTTTACTATTTGCATCACCTGGCCTATTTAACCCAGGTAAACAAAACTGAGACGTCAGGGAGGGGGGATTGAGCTCGCGGAACCGGACTGGCTCGCCAGATCTAGGACTTTTAGTCGGAGCATCCGCTGATCAAGTGCTCCTCCTGTGCATGACCGCTCTGGACTTGTGTCTTTCAGCTTGCGTGCTGTTTTCCATTTCTTTCCTTCCTATTTCTCTCTCCCCCTCTCTGCCCCAAAACCCTGGCGGGCGCGGGTTGTCTGGGCGCCGACTAGGGGGAAGGCCGGCACTGGCCGCCACCCGCTCCCTCTTCCAGGGCATCACGTGACTGCATGCCTGTGTACGGGCGGCTCCCTTATTTTTGAGCCGGGGTCGCCTCTCCGCTGTGACTAGAAAAGACGGACAGACAGACAGATAGACTAGCTAATCATAGTTTTAATCTTCACAGACTGGTAGTTCATTTAAGGCGCGGATAATCTAGAAATGCATTGATAGGTTTGCTATTCTCGAACATGCCAGTGGCTCAAAAGTCTTACAACAACTATTTACATTCCCAGCTGGACGGTGAAGCAAACCAGCAGCATCGGTTGAACTATTTTACTGACGGATCTTCAATGCAGGAGCAGAAATACGAGCCGCCCTCGCCGCTGTCTCTGCCGCAGCACAGCTTCATGCTGCAGCAGCAGCTTCCGCATAGCAACACACCTGGCGGCCTGATGTCTCCGCCAGGCGCCGCGCCGCAGGTCAAGCGCAGCTTCACCAAATCCGGCGTTGTGCACCGCAAGAAGTGCCGGCACCCCAAAACTCCGGCTGATTTGCTGCATAGGTTCTGCCTGGTGTGCGGGGCCAAGGCTGAGAATTATAACTTCGGCGTCATCAGCTGCGAGTCCTGCAAGGCGTTTTTCCGGCGCAACGCGCACAAGAAGACTCTGGGCGATGCCGGGTTCAGCTGCAGCTTCCAGCACGCCCGCTGCGAAGTCACCCTGGCGACGCGGAAGAAGTGCCCGGGCTGCCGGCTGGCCAAGTGCTTCCGCGTCGGCATGCAGGCCGACCTTATCCAGAAAGGTGAAGTGCTCACGGTTGGCGATGGAGTTCCCAGCGTCTCTGAGTCTGCGATGCCGTCGGTGCAGATGCGGCAATCGACCTCCAACGAGTATTATCAGTACCAGCCTGCTATGCCGCCGCTGACCCCACCGCCTGTGCCGCCGCCGCAGCAGCAGCAGTTATTGTCGGTGCCGACCCCATCGACTTCGTCCAGCTGCCTAGCCCAGTCGCCGCCAAACAACGCCAGATGCTGGCAGGCGCTGTGGTACCACCTGCACAATCCCGTGCCGTCGGAACCGTCGCCCATCACCGACCTGGAATACAACGAAGCCATCGACGCCTCTGACAAGAAGTACGCCAATGTACTTTTGGTTGATTTTATTGACGAACTGCAGCAGCTGGTGGCCGAGACCATGCTGTGCAACATTGCCACCCCGCCCAGTGTGCAACTTGATCCGCAGCAGCTCTCCAGCTGCGTGTCCACCAACATCATTCTGTTGGAGGTCTTTGTTCGCCAGGCGGTGCTCTTTGTTCGCAAGATGCGCCAGATCAACCTGTTGGAGCGGCAGCACTTTCTGCAGCTTATCAAGTCCAGAATTCACTCGGTTATTTTCCCGCTGTCCTGCGCCGGCCTAAACCAGGCCGACGATCGCTACTATTTCACCATCAACGGCCAGCGGGTCTGCTGCCAGCCCATCGAGATGTTCAGCGACCTCGTCCGCCAGTCTGGCAATCGCCTGATCGACTATTCTCCTCTTAGCGAGTTCCGCACCTACGCTCGCTACCTTGGCGAGGCCACGGAGATGCGGCACGACCTGCTGGCGCTGTTCTGCGCCACCAAACTGCTGCACCTGCCGCCGGACTCCGGCATCACGGATCCCCGCCTGGTGGACGCCTGCAAGCGGCTGAGCCTGCGCTACCACCAGCACATGACGGACACTCTGTTCTACCACTTCCCCTTCGACTACGAGGAGAAGCTGCAGCTCACCTGCCGCCTGTTCAAATGGTCGGAGACTTTCGATTCCACTCTGGACAAGTTCATCCTGTACTGCCCGCTGCAGACTAGCGAGGACAACAACTGCATGGCTCTGCGCGAGCTGCGAGCCCGAGATCGGCAGTCTGCTGCTGAGAACGGCACTTCCGGCTAGCAACCGAAGGCTGCTGGCTGCTGCCTGGCCATGACCAGCTGAGCCCCTGTCAGGCTTACTATTATTACTATTATTGATGTCGATAGTTTATCCCATTTATCGTTTGCTCTGCCCGCACCCCAGCGGATACGCACTACATGTGGAGCTGCTGTTGACATGCAAATGCGGCTAATGTGTTGTCATCAATAGGCAGTTTTGGCTTTTTGCATCGAGTGTAATTATTATTATTATTTTAATTAATATTGTTAAGCTTGGTTGTTTTCATCTCTAGGTGGCATCTATAGTATCTCGGGCCTGTTATTAATTTTTTTGTTTTGTCCTCAATGCTGTCTGAATTGACTGTCCCTTTTATTAATTCATTTGTTAATTCACTTTTTTAGATATCGTGTTTTTTGAGCAGTCTACGTGTAAAGTTAGACGGCTAACTTATAGTATCTACTAAAGGTGTGTTGTGCTTGGCATCATTTTGTTTATTTTTGTTCATTGGTCGGACCATCTGTTTCTATGGCACCGGGGGTCGGGCAAACTTTTTACCTTGAGGGTCTGATAGAGAACGTAGAGTATGGCTGCGGGCCGGAGGAGGGGAGAGAGGAGAGGGAATGAAGAAGAGAGAAGGAAGATAAGAGAGAGGAGAGGCGAGAGAAGAGACGAGAGAGGAGATGAGGATAGAGGAGAGGAGATGGGGAGAGAAGACGAGAGGAGAGAGAAAATGATCGAGAAGAGAAGAAAGGAGAGAGGAGATGGAATGAAGAAGCGAGAAGATAAGAGAGAGGAGAGGAGAGAAGAAAAGGGAGAAAGACAGTAGCCCGTATGTGGACCGCGGGCCGGAGTTTTCCAACCATGTTCTCTAACATTTGTTTCCTTTAAGTCCAATCATTTTAAGCTTCGTCATTGATCCATTATTTGTAAAAAATTTGTATTTGAATATCGCCAAAACTGCAAAACTTTAACAAAAAATTCTTGCCATATAAACAAAGAGAACAATGCGGCGCTATTGTTGCTATGCACAAATGCCACTCTTGGGCTGCCTCGGTAAAACTCAAAGCATTGGCCGTCGATTTTTTTTTAACAGATGCTGCCCACCCACTGTTAATCTGTGAGCTGTGACCCTAATGCACCGATTTCATGATGGACTGTCCTAACTTAGCAGCAGCTACGAACCGTTCATAAAACCAAGAAAGAGCAGCCTGCAAACCCCCACCCCTTTGGCCATAGACATCGGTTCGGTACACTCTCTTAGTAGACTGATATCCCCCCTCCCTTTGGCCATAGACATCGGTTCGGTACACTCTCTTAGACTGATATCCCCCCTCCCTTTAGCCATAGACATCGGTTCGGTACACTCTCTTAGACTGATATCCCCCCTCCCTTTGGCCATAGACATCGGTTCGGTACACTCTCTTAGACTGATATCCCCCCTCCCTTTGGCCATAGACATCGGTTCGGTACACTCTCTTAGACTGATATCCCCCCTCCCTTTAGCCATAGACATCGGTTCGGTACACTCTCTTAGACTGATATCCCCCCTCCCTTTGGCCATAGACATCGGTTCGGTACACTCTCTTAGTATACTGATATCCCCCCTCCCTTTGGCCATAGACATCGGTTCGGTACACTCTCTTAGTAGACTGATATCCCCCCCACCCCTTTGGCCATAGACATCGGTTCGGTACACTCTCTTAGACTGATATCCCCCCTCCCTTTAGCCATAGACATCGGTTCGGTACACTCTCTTAGACTGATATCCCCCTCCCTTTGGCCATAGACATCGGTTCGGTACACTCTCTTAGTATACTGATATCCCCCCTCCCTTTGGCCATAGACATCGGTTCGGTACACTCTCTTAGTAGACTGATATCCCCCCCACCCCTTTGGCCATAGACATCGGTTCGGTACACTCTCTTAGTAGACTGATATCCCCCTCCCTTTGGCCATAGACATCGGTTCGGTACACTCTCTTAGTAGACTGATATCCCCCTCCCTTTGGCCATAGACATCGGTTCGGTACACTCTCTTAGTAGACTGATATCCCCCTCCCTTTGGCCATAGACATCGGTTCGGTACACTCTCTTAGTAGACTGATATCCCCCCTCCCTTTGGCCAAAGACATCGGTTCGGTACACTCTCTTAGTAGACTGATATCCCCCCTCCCTTTGGCCATAGACATCGGTTCGGTACACTCTCTTAGTAGACTGATTTCTGTGAAACCGAAACTTTCAAACCGCAGTCTGATAAAGCACTTTTTGGCAGCTATAGCCTTAGCCTGTTCGCAGTCCTTCATGAGATCGGTCCCTGGGGTGCAGCTCGCTGTTGTGGTCAGTTTGTTCTCATGTCATGTGTTATAATCGTTAATCTACTGCTTGCCGTATATATACATACATAATGATTAATTATCAATATCATTTCATTTTTCTCACCACAGTTCGAAACAGAACAGATGTGCGCAAGATTTATGTAGTTATATCGCGTTTAACTGTGTCCTCAAATAATACCAGCTTCTTGTGTACTGTCTGCTCCAAGTCTTAAACTTGTCGATTTTTTCCTCCGCTTATCTCAATAAACTACTCTGCGCCCTATTAAATTTAGTACGAACCGCCTGCGCCAAGGTGTTTTAAAAGAACTAGGATTTTTATTCTATATTAATTAGACCCAACTTTCAAGAGCAAGATAGCAGCGCTTGACTATTCTCTCTGCAGTGTCATTAACCTGGAGATGCCTTTGTCTTGCTCATTTCCTATTAACTATTTCTTAGGGAGTGCGATGTTGAAATGGAATCCCTTTTTTAGGAAGGTG
The DNA here is from genome assembly GCA_002269645.1 of Macrostomum lignano. NCBI lineage: Eukaryota > Metazoa > Platyhelminthes > Macrostomidae > Macrostomum > Macrostomum lignano. The sequence continues at coordinate 31,497 of NIVC01001616.1, read as the reverse complement.
AGATTTCCAGTTGAGATTTCCAATCCGATAGCTTTTCCAGGTGAGATTTCTAATCCGATAGCTTTTCCAGGTGAGATTTCTAATCCGATAGCTTTTCCAGGTGAGATGTCTAATCTGATTGCTTTTTCAGGTGAGATTTCCAATCCGATAGCTTTTCCAGGTGAGATTTCTAATCCGATAGCTTTTCCAGGTGAGATTTCTAATCCGATAGCTTTTCCAGGTGAGATGTCTAATCTGATTGCTTTTTCAGGTGAGATTTCCAATCCGATAGCTTTTCCAGGTGAGATTTCTAATACGATAGCTTTTCCAGGTGAGATTTCCCATCCGATAGCTTTTCCAGGTGAGATTTCCAATCCGATAGCTTTTCCAGGTGAGATTTCATATCCAGTAGCTTTTTCCGGTGAGATTTCAATCTGATAGCTTTTCCAGGTGAGATTTCCAATTAAATAGCTTTTCCAGGGGAGATTTCCAATCTGATAGCTTTTCTAAGTGAGATTTCATATCCAGTAGCTTTTTCCGGTGAGATTTCAATCTGATAGCTTTTCCAAGTGAGATTTCCAATCTGATTACTTTTCTAGGTGAGATTTCCAATCCAGTTGCTTTTCCAGGTGGGATTTCCAATCCAGTTGCTTTTCCAGGTGGGGTTTCCAATCTAATCGCTTTCCTGGATGGAGCTAAACTCACTGATAGTCTATGTATGACTTTTCAATATCAGCCTCGCTGATTGAGATAAAGCCATTAGCTCTTCAGACCTCCAGTTGATTGATACCACTAAGCATCCCAATCCCTGTTAAAACAGGCCAACACAGGTTGAATAATCCTAATCCCTCAGATCTGCAGCAATCCGTGGACTTCCTTTTAGACTTCTACTAGAGCTCGCAGTTGATAAATTTCACTCTCTGAATAGATGTAGTGATGAAGCTGCCTCAGTCCTGCTGCTGGGCCCTGTATTTTATTCATGACCGCTCCATGCTCAGTCTGTCTGACCGAGGGGTTCCGGAGATTCTAAACCGTGACTTCAATCCCGCGTCAATAAGTCAGCTGGAAATGGAAATGGAAAAAGCTTTTTCTAAAAAAGTCACTTCATAATTCATGCATTGCAAAGAGCTAGAAAATCCCTAGTGGCTTGCAAAAAGTGTTAATTTTTGCTTGCGATTTTAAAGCATGTATGTTGTTATTGTCGGAGTTGTTCATCATTGTTTCTGTACAACAATGGAAAAAAGCTAATTTCCTCTGACAATGCCTTTGTGTTTTGTCAATTTCCTGACTCTGATCACTGAACCACACAAATCACCTGGCTAGAAGTTGTTTTAGCCCAAAGCTATATGGTTGCACCCCAGATCTTCAACTGACAGCTGCAGCCCTCCCAGATCCCCAGTTGCTAATAGCTGCAGCCCTCCCAGATCCCCAGTTGCTAATAGCTGCAGCCCTCCCAGATCCCCAGTTGCTAATAGCCGCAGCCCTCCCAGATCCCCAGTTGCTGAGAGCTGCAGCCCTCCCAGATCCCCAGTTGCTGAGAGCTGCAGCCCTCCCAGATCCCCAGTTGCTGAGAGCTGCAGCCCTCCCAGATCCCCAGTTGCTCATAGCTGCAGCCCTCCCAGATCCCCAGTTGCTGAGAGCTGCAGCCCTCCCAGATCCCCAGTTGCTGAGAGCTGCAGCCCTCCCAGATCCCCAGTTGCTAAAAGCTGCAGCCCTCCCAGATCCCCAGTTGCTAATAGCTGCAGCCCTCCCAGATCCCCAGTTGCTGAGAGCTGCAGCCCTCCCAGATCCCCAGTTGCTGAGAGCTGCAGCCCTCCCAGATCCCCAGTTGCTGAGAGCTGCAGCCCTCAGGGGTTATCTCAGTTGCTGGGCCGCTTAGCCACCCTCTGATGTTCGCGGTGTCGAAGTGCACTAAGAGTTGTGTGCTGCACATCAACTGATATTCCTATCCAGTCTCCTTTTGCTGGCCTAGCGATTCCCAAGCGACCTTTTTGTCTATAATTTCTCCCATAAGCTTTCGCCCATAGGCACAAGTTCGGGTTCGGTTTTCGTGTACTTTTATAGCGAACGATGCCCAGACTGGCTTAGTGTGAAAATTGTTTAGGAAATCCCCTCGCCAACTTTACAGCCGGTTGTTTACAGGCGGTGGCACCCGGCTGAATAGTCGTTTAGGGACTCGTGCTAGCTGCCCTTTGCTAATGCAAAAGTTTAGAGAAAAAAACTATGGTAGGGAAGCAAGCTCTGAGTACGTCTCGTCTGGGACATTTCTTGCAGGTGATGTGCAGGTAGTCAGCCAGTGCTCCACACATATTCTCCGCTTCTCTCCCTTCTGTAGGCTGCCCTCCACTTCTGTAGGCTGCCCTCCACTTCTGTAGTCTGCCCTCCACTTCTGTAGGCTGCCCTCCACTTCTGTAGGCTGCCCTCCACTTCTGTAGGCTGCTCCAACTGCCCTTTTGAGGCTCATCCCCAGTCGGCCGAACTCCACTTAACAATGACTCATTCAAACTCTGTGCATGCCTGCCGCGGAGGACATCGAGGACCCGAAGGCGCCAGCCGTTCGGCCCCCTCTAGACGTGGCCTTCATCGGGCCGCCCGGCTCTGGCAAAGGCACTCAGGCTCGCCGCTTCGCCGATAAATTCGGCGTGTGCCACGTGGACATGGGCTCGATGCTGCGGTCCGCGGCTGCCAGAAATGAGCAGGTCTGCGTACTGTCCAATGCGGTCACTGGAACAGCACTGAACCACCCTCTCCAGAAATTTTCGCCCTTCTTCCAAAAAAAATCGCTCTCTCCAAAAAGAATCGCCTTCTCTTCAAAGAATTGCCCTCTTTAAAAAACGCCCCTATCTAGAAAGAATCGTCCTGCGTAGAAAGAATCGCCTCTTGTCTAGAAAGAATCTCCCGTGTCTAGAAAGAATCGCCTTTTGTCTAGAAAGAATCGCCTCTTGTCTAGAAAGAATCTCCCGTGTCTAGAAAGAATCGCCTTTTGTCTAGAAAGAATCGCCTCTTGTCTAGAAAGAATCGCCTCTTGTCTAGAAAGAATCTCCCGTGTCTAGAAAGAATCGCCTTTTGTCTAGAAAGAATCGCCTCTTGTCTAGAAAGAATCGCCTCTTGTCTAGAAAGAATCGCCTCTTGTCTAGAAAGAATCGCCTCTTGTCTAGAAAGAATCGCCTCTTGTCTAGAAAGAATCGCCCTTGTCAAGGGAGAATCGCCCTAGTGTAGATAATCGCCCCAACCGCAATCCCCCCCCCCTCCTCGAAAGTTCAAGGCCAGCATCAACCAGGGCCGGCTCATTGCGGACGATCCGGTGTGCGAGCTGGTGGCGCAGCAGCTGGACCGGCCAGAGTGCGACCCGGGCATCCTGCTGGACGGCTTTCCGCGCACTTCCGGCCAGGCCGCCAAGTTAGACCAGATGCTGTCCGAGCGGCGGCGCAGCTTGTCCGCGGTTGTCCAATTCGATATTCCGGATGACGTTGCCACGGACAGGATCACCGGCCGGCTGCACCACCCCAGCTCCGGCAGGGTGTACCATCACAGCTTCCAGCCACCGCGCGTGCCCGGACGCGACGATGCGACGGGCGAGTCGCTGACGAAGCGGCCGGACGACTTCCCGGACGTGATGCCGAGGCGGCTGGCCGCCTACCGCGACCTCATCGGCCCGGTGCTGCAGCGGTACAGCCAGGCCGGCCTGTTGAAGCGTGTCGATGCCAGCAAGCCGGCTGACTCGGTCTGGAGCACCTTGCAGAGCCTGTTCAAGTCTGGCTGAGAGCTGTCCATGCATTGCATTGTGCTTTAGTATGTGATTATACTCACTGCGGGCTTTCTGGCATGCCCGCTCAAGGATTTTGGCGCCTCATTTTTAGAGATATGGGGTGTCCACTGCAACATCGGGGTTTCCTGGCCACTTAGGGATCGAGGCTGTCCACTGAACCATGGGGTGTCTACTGAGGCATCAGGGTGTCCACTGAAGCATCAGGGTGTCCACGGAGGCATCGGGGTGCCCAATGAGGCATGGGGGTTGTCCACAGAAGTATCGGGGTGTCAACTGAAGCATCGGGTTGTCCACAGAAGTATTGGGGTGTCCACTAAAGCATCGGGTGTCCACTAAAGCATCGGGTGTCCACTAAAGCATCGGGTGTCCACTAAAGCATCGGGTGTCCACTAAAGCATCGGGTGTCCACTAAGGCATCAGGGTGTCCACTAAAGCATCGGGTGTCCACTAAAGCATCGGGTGTCCACTAAGGCATCAGGGTGTCCACTGAAGCATCGGGTGTCCACTGAAGCATCGGGTTGTCCACTGAAGCATCGGGTTGTCCACAGAAGTATCAGGGTGTCCACTGAAGCATCGGGTTGTCCACAGAAGTATCGTGGTGTCCACTAAAGCATCGGGTGTCCACTAAGGCATCGGGATGTACACTGAAGCGTCGGGTGTCCACAGAAGTATCGGGGTGTCCACTGAGGCGTCAGGGTGTCCACTGAAGCATCGGGTGTCCATGTCCGCTGAAGCATTGGAGTGTCCACTGAGGCATCGGAGTACTATAGAGTAATTGTTAGCTAGATTATATATGACAAATAGATAAATTTATTGTCTTTTAGTTAATTATTAACTGCTCTGCTACAAGTAAAATTTGTAACTATTGTGTGCGCAGTGTGATTTTACCTGTTTATTTGGCCCACATTACTGCAGCTCTGTCTGCTTCTAGCTGTTTAGCCACCCGTTAGATATGGTATTAGATATCCTTATCGGAAGAGATTTTTTTCAGTTTTCAAGCGCTGTCTGTAGTAAATTTCTATTTTCCCTTCGGCCATTGATTGATTATTATATACTCGTAGTAGCATATTTATTGTGTTCAATTTCATTATTAAATATTTATTACCAATTTGTCTCTGCTTCACCTTCAAAAATACCTTGTACTTAGCCGATTGTGTGCCGTCTGTTCGATTAGTTTTACCCGCACTTGTATTTGTGTTAGCTATTTATAGTTATAAACAAATAGATTTTAACGGTCATACTCTTCTGCTTGAGCCGATGGACTGATCTACCTGGTTTTAATCATTTTAATGTCACATTTTACTGCCCTTTCTAATTGTAATTAGAAGCGAAGGTCGCTACTGACACCCTGCAGTCCATGCTGACCCCTGCAGTCCATGCTGACACCCTGCAGTCCATGCTGACCCCTGCAGTCCATGCTGACCCCTGCAGTCCATGCTGACACCCTGCAGTCCATGCTGACACAATGCAATCCCTGCTGACACCCTGCAGTCCATGCTGACCCCTGCAGTCCATGCTGACACCCTGCAGTCCATGCTGACACAATGCAATCCCTGCTGACACCCTGCAGTCCATGCTGACCCCTGCAGTCCATGCTGACACCCTGCAGTCCATGCTGACCCCTGCAGTCCATGCTGACACCCTGCAGTCCATGCTGACACAATGCAATCCCTGCTGACACCCTGCAGTCCATGCTGACCCCTGCAGTCCATGCTGACCCCTGCAGTCCATGCTGACACCCTGCAGTCCATACTGACCCCTGCAGTCCATGCTGACACAATGCAATCCCTGCTGACACCCTGCAGTCCATGCTGACCCCTGCAGTCCATGCTGACACCCTGCAGTCCATGCTGACCCCTGCAGTCCATGCTGACACCCTGCAGTCCATGCTGACACAATGCAATCCCTGCTGACACCCTGCAGTCCATGCTGACCCCTGCAGTCCATGCTGACACCCTGCAGTCCATGCTGACCCCTGCAGTCCATGCTGACACCCTGCAGTCCATGCTGACACAATGCAATCCCTGCTGACACCCTGCAGTCCATGCTGACCCCTGCAGTCCATGCTGACCCCTGCAGTCCATGCTGACACCCTGCAGTCCATACTGACCCCTGCAGTCCATGCTGACCCCTGCAGTCCATGCTGACACCCTGCAGTCCATGCTGACCCCTGCAGTCCATGCTGACCCCTGCAGTCCATGCTGACACCCTGCAGTCCATACTGACCCCTGCAGTCCATGCTGACACCCTGCAGTCCATGCTGACACAATGCAATCCCTGCTGACACCCTGCAGTCCATGCTGACCCCTGCAGTCCATGCTGACACCCTGCAGTCCATGCTGACCCCTGCAGTCCATGCTGACCCCTGCAGTCCATGCTGACACATCAAATCCTACAGTCCATGCTGACACATCACATCCTACAGTCCATACTGACACATCACATCCTACAGTCCATACTGACACATCACATCCTACAGTCCATGCTGACACATCACATCCTACAATCCATACTGACACATGACATCCTACAGTCCATACTGACACATCAAATCCTACAGTCCATGCTGACACCCTACAGTCCATGCTGACACCCTACAGTCCATGCTGACACCCTACAGTCCATGCTGACACCCTGCAGTCCATACTGACACCCTGCAGTCCATACTGACACCCTGCAGTCCATGCCAGCCCTTTTGCCCTTGTTGCGTCCCCAGCTAGCGCACACTTGACTTACTTGACTTAGCTGCAGGGCTGTGAACGCCCATTCCGCTAATCCCTGAACGGCCGACGCGTCGCTATGGACGAAGGGTTGGCGCCGCCCAGGGAGGTCCCCCAGTGTCGCCAGCAGCTATAGTGCTCTCTGGAAAGGAGGGTTCAGCCCTGCGGGTGGCCCGGAGGTAGCGCATGAGCTGGTTAAAGTTTTCGGGTTTGCACGCTTCAGTAATAGATGTGTGTGGCCCGAGGAAAGTGAGTCTGGCTCGCGTAAAGGCGAGACAGATGCTTACGAAATGCTCAGCGGTTTCGTCACCTGAGTTACAGAAACTGCAGATGGCGTTGGTGGCGTTGCCCTGCAGGTACTGGTGCCTAGAGAAGCAGCCGTGACCTGAGGGTCATGGTGGCAGCCCGGATGTCTCTGCGCGAGAGGCGCGCGAGACATCTGGTCTGGTGCGCCGAAGGCAATATCTCTGCTGTATAACTGCAGAGGTCGTATGTTCCAGCGTATTCTACTGGTGAACATAATGGCAACAGTTTTGGGCTCAGAGAGTTCCAGGCCGTTGTCATTGGCCCAGGATTCTGCTTTGCGGATAAAGCTCTGCATCAGATCCCTGAGCGTGCTGGGAGACGGCCCAGCCACAATGGCAGTGACGTCGTCAGCATACCCGACTTTGAAGACCGGATCAGGTCGGGAGTCGCCCAGAAGAGCGTCCATGACCAGGTTCCAGAGCGTCGGGGTGAGGACTCCGCCTTGGGGTCCCTCTTACAGACTCTGGTGGAGGCAGTTTGCCCGAGGAGTTGGGCAGTGACCGTACGGTTAGAGATCATGTACATGATCCACCGTATGAGGGTAGCGTGAGCTTTGCGGTTTTGAAGGGCCCTCTGAAACGCTTCAAAGATAACGTTGTCGAAGGCGCCAACAATGTCGAGAAAAAGAGCCAGGGCGTAAACGTCACCCAGTACCGCCCGTTCAATCTTCTCGACTATCGCATGCAGGGCACTGTCAGTCGACCTCCCGGTACAGAAGGCGTGCTGATGATTGCTGAGGGGCATTGCTGTCAGCTCGCAAGAAAGCAGCCGCCAGAGAATAAGCCTCTCAGTCAGCTTAAGTATTGCTGACGTTAAGCTAATTGGCCTAAAGGCCTTGACGCTCTGGTAGTCACCCTTCCCAGGTTTGGGAATGAAGACTACCCGAGCTTCGGTCCAGCACTTGGGAACGTTTCCCAGATGGATAGAGGCCCGCATGAGATTGCGGGTAAGTCTCAAGAACGAGGGTATCTTGGCTGCTTCACGAAGAAGAACAGGGTAGATACCATCAGGTCCAGGAGATTTGAAGGGCTTGAAGGTTCTGACCACACGAGCGATTAAGTCTTCAGTAATAATGCCCGCCGCTAGGGTGGCTCCATCCATCGAATAGTTGGGTTCCGATCTAGCAGTGGGTACCCTCGGGAAGAATGTGCTGAATCTGTCAGCGTCTCAGCCGCATGATCAACATCCTCGCAGGTCTCAATCGGATGTAAGTCCGTGAGTTCCTGCAGGTGCAGATCAAGGGTAGCCTTATAGGCCGCCCAATCAGTGTTGCGGATGTTACGCCTCCAAGGGATCGAGGACTGGGGTTTTGTGTCCGCGATGTTAAAGGCGATAAAGCAGTGGTCAGACAGGGAGGGCTCCTCAGACCAGACTCTCCACTCCTCAACTTTGTCAAAGAGTCTTGGGGTAACGCGTGTGACATCGAGGACCTCAGTCCATCCGCCATTGTTAAAGGTAGGAGTGCTACCGCGGTTGCAGAGCATGAGGTTAGTGTTAGAGATAAGGGCCAGAAGCTCCTCCCCTCTAGTATTGGTGTCTTTGCTGCCCCAGTGATTATGGTGTGCGTTGAGGTCGCCCCCTAAGCACAGCTCAGCGTTCTGAGACTCTCAGGTGCAGGGTCTCTGTCGCCTGGAATATAAATCGAAGCAACGAGACACGTCCGCGGAGAGAGATGATTAGATTGGATGACACAGAGGTCTCCATCTGAGAGATCAGTCCTCAGCCAAGCCTGGAGATGGCTGGCAGCGAGGATAGCCGCTCCGGGCGGCTGTTCCCCGGGCCACACAAATAAAAATCAGAGTAGCCAGAAAGAATGTTGGGCAACTTAACGTTGCGCATCCAGGGTTCCTGGATTAGGATGAGGCCTGGCCTGTACAACTCAGCAATCTTCATCAGATTTACTGACGCAGATACGCAATGCTGTAAATTTATTTGCAGACAGAATGTCGCTCCTTTGGCAGCGTGGAGCTTAGTCATACTGTATTAAATGCAATAGCTGGCTAGAACCCCGGGCCATCAAGGAGACTTGGATTTGGACAGCAAATCGTCCTCGTCCCAGGCCGTTGGGGCTTGACTGGGAGATGAGAGTTGGAGAGATGGCCTCCTCACCCCACCAGCCCCCTCCCCCCCCCCAGCAGAGTCGGGCTCCGATGACAGGATAGAGGAAGCTTCCTCATCTGCATCTTTGCCTTCAGACCCCACCAGGGTGGCCGAGGAGAGCTCGGATTCCGAAGACCCGGTCTCGTCCTCAACTCCTTCTCCGGAGGCAGGTTCGCTTCCCGGGGCTTGGCCGGAGCCGTCACCGCGGTCGCCGAACTGCTGCTAGCAGAGGGGCGAGACGCAGCTCCGGCTTTGGGATCGGCTTGCGCCTTTCCTTGTGCCTTAGACTGCGCCCCGCTCTGGCCGGAGATGCCGGGGTTGGCAGTAGCCTTCTCTTTGGCAGACTTTCCTCGACGCATCTTGAGCTTGAGGGCACCCAGCTGGAAAGAGGATCCATTAGGGTACCGACTCGCCCAAGTGCTGGAAAGGCCGAGGACAATTGAGTTGCCCGTCTCCCCCCTGCGGACTTTGCGGTGATACACCAGTCCACTAGCAGGGAGGTCGGGGTTCAGACGCAGTAGGACCCGGCGGATAACGTCTGGTCCAGCTGCGGTGCTCTTTGCAGGGACAAAAACCACGTAGGGTATTGTCTTTGGACGCTGGCCTTCGCGAAGAAAAAGGGCTCCGCCGAGTTCAGCATCCAAGGAGACCGTCGGCAGCCGCTGGAGCAGCTGCTGAGCGTCCTCCTCACTGCTATGAGCAATAAGAACGAATGTGCTTCGCAGCACCATCCGTTCAATGCCGATGGAGATTCCCTCCTCGACAGTCAGCTCAATCAGATAGCAGTCAATAGCACTATACGCTTTTTGAAGCTGATCAGTTGTCCAGTCCTGGTCGCGACCTTGAATGATCACTCCCGGGATTTTGGCCTTGGCCTTCGCCGCAAAGGTAGCTCCCGAAGGAACCTCCTTGTTGGCAGTGGCCATTTGTTGCGCCGTGGTTTCGGCCTCAGCAGCCGCAGCAGCATCTCCAGGGAGCGCCGCCGCTGAACTACCGGAGCTTCCACCGGCCGGCCCGTCTGGTTGCCTTGGGACGCCAGTCGCTTCAGCGTCCATGGTGGACGCCGCCGCTTTGGCCCCCGCAGCTCCCTTCTTGGCCTGCCTTTTGGCGCGTTGCTTAGCGCGTTTGCGCTCAAGCCGAGCCCGCTGAGCTTCGTCGGATCTGCCAGATTTGGCCGGTCCTTTAGGCTCAGAGCCCGCGGTTCCCTTTGATCCACCAGCAGAGCTGGCAGGTCTTTGGGTACTTTGGTTTTGGTAGCTCTGGTCGGATCTGCCAGCAGAGCCAGCCGGCCCTCCCTTTGCCACAGTTGAATCAGTCGGTTGGGATCTGGCAGCAGAGCCGGCCGGTCCGTCGGACTGAGGTTGGGGTTTAGAAGGGTCCCCGTCCCTAGAAATAGCTTGTTTATCCATAGTCGGCTCGAAGGCCATGATAAAAGTTGGTGGGCTACCCTCGAAGGGGCGCGGTACCCACCCGGCCGCTCCACCTGACCGGGCAGTAGGCCAAAAGAACCCTCAAGGCTGGCCCGACACCAGGAGGGGGACCGCTTGCGACTGGACTACTCCCCGGCCTTCTAGCCCATCGGCACGGTCAAACACCTTAGGCATTAGAGGGTACGTTGAGCAGCACCACGGCCTGTGGACTGGCGAGCCAAGCCCGCAATACCCAAGTTCGGCAAAAGCCACTGGATGGGTCCCCAGCGCCGGAGCCCAGTCAGTCCGGCAGCCCTAGGGTCCGCCTTGAACACTCGCGGGGTCGAGTACCCCTGGGTCGGCTTGCGAAACAGCGTGGGGGGGGGTCTGCGGCTGCCAGCGGCGAATAGAGGGTGCAGACCTCCCTCCAGCCTTTACCTGCTGAAGATAGGGGCTGGCGTGGGGCATCGCAGACCTTAGCCCATAGGCCTGGTCTGTCTCATACTTCACTGGCATGCTGAATACGCCCGTGTGAGCGCTAGCGCACACAATCAAGGCCTGCCCAAGCCGCTATTGAGCTGATTCACTTCAATTCAAAAAGCTGCGCAATCGGTTGCGAAAAAAACTGTCCCAATTTAAGCGAGCCCTTATCGAGCCCGTCCCTTGTGACGCGGCTTGTTTTCAACAATTCAGCCTTTTTTTAAAAAACTTTGTTTTTGCAAATCTCGGCCGCTGCCGTCTCTTCCTGGAAATCGGGTTCTCAATTTGTCAGCGCCTCGCCGGCACCTGTTTGCTCACTGGATTTAGATTAGCTAGATTTGTACTTTTCCTTCGGTGCGGCCGACTGAAGGGATTGGCGGATTGCTTGATGTCCTCCCCTGTCTGTCTAAGTTCGTCTGATCTAGACAGAGTAACTAGCGGCCACTGCCCCTGCTTTTGTGTGCAGCTGGTGCAGAAATGCAGGCTTCATGTAGTCTGCTTTGGGGCGTTCTTATCCAACTTTTATTCACCGCATGTCTTTGGGGGGGGATTAAGTTGTGCGCTTTCTGCGCTCTGGCGTAACTTCTTTAACTTTTGCTCCCTGCAGATCGCTGCACTCGCCCCGGTCTGACTCAAAGAATTAATCACAGACTTAGTTATTTAGTACTGGCTCGCTCATGGTCTCGGTATCTCATTCATAAACTCATGACCTCACTCATGACCTCTACCTCATTCACGAAGTCATAACCTCACTCATAAGCTCATGATCTCACTCATAAAGCCATGACATCGCTCACGAAGTCATGACATCACTCATGAACTTATGACCTCACTCATGAACTCATGATCTCACTCATAATCTCATGATATAACTCACAAAGCCATGACATCACTCACGAAATCATGACAACACTCATGAACTCATGACGTCACCCATGATCTCATTACACACCCATGGACCTCACTCATGATCTAATTACCTCACCCATGGACCTCACTCATGATCTCATTACCTCACCCATTGACCTCAACCATGATCTCATTACCTCACCCACTAACCTCAACCATAACATTATTACTCACCCATGACTCACTCGTGATCTCATTACCTCACCCATGACTCACTCATCATCTCACTAACTCCCCGCTCAAAAGTGCTTTTTCAAAGCAAATCCGGCCGCCGATCCCAATCCCAAAAACGAAGGCGCGTAAACGGTCTGTTAAAAATATCCAGAGCGGGTGGTAATTGTTGCATCAACCAGTGATTTATTTTTCGGTTGGCTGCAGGTGTTTGTTTCAACGGGCTGGGAGGGGGCGACTCGTCTGGGGGAGTTTTCTGTCACAACTAATCTCCCACCTTGATTTCCGCCTTTGTGTCCGGCACATATTGCAATTAGTATTTGCACCTGCTACTGCTTAGACAGGCGACAGCAGCTGCCCTGCATAGATGGGGGATGAGAGTTTAGTCCTTTTCAATCCTAATTCTCTTGATAGGACTTTGAATCAACTTTGTCGCAATGTTTCACAGACAGGCAATCACAGCCTCACAGATAGGCAATGTCACCCTCACAGACAGGCAATCACAGCCTCACAGACAGGCAATCACAGCCTCTCAGATAGGCAATGTCACCCTCACAGGCAGGCAATCACAGCCTCTCAGATAGGCAATGTCACCCTCACAGACAGGCAATCACAGCCTCACAGACAGGCAATCACAGCCTCTCAGACAGGCAATGTCACCCTCACAGACAGGCAATCACAGCCTCTCAGACAGGCAATGTCACCCTCACAGACAGGCAATCACAGCCTCTCAGACAGGCAATGTCACCCTCACAGACAGGCAATCACAGCCTCACAGACAGGCAATCACAGCCTCTCAGACAGGCAATGTCACCCTCACAGACAGGCAATCACAGCCTCTCAGACAGGCAATGTCACCCTCACAGACAGGCAATCACAGCCTCACAGACAGGCAATCACAGCCTCACAGACAGGCAATCACAGCCTCACAGACAGGCAATCACAGCCTCACAGACAAACAATCACAGCCTCACAGACAGGCAATCACAGCCTCACAGACAGGCAATCACAGCCTGGGTCCCCCAGGCTGTGTCCCCAGCGCCGGAGCCCAGTCAGTCCGGCAGCCCTAGGGTCCGCCTTGAACACTCGCGGGGTCGAGTACCCCTGGGTCGGCTTGCGAAACAGCGTGGGGGGGGGGTCTGCGGCTGCCAGCGGCGAATAGAGGGTGCAGACCTCCCTCCAGCCTTTACCTGCTGAAGATAGGGGCTGGCGTGGGGCATCGCAGACCTTAGCCCATAGGCCTGGTCTGTCTCATACTTCACTGGCATGCTGAATACGCCCGTGCGAGCGCTAGCGCACACAATCAAGGCCTGCCCAAGCCGCTATTGAGCTGATTCACTTCAATTCAAAAAGCTGCGCAATCGGTTGCGAAAAAAACTGTCCCAATTTAAGCGAGCCCTTATCGAGCCCGTCCCTTGTGACGCGGCTTGTTTTCAACAATTCAGCCTTTTTTTAAAAAACTTTGTTTTTGCAAATCTCGGCCGCTGCCGTCTCTTCCTGGAAATCGGGTTCTCAATTTGTCAGCGCCTCGCCGGCACCTGTTTGCTCACTGGATTTAGATTAGCTAGATTTGTACTTTTCCTTCGGTGCGGCCGACTGAAGGGATTGGCGGATTGCTTGATGTCCTCCCCTGTCTGTCTAAGTTCGTCTGATCTAGACAGAGTAACTAGCGGCCACTGCCCCTGCTTTTGTGTGCAGCTGGTGCAGAAATGCAGGCTTTATGTAGTCTGCTTTGGGGCGTTCTTATCCAACTTTTATTCACCGCATGTCTTTGGGGGGGGATTAAGTTGTGCGCTTTCTGCGCTCTGGCGTAACTTCTTTAACTTTTGCTCCCTGCAGATCGCTGCACTCGCCCCGGTCTGACTCAAAGAATTAATCACAGACTTAGTTATTTAGTACTGGCTCGCTCATGGTCTCGGTATCTCATTCATAAACTCATGACCTCACTCATGACCTCTACCTCATTCACGAAGTCATAACCTCACTCATAAGCTCATGATCTCACTCATAAAGCCATGACATCGCTCACGAAGTCATGACATCACTCATGAACTTATGACCTCACTCATGAACTCATGATCTCACTCATAATCTCATGATATAACTCACAAAGCCATGACATCACTCACGAAATCATGACAACACTCATGAACTCATGACGTCACCCATGATCTCATTACACACCCATGGACCTCACTCATGATCTAATTACCTCACCCATGGACCTCACTCATGATCTCATTACCTCACCCATTGACCTCAACCATGATCTCATTACCTCACCCACTAACCTCAACCATAACATCATTACTCACCCATGACTCACTCGTGATCTCATTACCTCACCCATGACTCACTCATCATCTCACTAACTCCCCGCTCAAAAGTGCTTTTTCAAAGCAAATCCGGCCGCCGATCCCAATCCCAAAAACGAAGGCGCGTAAACGGTCTGTTAAAAATATCCAGAGCGGGTAGTAATTGTTGCATCAACCAGTGATTTATTTTTCGGTTGGCTGCAGGTGTTTGTTTCAACGGGCTGGGAGGGGGGCGACTCGTCTGGGGGAGTTTTCTGTCACAACTAATCTCCCACCTTGATTTCCGCCTTTGTGTCCGGCACATATTGCAATTAGTATTTGCACCTGCTACTGCTTAGACAGGCGACAGCAGCTGCCCTGCATAGATGGGGGATGAGAGTTTAGTCCTTTTCAATCCTAATTCTCTTGATAGGACTTTGAATCAACTTTGTCGCAATGTTTCACAGACAGGCAATCACAGCCTCACAGATAGGCAATGTCACCCTCACAGACAGGCAATCACAGCCTCACAGACAGGCAATCACAGCCTCTCAGATAGGCAATGTCACCCTCACAGGCAGGCAATCACAGCCTCACAGACAGGCAATCACAGCCTCACAGACAGGCAATCACAGCCTCTCAGATAGGCAATGTCACCCTCACAGACAGGCAATCACAGCCTCACAGACAGGCAATCACAGCCTCTCAGACAGGCAATGTCACCCTCACAGACAGGCAATCACAGCCTCTCAGACAGGCAATGTCACCCTCACAGACAGGCAATCACAGCCTCACAGACAGGCAATCACAGCCTCTCAGACAGGCAATGTCACCCTCACAGACAGGCAATCACAGCCTCTCAGACAGGCAATGTCACCCTCACAGACAGGCAATCACAGCCTCACAGACAGGCAATCACAGCCTCACAGACAGGCAATCACAGCCTCACAGACAGGCAATCACAGCCTCACAGACAAACAATCACAGCCTCACAGACAGGCAATCACAGCCTCACAGACAGGCAATCACAGCCTCTCAGACAGGCAATGTCACCCTCACAGACAGGCAATCACAGCCTCACAGACAGGCAATCACAGCCTCACAGACAGGCAATCACAGCCTCACAGACAGGCAATCACAGCCTCACAGACAAACAATCACAGCCTCACAGACAGGCAATCACAGCCTCACAGACAGGCAATCCAGCGCATTCCCACCCCATCCCGCAGCCGC
Organism: Macrostomum lignano; assembly: GCA_002269645.1. Taxonomy (NCBI): domain Eukaryota; kingdom Metazoa; phylum Platyhelminthes; family Macrostomidae; genus Macrostomum; species Macrostomum lignano. The sequence continues at coordinate 16,127 of NIVC01001616.1, read as the reverse complement.
AGTCTTAACTAATTTCGCAATCGCACAATGGGCCAATCCTGGGGCAAGCAGCAGCAGTCGGGCAACGTGAACGCCATGTTCCTCGGGCCGCCGGGCTCCGGCAAGGGCACCCAGTCGGAGCGATTCGTCCGCCACTTCGGTGTCTGCCATCTGGACGCCGGCACGATGCTCCGCGCCGTAGCCAAGGCGGAGTCGGAGCTGGGCAAGCGGGTGCGCGGCCTCATGAACGAAGGCCGCCTGGTTGACGACCAGACCATCTGCGAGATCATCGAGCAGAACCTGGACAAGCCCGAGTGCAAGAAGGGCTTCCTGCTGGACGGCTTCCCCCGCACCCAGGCCCAGGCCGAGCGGCTGGACGACATGCTTGGCCGCCGCCGGCAGCAGCTTAACGGCGTCGTTGAGTTCGCCATCGACGACCGCCTGCTGGAGGAGCGAATCGTCGGCCGCCTGATGCACGTCCCCTCCGGCCGGGTCTACCATGAGAAGTTCCGGCCGCCCCAGGTGCCGGGTGAGCTCACGGGGAAGCAAATGGGGAATCTGATGGGGAATCGAATGGGGAATCTGATAGGGAGTTGAATAGGGAATCTGATTCGGAAGAAAAACTGGGATAAAGCGGATGGAGAAAAGAGACTGGGGAAAACAGATGGAGAAGAGAGACTGGGGAAAACAGATGGAGAAGAGAGACTGGGGGAAAACAGATGGAGAAGAGAGACTGGGGAAAACAGATGGAGAAGAGAGACTGGGGGAAAACAGATGGAGAAGAGAGACTGGGGAAAACAGATGGAGAAGAGAGACTGCAGAAAACAGATGGAGAAGAGAGACTGGGGGAAAACAGATGGAGAAGAGAGACTGGGGAAAACAGATGGAGAAGAGAGACTGCAGAAAACAGATGGAGAAGAGAGACTGCAGAAAACAGATGGAGAAGAGAGACTGCAGGAAGCGGATGGAGAAGAGAGACTGGGGAAAACAGATGGAGAAGAGAGACTGGGGAAAACAGATGGAGAAGAGAGACTGGGGAAAACAGATGGAGCAGAGAGACTGGTGAAAACTTTCCGAGTTCCAAGCAGCGCCGGTGCCCCAATCCCCGCCGCGCAGGCAAAGACGACGTGACGGGGGAGCCGCTGACGCGGCGGTCGGACGACAACGCTGAGACGCTGCGCACCCGGCTGGCGCAGTACCACGAGAAGACGCGGCCCCTCACTGACTATTACGGCCGGCGCCACCTGATGCACCGGTTGGACGCTTCCCGGTCTCAGGACCAGGTGTGGCAGGACCTGCTGCGCATCTTCAAGCAGGCCTAGTTCAGTGTCATTTCATACCTGTTGATTCGTTGAGTCGGCGTCAGTGCTGTTGCTGTAGTTTAGGTTCAAATTTTTACTGTCAACTTCTCTAGTTCAACCTATCTGTCTCATCAGGCCGTAATGACTCGTAAAATTAACACTTCAAATTATTATGGCGAATCTGATGCTACTAATTAGTAGTATGCACACCTGGGGCCGGGTCTCCCAGTCCCATGGCAACTCTGATGCTACTAATTAGTAGTATGCACACCTGGGGCCGGGTCTCCCATGGCAACTCTGATGCTACTAATTAGTAGTATGCGCACCTGGGCGAGTCTCCAAGTAAGTTGATTAGTCGCCATTCCAATTATTATTTGAATCCGGAGAGCGCTATGTTTTAAATTTGTCTTCTCCCACTGTTTTGTTGATTTTTTTCACCCCTGTGTGTGGGGGTTTCTGACCTGATTCTTAATGCCGATACTGGTTTAGCAATAGTAATTATTATTATATTAATATTATTAGTTGAGAAATAGATCCGACTCGAACATCTCTGTGCAGCCATTCCGCCAGCCACCTTCTGCTGTCATTTGCATGGCAACCAGTGAATTATTGAATTCTGACAAATGGCTAACGCGAAGAGTCGGGCGCTTTGATTTTGACAGAGTGGTCTCAATTATTTTCACAGTCAGACCTGCTGGCTGGAAACTGGCTCAGAAATTGTGCCGTGCGAGTTTTCTGAAATTCTTAAGAAAGTAAAAGTTTTATTTTTACTTTCCCAAGCCATAAGCCGGTTTAGAAGTGGTGCAGATGAAGCTAAGCATGTGATGTATGAAACAGTATCCAACCGCCCCGCATGCTGCAAAAAAGTTTCATTTGAATCACACCAAGTTGCAATGGCGCAGTTGTCAGATTGCGCACCAATCGGCTAGCTTGGACTTCGGACTATTTGACCTACTTTTCGAATTGTTGAAAACTTGGGCCCAGGTGCAAGTTGTTTCTAGCCAAGGAGAACTTCATCAGTATCTGGAGTAAAAAATTAAATTGAAAAAAAAAATTTGTTTCGTTTATTAAAAATGTTTGTTTTATGTAGCACATCTTCGAGAAGCACTTGGTTCAATGCTTTCAGTAGGTTTCACGACCCGCTGAGAATTTCTATGGTGAAACCTCACTTGGCTCAATGCTTTCAGTTGGCTTCACTGCCCGCTGAGTGTCTATGGTGAAACCTCGCTTGGCTCAATGCTTTCAGTTGGCTTCACTGCCCGCTGAGTGTCTATGGTGAAACCTCACTTGGCTCAATGCTTTCAGTTGGCTTCACTGCCCGCTGAGTGTCTATGGTGAAACCTCACTTGGCTCAATGCTTTCAGTTGGCTTCACTGCCCGCTGAGTGTCTATGGTAAAACCTCACTTGGCTCAATGCTTTCAGTTGGCTGCACTGCCCGCTGAGTGTCTATGGTGAAACCTCACTTGGCTCAATGCTTTCAGTTGGCTGCACTGCCCGCTGAGTGTCTATGGTAAAACCTCACTTGGCTCAATGCTTTCAGTTGGCTGCACTGCCCGCTGAGTGTCTATGGTGAAACCTCACTTGGCTCAATGCTTTCAGTTGGCTGCACTGCCCGCTAATGTCTATGGTAAAACCTCACTTGGCTTAATTCTTTCAGTTTGATAATGCCTATGAAGAAGCCGCAGTTACATGTACGCTCGCACCTTAAAAATGTTCTTAACAATTAGGCATGTACACTTGTACATTCATGGTTGTTTGTACATGTACTCTTACAAGAAATTAATAGGCGGCCCACACGTGGATAGCAACTACATTCGTGACATTTTTACTGTATACATGTATCTGGCAGCTGGTCAATACAGCTCCAATTTAATGCACATCCAGCGATAGTTTATGGCCAGCCCCGCTGACCACGTAGGCAGGAATGGGTCTCTCAGGCGTCGTCGTGAATATTTCAAGGCTGTGCATTTGCTCGAAGCTGACTTCCAGGGAAGCCCACCGGGGCAGCAGGCCCCCTTGATCTGGTGGGTTTCACAAACTCGAAATTTTACAGCGTCGAAACTCTAAAGCACCCTTCTTCATAACGTCGAAATTACACGCGACGTAGAAAAATCAAATAGCGGCCATTTCGACCATTGAAAAGGTCGAAATTTCACATTTAATTTATGTTGTGAAAATTCGACCTTATGAGTACCTTGCTCGCTTTCGATGTGAAATTTCGACCTTGCGAGTCCCTTGCTAGCTTTCGGTGTAAAATTTCGACCTTATGAGTCTCCTTGCTAGCTTTCGATGTGAAACTTCGACCTTGGTAGCTTTCGGTGTGAAATTGCGACCTTACGAAAGTATACCCTATCTCCCCCCCCCCTATCTCAATGCAAGAGGGGGGCAGTAGTTGCCCCTTCTGAATCATCTGTTCAAAGCTTTGATTTTTACTTCTTTTTGTCTTAAGTTCAACAAAATGTGAACGACAAATATTTAAATCTGTGGCCCGCGAGCCGGAGTTCCCTGCTGCACATCCTGCAGGTCAAAGAGCGTCATAAAAAACTCAGACAACGCAGCAGCCTCAGCCTTCGGCAGATTTCCTCTGGCAAAAAGAAAAGGGCAAAGACCCAGCAGCGAGTCTTGGGAGACGGCTGCATAGACGGAGAAGGGAAGGTGTGGCATTGACCTTGGCAGCTCAATTTATTATATAACAATTGTGGCAAACCGAATTGCGAATTGTATAGGCTCGGAATTAGGGGAGCGATTTTATTAAAGCAAAACGAAAAGAACAAATACAAAAGATATTCAGGAGCAACAGAAAATAATGAAGAGAAAACGGAAAAATATGAGTTGTCAAAAATATGCGGTGATGATGTGAAATTGCAAAACTTGCCACTGGAGTTCGTTGAGTTTCTAGGAAAATGCGAGTCAGCCCTGTCTTAGCCTGCCTGCAAATCAGGACTCCAATAGTTACAGAGGCCGGGCCTCAATCGCTTACATGTGCCAGCTAGCTGGTGGGCAGGGGCGAGTATTCATTTTACGGATCAAGGTGGAAGACCTGCACAAGTCAAACAATATAAAAGCAATTAATAATCAATAATCGGAAGAGAAGTCAGGCAAAACCACAGATACTAAAATAACTTGATGGGCCACTCAGGCATATATACTTAGTAAAACAGCTTTCTACTTTCAGTTCAGTAGCAAAGAAGAATACATAAGCTATATTATTAAAATAAAGGCAGCTGAAATTACTTTGATAAGTTGCCCAAGCTTGCTAATTGGTTCAGCCATAATGTACATTGGCCAATCCACTGAAATGTACATGGCAGCTTTAGGCTGGAATTCCGAAGGCAATAAAAACTGGGTGGCGGCCGGGTAGAGGTTCTATTTAGAGTTGGAGGCTTTAAGCCTTGTCTTTAAAAAATACATTAAAATGCTTCAGTTTAACTTACTACTGAACTGAAAGTAGCTTACACGCAAATGTGCTGAGTGGCCCATTTAGTTATTCTGGTATCTGTGGGCAAAACCGAAGCAAAAACATCAAGAGAAGTGCGGGATGCTCTGCTATTACAGTATGATATTGCAAAAAGGCGGGGAGGAGCCTGGACATTCGCAGCGATGGCGCTGGTTGATAGGCATAGATATGTAAATCTCGTACAATTGGTTGAAAAAATAATGAAATATAAATCCAACAGCCTAAATATTAATAAATTTATGATAGAAATTTCTGTTTAAAAAATTGTAAATCTCGCAGCGCGCGGTTAGCAGAAAAAAGCACAACTGAAAAAAAGCCCAGCTGTATGGGAAATGAATGCCACTGATATCAATAATAGATGTATAAATATAGAGTGATGCAATGCAAATACGAGGCCGCGCAGCGAGAGCGCTACAGAAGCCAAGGAATATTAAAAGCAAAAGAAAACTTGTTCAGTGGTCGGTGCAGTAGCCGGACTCCGTGCTGTGCTGCGACCCCTGCCGCAGCGGCGTCTCCGTCACCATGGTGGCGCCGCTGCCGTGACAGGCCGCTGTACAGCTGTGCGCTGATTGGATGAGCGACAGCCAATGGGAGCGCTCGGCCGCGTTCTGCCCGAAAGACAGGCAGAGGCTGACAGCGGCCGTAGCCGCCGGAGGCTGCGGTTTCCAGCGCTGGCTGCTCGTCTGGTGACGCTTGCTGCAAGACAGGAAATTTTTCGATACATATCGGTGGGGGTAAATTATGTTTTGACTATTTATAGTGGACTATTTTTACTTCGAACAGCTCGGGCAATATCTGTTTAATTGACTACGCTAGTGCGCTATGCAGTAAAGTTCTCTTTTTCTATTACATATCGGGTGGTATTGCTTTACTCTGATTTTGTACACTTTCGATACATATCGGGACTCTTCCTTTAAATTCATCTCGGCTCCTTCCTTAAATACTTCAAGGAGACATGTGTATATTAACTGATTCGGTCTATAGGAAACAAGTATTTTTCGATACATATCGGTACACCGCGACTCGGAACCTACCCGACAATGCCCCAATTGTTAGACTTTGACGCCAGCTGAACTCCGCGGAGATTCAGCTGGGCTACGCCGCTGGTGGAGGCGGACAGGCCGCAGAGCAGCAGCAGCTGTCGGCAGCGCAGATTCTCGTGCCCCACGGCAGCGGAGGCGGTGGCGGCGTCGCCCGACTGCTGGCGCCAGACGAGTGCGCCGACTCCTCCACCTTGGCAACAATCAGCAGGTCGGAGAAGAGCAGCAGCAGGGCTGGCCGGCGTTTCGGCATGACCTGCACCAGGCCTGGCGCGGTCTTCTCCAGCACGCGAGTCTGGCGCTGAAGCAGCCACCGCCACGGCTCCAGCAGGCCGGCAGGCAGACAGGCTTCGCTCAGCAGGAGCTTCTTGGCCAGACAGCGCCTGTCCTGCTCCCGCATGGCGCAGTCGATGGCGGTCAGCCGGGCCTGCACGATGTCGAAGGCCTGCCGAACTCTGCTAGCCTCGGCGTCATTGTCCAGCGAGCTGAGGTAGCCGGCCAAGCGGCTCAGGATCAGCGGGTACCTGCGGCGGCGTGGGCGGGGATTTGGGAAGGCGGAGCTTAACTTGGGATTAAATATTGGAATTGAGGATCCCAGATTCAATCACAGATCAGATAAGTGGGATCAAATATTGGGATTGAGGATTCCAGATTCACAGATCAGATAAGTGGGATCAAATATTGGGATTGATCACAGATTCACAGATCAGAAAGAAAATTGGGATTAAATATTGGGAATCACAGACTCACAGATCAGGCAATTGGGATCAAATATTAGAATAAAGAGTTCCCCGTGTGCTATAAATCCCACAGCTGTTTGATACGAACTAGGTTGAACCCAAGCGTAAACAAATGCTGGGAAGCAGTGTTAAAAATATCCTGTCGGATAATTAGAATCGCAGATACTAAAGGAAGATTCTCGAATTTAATTTCCCCAAAAAATGAAAGCCTTCAAAGGTAGCAAAGGCTGAGGCTGGATCACGCAGCAGGCGCGTGCCGGCCTCCTTCACAGAGAAGTGCAGCCACAAGAACCGCGCCAATTAATTGAGCACACACTTGAGCAGCAGTAAACTTCAGGCACAATGTCCCCAGTGCACTACTTACATGCAGCTAGTGAGGGCATGCGGCGGGAAAATCGCTACTGGTTTAAAATATAATCAGCAAAGATATCGATAAGCATAATATGGATAGTATGGATTCAGGGACTGGGATCATTGGATTCGGGACTGGATCATTGGATTCGGAACTGGGATCATTGGATTCGGGACTGGATCATTGGATTCGGAACTGGGATCATTGGATTCAGGGACTGGGATCATTGGATTCGGGACTGGATCATTGGATTCGGAACTGGGATCATTGGATTCAGGGACTGGGATCATTGAATTCGGGACTGGATCATTGGATTCGGAACTGGGATCATTGGATTCGGGACTGGATCATTGGATTCGGAACTGGGATCATTGGATTCAGGGACTGGGATCATTGGATTCGGGACTGGATCATTGGATTCGGAACTGGGATCATTGGATTCAGGGACTGGGATCATTGAATTCGGGACTGGATCATTGGATTCGGAACTGGGATCATTGGATTCGGGACTGGATCATTGGATTCGGAACTGGGATCATTGGATTCAGGGACTGGGATCATTGGATTCGGGACTGGATCATTGGATTCGGAACTGGGATCATTGGATTCAGGGACTGGGATCATTGAATTCGGGACTGGATCATTGGATTCGGAACTGGGATCATTGGATTCGGGACTGGATCATTGGATTCGGAACTGGGATCATTGGATTCAGGGACTGGGATCATTGGATTTGGGACTGGATCATTGGATTCGGAACTGGGATCATTGGATTCAGGGACTGGGATCATTGGATTCGGGACTGGATCATTGGATTCGGAACTGGGATCATTGGATTCGGGACTGGATCATTGGATTCGGAACTGGGATCATTGGATTCAGGGACTGGGATCATTGGATTCGGGACTGGATCATTGGATTCGGAACTGGGATCATTGGATTCAGGGACTGGGATCATTGAATTCGGGACTGGATCATTGGATTCGGAACTGGGATCATTGGATTCGGGACTGGATCATTGGATTCGGAACTGGGATCATTGGATTCAGGGACTGGGATCATTGGATTCGGGACTGGATCATTGGATTCGGAACTGGGATCATTGGATTCAGGGACTGGGATCATTGGATTCGGGACTGGATCATTGGATTCGGAACTGGGATCATTGGTTTCAGGTACTGGGATCATTGGATTCGGGACTGGATCATTGGATTCGGAACTGGGATCATTGGATTCAGGGACTGGGATCATTGGATTCGGGACTGGATCATTGGATTCGGGACTGGATCATTGGATTCGGAACTGGGATCATTGGATTCAGGTACTGGGATCATTGGATTCGGGACTGGATCATTGGATTCGGAACTGGGATCATTGGATTCAGGGACTGGGATCATTGGATTCGGAACTGGGATCATTGGATTCGGGACTGGATCATTTGATTCGGAACTGGGATCATTGGATTCAGGGACTGGGATTATTGGATTCGGAACTGGGATCATTGGATTCAGGGACTGGGATCATTGGATTCAGGGACTGGGATCATTGGATTCGGGACTGGGATCATTGGATTCAGGGACTGGGATCATTGGATTCAGGGACTGGGATCATTGGATTCGGAACTGGGATCATTGGATTCAGGGACTGGGATCATTGGATTCAGGACTGGGATCATTGGATTCAGGACTGGGATCATTGGATTTAGGGACTGGGATCATTGGATTCAGGACTGGGATCATTGGATTCAGGGACTGGGATCATTGGATTCAGGGACTGGGATCATTGGATTCAGGACTGGGATCATTGGATTCGGGACTGGGATCATTGGATTTAGGGACTGGATCATTGGATTTTGGATCCTATAAAAAGGCATTCCAAGCAGGCCAGTATAAATTCCCACCTGGCCATATGAGACTTCGGCTCGTGCAGGTGGCTCCACAAATCGAGGCCTTCCAACGAGCGCCGGACTGTCAGGCAGCGCTGAATGAAATCGCGAAACTTTGTCCGCCTACGCAGCCGATCGTAGGCCTGGCGCGACTGGTCCAGGTGAGTGCAGTAGGCCACCAGGCGGCCCAGCGAGCCGTCCTCGGCCGACTCCTCGGTGGCCCATTCAAGCAGAGCGGAGCCGCAGCCGCTGCGGGCGTTCAAACGAGAAGAAATCGGTTAGTTTGGATTTACCAATACACTGCTGTACATCGTGAACGGACCGCGAGCATGTAGGCTTGTGTCATCTCTTGTAGCAGCAGCGGGGTGGCCAAGAGGGGCTCTCCGCGTCTTGGGGAATGCCAGTTCATATAACAGGCCCCATTGCATTTGAAGGGGCGCCATTGCATCTGAGGGGGTGCCATGGCATCTGAGGGGGTGCCATTGCATCTGAGGGGGCGCCATTGCATCTGAGGCAGCGCTAATGTATTTAATGGGGCGCCATTGCATCTGTGCCAAATGGGACTCAGATTGTGGGAAATTCATTCGAAATAAAGTTCTGGCATTATGAATGTTCAAAGCGGCTCACCCAGCATCCCAACAAGCTTCATCATCATCGCAGCCGCCTCGGCCGCAGCGCATTCGCTGCAGGCACGGCCTCAGCCGGTTAACAAGCCGGGCGGGGCCGCGCCAAGCCAGGCTAGGCAGGGTGTGGAACATCTCGCGTACGTCCGCCTCCGGTATGCCAGAGGTCTGCAGCAGCGGCTCGTAGTACACCCGCAGTGCGCACTCCAGCCGCTGGTAGAAGCGGGACTCCAAGTCCAGCAGCTCCTGCAGGCAGGCGCGGACGTCCAGCTGCCGACGGCTCAAGCAACCGCCGGCTGGGGCGGCAGCGGCGGCGTCAGCCGAGTCCGCAGCGACTGCGCCGGCTCCTCCGACGCTGCCATCAACGCCAACGGCGGCTTCCGGCGGCGGGCTCTCGCAGACAACTGGCGCATTCCGGCGGCCAGGCAGCAGGCTGATCAGGGAGGCCAGCCGCGACAGTCCGCGGTGCCCGCCGCCGCCGCCGCCGCTGCCACCGACGCTGGCGCGATTTCTCCTTAGGCCGATAGCGGTGGCTGCCGAGGTGGCCGAAGTTGCCGTCGTGGCCATAGAGTGCACGCTGCGCCTGGAGGCCATGGAGTGCAGGGACCAGGCATCGGCATCGGACTCGCTGCCGCTTGGCTGGCGATGAATGCGGGTCAGCTGCGGGGCGGTGAAAGCTCTCATGTGAATCTCAGACGGTGATATAAGTGCGAACAGACAGGACAGCTTACCCTTTTGAATACCAGCAGGTCCTCGGGAAAATCGTCTTCATTGGACATTGCAATTGCTGGCTGAAGGCTGTGTTTTTAAGGACCCTGCAAAAAAGCAATTGAAATGTTTTACAGTCTAGGCTTTTTTTAATCTTTATACGTCATTTGTGAAGTAAAAAATGAGAAAAAGCGAAGGTGCAGAGAGAGCTACTATAAGTATATATATTTCAATATAAAAAGTAGAAAGTTGGGGATGACTTCTCCCAAAGCCTACAATTTCAAGATGAGTCTACTTTATAAATAATAATAACCTATCAAATATAACTTCCCATTCTTTGCAGGGCTCTGAGTACCTTGGTGCAATGCCTTTTGGAATATTGCTCTATAACCAATATAGAAAAGTTTTGCTTATTCCACTGATTAATGAGCATATATACAATGCAAGCATATTTAAGATACTATAAGCAGGCATGTAGGATGCAAGAGTCAAAGCTAGCTATCTATAAGGAATTATTTGTATCCAAGGATGCTTGCTATCTGGGGTCTTTGTTACTTGTACAGAGCAGAAATTCTATCCAGATATCCCCATTGGGGGCGAAGATTGTTAGTCATCAGTTATACTAAAAATGAAAATCTTATTATCAATCATCAAATATACAAAAAATGAAAATAGATTTCTGGATGCTGGCAAACAGCCTACCCTAGGCCTAGCTAGTCTTATTGACTAAAAACAGAAAAGCAAAATTGCTAATAAGATATGAGTAATAATAAACTAATTTGCAATTGCAAATAAAAATCTAGAATTTTCTTTAATTTATGAATTTAAAAGTTACAAAAATATATTACTAAGTAGGCTTAGACTTGTTTAAGTCCTTGTGTATAAAAAGTTCCAATTTTAATAAGATTATAATCTTGGTCTCTTTATGGTTTTTAAAAATGCTACTTTTAAACTTTAACTTTATTTTTAATTTAGCTTTAAACTATTCATTTAGATGTGAGGGTTTAAGAATAGAGAAATTTTCATAGGGTCAAAAGTGATTTCATATATCTATTCCTTAATAAAAGCATAGAGCTCTATTGATTTTTAGATATATTAATAAGGGTATTAAATATATTAATCGTTGCTTTGGAGACCACCTAGATATTAATATTAAAACCTATTATTAGGCCTAAGTTAATATATGCAATCACTATAAAAATATTTAAAATCATATATAAGCCAAAACTATACCAAAACCAAAGCCCCAAAGGCAATTTTATTATTTTTTAATTTGTCTTAGATTAGATAGGCCCTACCTAATTAACCTCTAGCAAGTTTGATAAAATTAAGAAAATCAAAATGACAAAAATATTTTTTATTTTAATTTTAAGAAGTCTATATCCATTTGCTAAAACCAAGTGAGTATATTATTAAAACACTCTTATACTGAATGCACTTTTATCAAACAATAAAAATCTTTTATAATAAACAAAAATTCATTTTGTTCCTAGTAGATCTAGACATAGTAGATTAATAAAAACTTATAAAAACAAAAATAATACTTATAGAATTGTGAACAGACACTCTAGTGCAATACTCTTGATTAAAATGGCATAGCAGGCCCCTATCATAGCTAGCAATATAGCAGTTTAAAATGGTCTTGAATTAATAATTGATACAATAAAATTGATATATATTTGGTTGATAATTTTATTAATGATTGTCACTGACAGTGTCAGGCATCAGCATATATCAGCATACTCCTTGATTTTAGACTGTTGGGTTATGAGCAAATTACATGACAAATGGAAACCTCTATCTATTTTTGTGCACAAGAGCCAGATTAATATGGCCATGACAATATTTTGAATTTCAACACAATATAATAGTAAATGTATATTATTAAGCAGTAAATTTAACAGCTTCTACTACTTTCTAGGCTTCTAGCATCTAGATTCATTCATGGTTCAAGAATTAAATTTGATTCATGATCGCCGCGATTCGCCAGATATTAAATACAAAGCATCGACCACTCATAATCGAACATAATAATTACTTCATTCACTATAGATACCGTCTGGCAAGTATGAACCTTACCGAGCCGTTCTAGCCGGTCACAAACATCTAGCTCCGTCAGGCAAAGGGCACAAAAGCGCGGGTGCTAAGCAAGGACTTAAGGGATTAATTTCAAATTCGTGCACCTACTGTAAGTTCGCAGAATTCTATAACAAACTCTAGCGTAGTCCAAAAGCAATACTTTCTAATTGCTGCTGAAAAGGTGCCTTTTACTTTTTTGCTGAGAAAAGACCTAAAATTGCCTATTCTCATGTAGATAGAAAAAACTTTAGTGGCTTTATCGAGTGGTTTTAAACATCGGATTTTCTAAGAAATGATTTGATGTTTAACCAGGAAAAAAATTCTTGGATTCGATTCGATAAGGAAATGCATTGTTCGATTCCTTTTTTCCACAAGGTTTATAAGAATCATGAAAAATATTATGTAAGTATATAACTCATGTTTGAGCAGCGTAAATATCAAGTAGCACCTTGAAAGGCTGGATTTAATGTGGTCCTTTTTATTTAATTTCTGAATTTACCTCATTTTTGCCAGAAGGTATCTAATAAAGTTATCAGTTCAGGCAAAGGTCATAATTGTCATAATTAAAAAACCGATTAAACTACGACAGCCCAAATTATGAAAAAAACTAAAATGCTATCAATGTGATAGTGAATCCACTTTGGCATGTGAAATAGTCATAAATTATTTTTTTATTTGAAATTAATGAGAAGGCATCGTAACTACAGCTTTATTTCTGACTCTCTGTACTTAGGAGTTCGTTATCAACATTCGCAACGAAGAGGGATGCTGCAAAATTATACACCGGCGCTACAATCAGTTTTTTAATTTTCAGGTAGCTATAGTTTGCATATATTTTTCTGTGTTCAATGTTTTGATATGTTTAACAAATACAGTGTAAATATAACTTAATTTTATAATTGCTCAATTTTTCAGCATCAAATAATGGAACTTTTCCCAAAAGAGGCTGGTTGTAAACACCCAGAGGAGCGATTGATCCCAGTGCTGCCAGGAAAAGTTTTAATTCGTACAAAAAAGGAGCGTGAGGTAGCAGCTAAAAGGCGACCATTACTGGAGGAATACTGCAATGTAAGTATGGCTAATACTGCACTTGGCTAAAACTTTAGAAGTGCAATTTTACTAAGCTCAAACTTTTTCCTCTCTTACCAGAGCATTTTTCAGCTACCAGATTTCATTCAGCGGCACCGACACGTCATTCAGTTCTTTTCCTGCTCCGAGGACGACGCTAGAAAATCTTCTCAGAAAGAGTGAGCGTGCACTTTTATTTAGCAAGCTTTCTAGTATGAGAATCAGACGGTCTACTCTTGTCAAAAAGAAGCTGCCCCTTTCAGGCAAAACCATGCATGCTTGCCAACTTCAGGCGGCCGCAGGCAACTTCGGCAGACATTTCAACTCCGGCGGTGGCACCGCTCTATTTAGTGACTCGCGGCCACTCCTGTCGCGACGCTCACGGTGTTGAATTCAGCGCTGAGGCCGGCGACGCGGCGTCGGTGCTGCGACGGGCCGACACCGGCTACTGGCTTGTGGAGGTCGGCGGCCGGATCGGCTGGTTCCCCGCGCAGTTCCTCACGCCAGCGACGCGAGCCGACTCGCCGAGCTCACCGTCCGAGCCGGTGTCGGACTCCACCGATGCGTTCGTCGTCTGTGTCAGCAACTGCGCAACGTCGGATTCGGAGCGGCTGACGCAGCCGGCGCTCGGCGATTTGGTGGTGGCCGAGTCGCGCTCGGAGTCCGGCTGGTGGACGGTGCGCTGGGGCCACCAGCGGCTAACTGTGGCGGCCGTCGGCCTGCGCCCAGTTGCCGAGCAGCTGCTGGACCGCGGTCTCCTTGGTGGACAGCTTCGTCCCGCTGATCGAGCTGCGGTGGCGCCTCCTCCGAGACCGCCCCACCGCCGGCAAAGCCGACGCTTCCGACGCCACCGCCGCCGCCACCGCCGCCACCGCCTCCAGTAAAATCGCCTCATCCGCCACCGCCAATGCCGCCTCTTCCGATGCAGTTTCGAGAACAGACTGCAGTAACAGCGGTAAGAGCTCTTGGATACAACTGCTGTGCTTCTCAGAAGCTGCCGTTTCTGACGGTCAGTTATGACCATAGAGGGCCATACAACCGTCAGCTGCAGACATCTGACCTCCTCTCTCAAATCTGCTCCAGCCATCGCCATCGGCAGCTCCTCTGCCTCCGAAAGCGGCTCCCAGGTGGCCTGCCCGAGGCGATTCGGCGGCGTCGTCAGCTGCTCTGCCTCATCCGGCGACAGCGTCCGAGGCTGGACAGGCCGGTATAGCCAAGACAGGACAAGAAAGCCAGCAGCTTCATCGTCCGTCAGGCCGGGTCAAATCCATGGCAAGCAGATTTGAGGGGGTCATCTGATTTGATTTCCTAAAGCAACTCTGCTGAATCAGAGGTGAAGGAGTGAACAAAATCGTATGTGAACTTGAGAGACCCCGTTTGCTAGCCAGATTTTTGTTCTATGGTGCAATGTCTGAATAACTCACTGGCTAGACAGCAACACATCCGGCTAGAAACACATCTGGCTAGTAACACATCCGGCTAGCAACACATCTGACTAGCAACACATCTGACTAGAAACACATCCGGCTATTAACACATCCGGCTAGTAACACATCCGGCTAGCAACACATCTGACTAGAAACACATCCGGCTAGTAACACATCCGGCTAGCAACACATCTGACTAGCACATATCCGGCTAGCAACACATCTGACTAGCAACACATCTGACTAGAAACACATCCGGCTAGTAACACATCCGGCTAGCAACACATCCGGCTAGTAACACATCCGGCTAGCAACACATCTGACTAGAAACACATCCGGCTAGTAACACATCCGGCTAGCAACACATCTGACTAGAAACACATCCGGCTAGTAACACATCCGGCTAGCAACACATCTGACTAGAAACACATCCGGCTAGCAACACATCTGACTAAAAACACATCCGGCTAGTAACACATCCGGCTAGCAAACACATCATGACTAGCAACACGTCTGACTAGAAACACATCCGGCTAGTAACACATCCGGCTAGCAACACATCTGACTAGAAACACATCTGACTAGAAACACATCCGGCTAGTAACACATCCGGCTAGCAACACATCTGACTAAAACACATCTGACTAGAAAACATCGGCTAGTAACACATCCGGCTAGCAACACATCTGACTAAAAACACATCCGGCTAGTAACACATCCGGCTAGCAACACATCCGGCTAGCAACACATCCGGCTAGCAACACATCTGACTAGAAAACATATCCGGCTAGCAACACATCTGACTAGCAACATCCGGCTAGCAACACATCTGACTAGCACACGTCTGACTAGAAACACATCCGGCTAGCAACACATCTGGCTAGCAACACATCCGGCTAGCAACACATCCGGCTAGCAACACATCTGGCTAGCAACACATCCGGCTAGAACACATCTGGCTAGCAAACACATCCGGCTAGCAACACATCTGACTAGCAACACATCCGCTAGCAACACATCTGGCTAGCAAACACATCCGGCTAGCAACACATCCGGCTAGCAACACATCTGACTAGCAAACACATCTGGCTAGAAACATCCGGCTAGCAACACATCTGACTAGCAACACCGTCTGACTAGCAACACATCCGGCTAGCAACACATCGGCTAGCACATCTGGCTAGCAACACATCGCGCTAGCAAACACATCCGGCTAGCAACACATCCGGCTAGCAACACATCTGACTAGAAACAATCCGGCTAGCAACACATCTGACTAGCAACACATCTGACTAGAAACACATCCGCTAGTAACACATCTGGCTAGCAACATCCGCTAGCAACACATCCGGCTAGCAAACACATCTGGCTAGCAACACATCTGGCTAGATACACATCCGGCTAGCAACACATCTGGCTAGCAACACATCTGACTAGCAACATATCCGGCTAGCAACACATCTGACT
>NIVC01001615.1:97500-215619 GCA_002269645.1 Macrostomum lignano | reverse complement strand
AGGTAGCAAAGGCTGAGGCTGGATCACGCAGCAGGCGCGTGCCGGCCTCCTTCACAGAGAAGTGCAGCCACAAGAACCGCGCCAATTAATTGAGCACACACTTGAGCAGCAGTAAACTTCAGGCACAATGTCCCAGTGCACTACTTACATGCAGCTAGTGAGGGCATGCGGCGGGAAAATCGCTACTGTGTTTAAAATATAATCAGCAAAGATATCGATAAGCATAATATGGATAGTATAGATTCAGGGACTGGGATCATTGAATTCGGGACTGGATCATTGGATTCGGAACTGGGATCATTGGATTCAGGGACTGGGATCATTGAATTCGGGACTGGATCATTGGATTCGGAACTGGGATCATTGGATTCAGGGACTGGGATCATTGAATTCGGGACTGGATCATTGGATTCGGAACTGGGATCATTGGATTCGGGACTGGATCATTGGATTCGGAACTGGGATCATTGGATTCAGGGACTGGGATCATTGGATTCGGGACTGGATCATTGGATTCGGAACTGGGATCATTGGATTCAGGGACTGGGATCATTGAATTCGGGACTGGATCATTGGATTCGGAACTGGGATCATTGGATTCGGGACTGGATCATTGGATTCGGAACTGGGATCATTGGATTCAGGGACTGGGATCATTGGATTTGGGACTGGATCATTGGATTCGGAACTGGGATCATTGGATTCAGGGACTGGGATCATTGGATTCGGGACTGGATCATTGGATTCGGAACTGGGATCATTGGATTCGGGACTGGATCATTGGATTCGGAACTGGATCATTGGATTCAGGGACTGGGATCATTGGATTCGGACTGGATCATTGGATTCGGAACTGGGATCATTGGATTCAGGGACTGGGATCATTGAATTCGGGACTGGATCATTGGATTCGGAACTGGGATCATTGGATTCGGGACTGGATCATTGGATTCGGAACTGGGATCATTGGATTCAGGGACTGGGATCATTGGATTCGGGACTGGATCATTGGATTCGGAACTGGGATCATTGGATTCAGGGACTGGGATCATTGGATTCGGGACTGGATCATTGGATTCGGAACTGGGATCATTGGTTTCAGGTACTGGGATCATTGGATTCGGGACTGGGATCATTGGATTCAGGGACTGGGATCATTGGATTCGGGACTGGATCATTGGATTCGGGACTGGATCATTGGATTCGGAACTGGGATCATTGGATTCAGGTACTGGGATCATTGGATTCGGGACTGGATCATTGGATTCGGAACTGGGATCATTGGATTCAGGGACTGGGATCATTGGATTCGGACTGGGATCATTGGATTCGGGACTGGATCATTTGATTCGGAACTGGGATCATTGGATTCAGGGACTGGGATTATTGGATTCGGAACTGGGATCATTGGATTCAGGGACTGGGATCATTGGATTCAGGGACTGGGATCATTGGATTCAGGACTGGGATCATTGGATTCGCGGACTGGGATCATTGGATTTAGGGACTGGATCATTGGATTTTGGATCCTATAAAAAGGCATTCCAAGCAGGCCAGTATAAATTCCCACCTGGCCATATGAGACTTCGGCTCGTGCAGGTGGCTCCACAAATCGAGGCCTTCCAACGAGCGCCGGACTGTCAGGCAGCGCTGAATGAAATCGCGAAACTTTGTCCGCCTACGCAGCCGATCGTAGGCCTGGCGCGACTGGTCCAGGTGAGTGCAGTAGGCCACCAGGCGGCCCAGCGAGCCGTCCTCGGCCGACTCCTCGGTGGCCCATTCAAGCAGAGCGGAGCCGCAGCCGCTGCGGGCGTTCAAACGAGAAGAAATCGGTTAGTTTGGATTTACCAATACACTGCTGTACATCGTGAACGGACCGCGAGCATGTAGGCTTGTGTCATCTCTTGTAGCAGCGCAGGGGTGGCCAAGAGGGGCTCTCCGCGTCTTGGGGAATGCCAGTTCATATAACAGGCCCCATTGCATTTGAAGGGGCGCCATTGCATCTGAGGGGTGCCATGGCATCTGAGGGGGTGCCATTGCATCTGAGGGGCGCCATTGCATCTGAGGCAGCGCTAATGTATTTAATGGGGCGCCATTGCATCTGTGCCAAATGGGACTCAGATTGTGGGAAATTCATTCGAAATAAAGTTCTGGCATTATGAATGTTCAAAGCGGCTCACCCAGCATCCCAACAAGCTTCATCATCATCGCAGCCGCCTCGGCCGCAGCGCATTCGCTGCAGGCACGGCCTCAGCCGGTTAACAAGCCGGGCGGGGCCGCGCCAAGCCAGGCTAGGCAGGGTGTGGAACATCTCGCGTACGTCCGCCTCCGGTATGCCAGAGGTCTGCAGCAGCGGCTCGTAGTACACCCGCAGTGCGCACTCCAGCCGCTGGTAGAAGCGGGACTCCAAGTCCAGCAGCTCCTGCAGGCAGGCGCGGACGTCCAGCTGCCGACGGCTCAAGCAACCGCCGGCTGGGGCGGCAGCGGCGGCGTCAGCCGAGTCCGCAGCGACTGCGCCGGCTCCTCCGACGCTGCCATCAACGCCAACGGCGGCTTCCGGCGGCGGGCTCTCGCAGACAACTGGCGCATTCCGGCGGCCAGGCAGCAGGCTGATCAGGGAGGCCAGCCGCGACAGTCCGCGGTGCCCGCCGCCGCCGCCGCGCCGCTGCCACCGACGCTGGCGCGATTTCTCCTTAGGCCGATAGCGGTGGCTGCCGAGGTGGCCGAAGTTGCCGTCGTGGCCATAGAGTGCACGCTGCGCCTGGAGGCCATGGAGTGCAGGGACCAGGCATCGGCATCGGACTCGCTGCCGCTTGGCTGGCGATGAATGCGGGTCAGCTGCGGGGCGGTGAAAGCTCTCATGTGAATCTCAGACGGTGATATAAGTGCGAACAGACAGGACAGCTTACCCTTTTGAATACCAGCAGGTCCTCGGGAAAATCGTCTTCATTGGACATTGCAATTGCTGGCTGAAGGCTGTGTTTTTAAGGACCCTGCAAAAAAGCAATTGAAAATGTTTTACAGTCTAGGCTTTTTTTAATCTTTATACGTCATTTGTTAAGTAAAAAATGAGAAAAAGCGAAGGTGCAGAGAGAGCTACTGTAAGTATATATATTTCAATATAAAAAGTAGAAAGTTGGGGATGACTTCTCCCAAAGCCTACAATTTCAAGATGAGTCTACTTTATAAATAATAATAACCTATCAAATATAACTTCCCATTCTTTGCAGGGCTCTGAGTACCTTGGTGCAATGCCTTTTGGAATATTGCTCTATAACCAATATAGAAAAGTTTTGCTTATTCCACTGATTAATGAGCATATATACAATGCAAGCATATTTAAGATACTATAAGCAGGCATGTAGGATGCAAGAGTCAAAGCTAGCTATCTATAAGGAATTATTTGTATCCAAGGATGCTTGCTATCTGGGGTCTTTGTTACTTGTACAGAGCAGAAATTCTATCCAGATATCCCCATTGGGGGCGAAGATTGTTAGTCATCAGTTATACTAAAAATGAAAATCTTATTATCAATCATCAAATATACAAAAAATGAAAATAGATTTCTGGATGCTGGCAAACAGCCTACCCTAGGCCTAGCTAGTCTTATTGACTAAAAACAGAAAAGCAAAATTGCTAATAAGATATGAGTAATAATAAACTAATTTGCAATTGCAAATAAAAATCTAGAATTTTCTTTAATTTATGAATTTAAAAGTTACAAAAATATATTACTAAGTAGGCTTAGACTTGTTTAAGTCCTTGTGTATAAAAAGTTCCAATTTTAATAAGATTATAATCTTGGTCTCTTTATGGTTTTTAAAAATGCTACTTTTAAACTTTAACTTTATTTTTAATTTAGCTTTAAACTATTCATTTAGATGTGAGGGTTTAAGAATAGAGAAATTTTCATAGGGTCAAAAGTGATTTCATATATCTATTCCTTAATAAAAGCATAGAGCCCTATTGATTTTTAGATATATTAATAAGGGTATTAAATATATTAATCGTTGCTTTGGAGACCACCTAGATATTAATATTAAAACCTATTATTAGGCCTAAGTTAATATATGCAATCACTATAAAAATATTTAAAATCATATATAAGCCAAAACTATACCAAAACCAAAGCCCCAAAGGCAATTTTATTATTTTTTTATTTGTCTTAGATTAGATAGGCCCTACCTAATTAACCTCTAGCAAGTTTGATAAAATTAAGAAAATCAAAATGACAAAAATATTTTTATTTTAATTTTAAGAAGTCTATATCCATTTGCTAAAACCAAGTGAGTATATTATTAAAACACTCTTATACTGAATGCACTTTTATCAAACAATAAAAATCTTTTATAATAAACAAAAATTCATTTTGTTCCTAGTAGATCTAGACATAGTAGATTAATAAAAACTTATAAAAACAAAAATAATACTTATAGAATTGTGAACAGACACTCTAGTGCAATACTCTTGATTAAAATGGCATAGCAGGCCCCTATCATAGCTAGCAATATAGCAGTTTAAAATGGTCTTGAATTAATAATTGATACAATAAAATTGATATATTTGGTTGATAATTTTATTAATGATTGTCACTGACAGTGTCAGGCATCAGCATATATCAGCATACTCCTTGACTTTAGACTGTTGGGTTATGAGCAAATTACATGACAAATGGAAACCTCTATCTATTTTTGTGCACAAGAGCCAGATTAATATGGCCATGACAATATTTTGAATTTCAACACAATATAATAGTAAATGTATATTATTAAGCAGTAAATTTAACAGCTTCTACTACTTTCTAGGCTTCTAGCATCTAGATTCATTCATGGTTCAAGAATTAAATTTGATTAATGATCGCCGCGATTCGCCAGATATTAAATACAAAGCATCGACCACTCATAATCGAACATAATAATTACTTCATTCACTATAGATACCGTCTGGCAAGTATGAACCTTACCGAGCCGTTCTAGCCGGTCACAAACATCTAGCTCCGTCAGGCAAAGGGCACAAAAGCGCGGGTGCTAAGCAAGGACTTAAGGGATTAATTTCAAATTCGTGCACCTACTGTAAGTTCGCAGAATTCTATAACAAACTCTAGCGTAGTCCAAAAGCAATACTTTCTAATTGCTGCTGAAAAGGTGCCTTTTACTTTTTTGCTGAGAAAAGACCTAAAATTGCCTATTCTCATGTAGATAGAAAAAACTTTAGTGGCTTTATCGAGTGGTTTTAAACATCGGATTTTCTAAGAAATGATTTGATGTTTAACCAGGAAAAAAATTCTTGGATTCGATTCGATAAGGAAATGCATTGTTCGATTCCTTTTTTCCACAAGGTTTATAAGAATCATGAAAAATATTATGTAAGTATATAACTCATGTTTGAGCAGCGTAAATATCAAGTAGCACCTTGAAAGGCTGGATTTAATGTGGTCCTTTTTATTTAATTTCTGAATTTACCTCATTTTTGCCAGAAGGTATCTAATAAAGTTATCAGTTCAGGCAAAGGTCATAATTGTCATAATTAAAAAACCGATTAAACTACGACAGCCCAAATTATGAAAAAAACTAAAATGCTATCAATGTGATAGTGAATCCACTTTGGCATGTGAAATAGTCATAAATTATTTTTTTATTTGAAATTAATGAGAAGGCATCGTAACTACAGCTTTATTTCTGACTCTCTGTACTTAGGAGTTCGTTATCAACATTCGCAACGAAGAGGGATGCTGCAAAATTATACACCGGCGCTACAATCAGTTTTTTAATTTTCAGGTAGCTATAGTTTGCATATATTTTTCTGTGTTCAATGTTTTGATATGTTTAACAAATACAGTGTAAATATAACTTAATTTTATAATTGCTCAATTTTTCAGCATCAAATAATGGAACTTTTCCCAAAAGAGGCTGGTTGTAAACACCCAGAGGAGCGATTGATCCCAGTGCTGCCAGGAAAAGTTTTAATTCGTACAAAAAAGGAGCGTGAGGTAGCAGCTAAAAGGCGACCATTACTGGAGGAATACTGCAATGTAAGTATGGCTAATACTGCACTTGGCTAAAACTTTAGAAGTGCAATTTTACTAAGCTCAAACTTTTTCCTCTCTTACCAGAGCATTTTTCAGCTACCAGATTTCATTCAGCGGCACCGACACGTCATTCAGTTCTTTTCCTGCTCCGAGGACGACGCTAGAAAATCTTCTCAGAAAGAGTGAGCGTGCACTTTTATTTAGCAAGCTTTCTAGTATGAGAATCAGACGGTCTACTCTTGTCAAAAAGAAGCTGCCCCTTTCAGGCAAAACCATGCATGCTTGCCAACTTCAGGCGGCCGCAGGCAACTTCGGCAGACATTTCAACTCCGGCGGTGGCACCGCTCTATTTAGTGACTCGCGGCCACTCCTGTCGCGACGCTCACGGTGTTGAATTCAGCGCTGAGGCCGGCGACGCGGCGTCGGTGCTGCGACGGGCCGACACCGGCTACTGGCTTGTGGAGGTCGGCGGCCGGATCGGCTGGTTCCCCGCGCAGTTCCTCACGCCAGCGACGCGAGCCGACTCGCCGAGCTCACCGTCCGAGCCGGTGTCGGACTCCACCGATGCGTTCGTCGTCTGTGTCAGCAACTGCGCAACGTCGGATTCGGAGCGGCTGACGCAGCCGGCGCTCGGCGATTTGGTGGTGGCCGAGTCGCGCTCGGAGTCCGGCTGGTGGACGGTGCGCTGGGCCACCAGCGGCTAACTGTGGCGGCCGTCGGCCTGCGCCCAGTTGCCGAGCAGCTGCTGGACCGCGGTCTCCTTGGTGGACAGCTTCGTCCCGCTGATCGAGCTGCGGTGGCGCCTCCTCCGAGACCGCCCCCACCGCCGGCAAAGCCGACGCTTCCGACGCCACCGCCGCCGCCACCGCCGCCACCGCCTCCAGTAAAATCGCCTCATCCGCCACCGCCAATGCCGCCTCTTCCGATGCAGTTTCGAGAACAGACTGCAGTAACAGCGGTAAGAGCTCTTGGATACAACTGCTGTGCTTCTCAGAAGCTGCCGTTTCTGACGGTCAGTTATGACCATAGAGGGCCATACAACCGTCAGCTGCAGACATCTGACCTCCTCTCTCAAATCTGCTCCAGCCATCGCCATCGGCAGCTCCTCTGCCTCCGAAAGCGGCTCCCAGGTGGCCTGCCCGAGGCGATTCGGCGGCGTCGTCAGCTGCTCTGCCTCATCCGGCGACAGCGTCCGAGGCTGGACAGGCCGGTATAGCCAAGACAGGACAAGAAAGCCAGCAGCTTCATCGTCCGTCAGGCCGGGTCAAATCCATGGCAAGCAGATTTGAGGGGTCATCTGATTTGATTTCCTAAAGCAACTCTGCTGAATCAGAGGTGAAGGAGTGAACAAAATCGTATGTGAACTTGAGAGACCCCGTTTGCTAGCCAGATTTTTGTTCTATGGTGCAATGTCTGAATAACTCACTGGCTAGACAGCAACACATCCGGCTAGAAACACATCTGGCTAGTAACACATCCGGCTAGCAACACATCTGACTAGCAACACATCTGACTAGAAACACATCCGGCTATTAACACATCCGGCTAGTAACACATCCGGCTAGCAACACATCTGACTAGAAACACATCCGGCTAGTAACACATCCGGCTAGCAACACATCTGACTAGCAACATATCCGGCTAGCAACACATCTGACTAGCAACACATCCGGCTAGCAACACATCCGGCTAGTAACACATCCGGCTAGCAACACATCCGGCTAGTAACACATCCGGCTAGCAACACATCTGACTAGAAACACATCCGGCTAGTAACACATCCGGCTAGCAACACATCTGACTAGAAACACATCCGGCTAGTAACACATCCGGCTAGCAACACATCTGACTAGAAACACATCCGGCTAGCAACACATCTGACTAAAAACACATCCGGCTAGTAACACATCCGGCTAGAAACACATCTGGCTAGTAACACATCCGGCTAGCAACACATCTGACTAGCAACACATCTGACTAGAAACACATCCGGCTATTAACACATCCGGCTAGTAACACATCCGGCTAGCAACACATCTGACTAGAAACACATCCGGCTAGTAACACATCGCTAGCAACACATCTGACTAGCAACATATCCGGCTAGCAACACATCTGACTAGCAACACGTCTGACTAGAAACACATCGGCTAGCAACACATCCGGCTAGCACACATCCGGCTAGTAACACATCCGGCTAGCAACACATCTGACTAGAAACACATCCGGCTAGTAACACATCCGGCTTAGCAACACATCTGACTAGAAACACATCCGGCTAGTAACACATCCGGCTAGCAACACATCTGACTAGAAACACATCCGGCTAGCAACACATCTGACTAAAAACACATCCGGCTAGTAACACATCCGGCTAGAAACACATCTGGCTAGTAACACATCCGGCTAGCAACACATCTGACTAGCAACACATCTGACTAGAAACACATCCGGCTATAACACATCCGGCTAGTAACACATCCGGCTAGCAACACATCTGACTAGAAACACATCCGGCTAGTAACACATCCGGCTAGCAACACATCTGACTAGCAACATATCCGGCTAGCAACACATCTGACTAGCAACACGTCTGACTAGAAACACATCCGGCTAGCAACACATCCGGCTAGCAACACATCCGGCTAGTAACACATCCGGCTAGCAACACATCTGACTAGAAACACATCCGGCTAGTAACACATCCGGCTAGCAACACATCTGACTAGAAACACATCCGGCTAGTAACACATCCGGCTAGCAACACATCTGACTAGAAACACATCCGGCTAGCAACACATCTGACTAAAAACACATCCGGCTAGTAACACATCCGGCTAGCAACACATCTGACTAGCAACATATCCGGCTAGCAACACATCTGACTAGCAACACGTCTGACTAGAAACACATCCGGCTAGTAACACATCCGGCTAGCAACACATCTGACTAGAAACACATCTGACTAGAAACACATCCGGCTAGTAACACATCCGGCTAGCAACACATCTGACTAAAAACACATCTGACTAGAAACACATCCGGCTAGTAACACATCCGGCTAGCAACACATCTGACTAAAAACACATCCGGCTAGTAACACATCCGGCTAGCAACACATCCGGCTAGCAACACATCCGGCTAGCAACACATCTGACTAGAAACATATCCGGCTAGCAACACATCTGACTAGCAACATATCCGGCTAGCAACACATCTGACTAGCAACACGTCTGACTAGAAACACATCCGGCTAGCAACACATCTGGCTAGCAACACATCCGGCTAGCAACACATCCGGCTAGCAACACATCTGGCTAGCAACACATCTGGCTAGATACACATCCGGCTAGCAACACATCCGGCTAGCAACACATCTGACTAGCAACACATCCGGCTAGCAACACATCTGGCTAGCAACACATCCGGCTAGCAACACATCCGGCTAGCAACACATCTGGCTAGCAACACATCTGGCTAGAAACATATCCGGCTAGCAACACATCTGACTAGCAACACGTCTGACTAGAAACACATCCGGCTAGCAACACATCCGGCTAGCAACACATCTGGCTAGCAACACATCCGGCTAGCAACACATCCGGCTAGCAACACATCTGGCTAGCAACACATCTGGCTAGAAACATATCCGGCTAGCAACACATCTGACTAGCAACACGTCTGACTAGAAACACATCCGGCTAGCAACACATCTGGCTAGCAACACATCCGGCTAGCAACACATCCGGCTAGCAACACATCTGGCTAGCAACACATCTGGCTAGATACACATCCGGCTAGCAACACATCTGGCTAGCAACACATCTGACTAGCAACATATCCGGCTAGCAACACATCTGACTAGCAACACGTCTGACTAGAAACACATCCGGCTAGCAACACATCTGGCTAGCAACACATCCGGCTAGCAACACATCCGGCTAGCAACACATCTGGCTAGCAACACATCTGGCTAGATACACATCCGGCTAGCAACACATCCGGCTAGCAACACATCTGGCTAGCAACACATCCGGCTAGCAACACATCCGGCTAGCGACACATCTGGCTAGCAACACATCTGGCTAGAAACATATCCGGCTAGCAACACATCTGACTAGCAACACGTCTGACTAGAAACACATCCGGCTAGCAACACATCTGGCTAGCAACACATCCGGCTAGCAACACATCCGGCTAGCAACACATCTGGCTAGCAACACATCCGGCTAGCAACACATCCGGCTAGCAACACATCCGGCTAGCAACACATCCGGCTAGCAGCACAACCAAGAGCAAATGTCATAGACCCATTTATCTGCACAGTTAAATCAAAATGATTTATCACTTTTCTTCAATCGATTGCTGTCGCAAAAAAAGTTGAATTTAACTGATATTTTTTTTATCTTTCAATGAGTCAACCTGGTATGTTACTCGATCGAATGAAATACACTCCAAATGCTGTCTATCGCTGCCTTCTTTTGCTTGTTTTGTAGGCGCCATATTCCGAAAAAGTAAGAAAAAAATGTCAGGACGCATCGCTGTTTCTGTGCTCTGAATTTCCGTGCTTCAATTGTCGTGCACAGTCTCTCACCCCTCATCTCAATGTAGCTCCTGTTGTGTTTGACTTGAGCTCCGATAATTTGCTAGTAGAAAGCTGCGATTTGAGCTGCTCGCGATTTGCTATATATTTATGCTAGCGTACTGCACTTTAACAAGTTAAATAGCCGTTAGAGAGAAACAACAACAACAAAAAAACAACAAGTTAGAGAGAAACAACCAAATACTGTACGATGAGCGATGAGTCTGTGGATGACGCAATTTAGACCGAGAGTAAACGACAATGGGTGACGCATAGCGTACTTTAAACTAACCCCCAAGCACAGGTATGCGTCCGCCATAACAGCTCCCTTCATCTCACTTACTTCCCTCCCTTCATCTCACTCTTACTTCCCTCCGCAAATTTGCACCTCCCTACCCCCTGCTCCTTCGCTCCCCCACTAAGAGGTCTCGCCTCATCTGCTGCGCCTGCAGTCTTTAAGCTCCCCCTATCCCTCCCTCTTACTCTTCTGTTTCTGCATTCAAATTTTCTATTTTCTACTATTGGCAATAAATATATTCAATACCTTTGCTCCTCTTTTCCATTAGGCACATGCGCCTCATCTTTTGTTGATAAAAAACGAAATAGTAATAATGTGTCGCCATCCTGGCGCAACGCCTTCGGTGAAATCGTCTCACAAGCAGCAGTAAAGCAGTTCTGCTCATTTCGCTGACGAAAAATGCCACGACGAATGTTTTTGTCACAAGCTCGAAATGAAAATGTGGCGGCTCCCGGAATCGAACCAAAATTCGTGACTGTAAGGTCTAGGTTTGCGTGCTGAAAAAAAGGTGATTCAATATATACTCTTATATCTGTCAGTCTATATTGGGGTCATGCTGTCCGAGGCCCTGTCTGACCGCCAGAGGGCAGACCTTTAGAGTACCGAGACATGGATTCCAACAGGGTTGCACTCAAGTAAAAGAAAATGCCGCTTACACTACGCATTCGAGATTGGCGACGAGCGAGGCATTTACATAACACTTCATTGCCGCGTCGGCCGGCCCGTCCAAGCGACCTGTTGCGCCGTCGGCGACTCCAGCTGGATGGCCACATCATCCATTTGTTCTGGCCAGAGTTTATTTAGGAGGTGCGGCTGCTTTCGCCGGTGAAGGTAGCCTATAAAGGCGCGAACAGGTGGGCCATGGATTCTACCTGAGGCCCCATATCGAGCGCCAAGTGACGCTGTTTTGAGGGACCTTCTGGGACAACGCGTATTGTTATTTTGCGTTGACAGACAATTGCTGCAATAAGAATTAATGGACTGCATGTAGAATAAGAAAGTGTTTAGCTCAGGCTGAATCGGAGACACGCTCAAGGGTCAATCAAGGATCAAGGGTCAATATATTATCCTTGATGTAATTCTTGTCTGCATCAAGACACTCGATATTCAAAAACTGTGAACCATTTCAAAAATGTCTCTTCATACGAGCGTGTGTATAGTGTGTTCTTCAGGTTTAGTGTGTCCACACAAGTTGCTTGGAGCAGTAATATTTTCCCATTTCCGTATCCCAAAACTAAACCAACTCCATAATCTGCTCAACAGTGAGCATTTCTTTGAAGATGCCGAGTACTTTGATTCGGCCGTACAAAAACTTTGTTGGCGCATTATGCCAGTTGAAGCCAAGGTAGAGGCAGCCGATTCGCTCGGGATCCGTGCCGTACGTGCTGGCGGAGGTGTAGAAGGTGGTGTCCAGCTTCACACCGTTCACCACAAAGTAGCCGGATGTCGGGCCGATGGCCATGGCAAAGTGGATTGCAGAGCCGCTGGGATAGGTGTAAGTCGATCCAGCAGCGACGGACGTTGCAACCTGCCAATCGCCAGTCAGGGAGTTCAGGAACCAGCCTTCGTTGCCAACGGACTGTTCGTTGATGGCACCGTTGTGGTTGTTGTTGTTGGAGCAGCTGGCGAACATTGCGAGCTCGGTTCGATACTTTACAGTGCCCCGAACGAAAGTGACAAAGAAGGTGAATTGCGTCCCAGCCCTGAAAGGTGTCGGTGGGATGCTGTTAGATGAGAAAAGGAGGGTCAGTGAAAAAGTTAAATTTAAATTCAAAATACAAAAAGAAAAAACGAACCTGACAAGCGAGTCGAAGCCAATGTGCGACAGGTTGAGCCTCACGAACTGCGATATGCTCACCGGAATCTGGACGCCGTCGGGTCCGATGTCGATCGGTGTGTTGTTGACGGCCGGCATGACGGTCGGGTTGGCGAGGTTCAGCATGCTCGAGTTGAAGGTGTAGAAGGCGAGCATTGATGAGGCCCAGGTGCGCGCTTTGTGCCACATGCTGCAGCCTTGGACGCCGTGGAGGCGGCTGTTCAGGTAGAGGCTGAGCGATCCCTCAAAGCAGCCGGACGCGTTGAAGACGAAGAACTCGCAGGTCGGACGCGACGCGCAGGCGTGGGCGCAAACGTCCAGGTGATGCGGCTGCGACCAAGCGAGGTGGAGCACAGGCGGGACATTGGCGGCCGCAGTGTGGGTGCACCAGGTCTCGCTGGAGAAGTGGCTTCGCCAACGGACCGACACGGCGAGAGGCGAGAAGTCGTCGGCTGGGTAGTCGGCGGCAGCGATGTGGGCGAAGTAGGCGGAGGCATTGAACGACACGCAGCGGACGGCGGGTCCGGCGGCTTTGGGGGCAGCGGCTGCGGCGTCGAGAATCGGCGCAAACAGGGAGCCGTCCGCCGCCAGCCGCGTGCACCATCGGAAGCAGAGGAGCTCGGCCAGGTTTTCAGCCACACTCGTAGAATTAAGGACCAGAAACGGCGCTTCGAGTGTTTTGTTGTCTTCGCAATTCTCTAAAAGCAAATTTTTTTATTCGAAACGCGGTTCTTTGGGTTCCTGCTTAGCACTAAATTTGTGTTTTGAATAAATAAAAATATGTTACCCAGAGCAGTGTCCATCTTGGCGATCAGTTTGCAACTTCCGGGCGTCAGCTGAGCCGACCGGTTTCGCAGAAGCCGCCACTTATTGTTGGAAAGCGACTCGTTGCCGTGGCAGGCGATGCAGCCGCTGGTCCTGGCGCAGTGCGCTGCGCATTCGATTTTACTCGCCGCTTCCGAGGCTTCAGCAAGCGACTCCTCAGTGCTGCAGAGCCCGTTAGTCACCGAGAAGTGAGCTGTGGCCGCCTGATCCACAGTTGCCGAGGCTGCACTGAGCGCCAGGAGAGTCAGAAGAAACGGCTGCACCAAGAGGTGCTGTCTGTCACAGTGAAATGTTTTCATAGGTATTGGAAATTTTTTGCTTGTGACTTCGAATTTATTGCAAATGGAGAGCGCCACTGAAAGCTGGGAACTTTTTCTGCTGTCGATTCCCCTCAACTCTTCGCGGATGCGTCGGATAAATACTCGTCCAGACAACAGCAATCAACTTGAGTGCCTATCAGTGCATTTGTCCGTAATTACCGTGTCTACTGATTTGGTGGAAGTCTGGCTTGATTGTAACTTGCGGCTGAGCAATTCAGTTTTTCATTCAATTTATGATTGAATCAATTTTTATTTCTGTTTTGGTTTTGCTATATTTTAGCTTTTACTTGAAACCAACGTTAATAGTTGATGGCGACTGAACAGTCCATGAGCACTGTGTTTATAATTTAATTTTTTTGCCATCTTGCCCTAGGTTCTGAAAACTTCCGTTCACTTTAAGTCATGTTCCTGGACAAAATGGCTTAGCTGAGAGATCTTCGCTCGCTGACGAGTTTTTCAATTGTCTCAAGTGACGCTCATTCGACTGAGCCTGGGCACGCACATGGATCTCACGCATTCGACAGTGCAATAGCGCGTTAACCTTAGCGCGTTAAGGCTCCTGCCACAATTGCACTAAACAGAAATGAAAAATTTTAACTACTGCTTGAACTTTGAACTACTGTTTTGCTACCGCAGCACGTTTATTTTCTGAGCAAAAACTCGCGCATTTCCCGGTGAACCCGTCAGACTCCGGTCTGGCGGTGGCTAGCTGCAGAAAACTGCAGATGGAATTGGTCCCGTCATGCACTGTCGTTCTACTTCCCTGATCAGTAGTGTGAATCGCATCCAACCTGCAAGTTTCTATCCTATCTCCCTTTTAGCTTGTCTCCCTTCCCTTCTCCTTACCCTACCCCATTGACAGTCACCACGGTGTCCTGCAGCATGCGACTTCGATTTCATAGTGGTTAACGCAAGCAAGAGTGACAGCCTCAACCCCAAGTATGTTGCTATATTTGACCTGCTACAGTGGATTCTACGAGCTATGCAGTTGCACAGAATCTTGCATATCCGATTCAAATGTTAAGAATCTCAAGTGAGCATCGTAGCTTGCGGCTATCATAGCCTGCTGAACTTTAGAAACTCGAGTGTACCTCCGCACGATCGGTACACACAATCCAGCCGTTTCTGGACAGCACAAGAAAAAGATGCGCGCTAAGCTTTGTGAGGGCCTCTTTTGCCGGTCGCCGGCATGGGTTATAGGGCTCCAGCCTGTCAACACCACCAATAAATCTGTTGTACGACACGATCCTGTCTAAATTGTGTAGCTCGTGAGAGCAGAGAATTTAGAGGGAAAAATCGCAAAATATATTTTGGCATGCACGACAACTGCGGAGCGATGATATAGCCAGCGGTGGAAAAGTTAAAATGACTCACCCATCTGGAGTGGCGGCATGCACAGACTACAGCGAGATGAAAGTAATAAGAGAGCAGCCCCCACCCCGACGGCGCAAATCAGGCACAAAAGGAAAACAACAAAAAAGTGTTCATGCAACGTGCAAAAGTCCTAACCAAACAGCGGACAGAAAGTTCGTCATCAGGTGGCCGTGTAAAAATCCGGCGGCCGTGCTACAGAAGGACGGGAAACCAAGTTTCCTGGAAAAGAGGATGTGAACTTAAGAGTCAAAATGGAAAATGAAAATGGAGCCCCGGTCCCGATTTCTCTACGCCAAGCTTAATTGACGAGAATGCCAAAATAAACGCTCTTTTTACAAGCGTATATGTTTGTAGGAAGATTCTCTTTCACCTTCATCATCAACAGCAGCTGAACTCCGATACTCATGCTGAGGTTTGGTCCAGCGGTCGTCAAAGAATCGGCGATGGTGGCTAGCCTGGCCAAGCCAGCGGACTGCAAGGACCGTCACCTGCCCAAGCAGCTGCAGCTCAAGAGCATCCTGGCAGGCTTCAGCGACCGCTTGCAAGTCATCGGATGCGTCAAGGGAGTCAGCGTTACCATCAAGCTGAGGCCAGATGCCAACCAAGTCTGCCATCGGCCTCCTGCGACTGCGCCGTCTCTGCATGGGCTACACGTCCGCCTCGGAGATCCTCCAGCATTTGATGACCTCCGTCCTGAGCGGTCTCCCGGGCGTGCATGACGACATCCTGGTGTACGCAAAGGACATCAAGGAGCACATCCAGCGTCTTCGAGACTGCCTTGCTCGACTGAAGGAGAGCAACATCACACTGAACATCAAGAAGTGTCGGTTCGCCCAGGGGGAGGTCGACTTCCTTGCCATGCGACTCACGGCCGCCGGCATCCACCCAAGCAAGGAGAAGGTGGAGGCCTTCCGCAGCTTCAAGCGGCCGACCAACGCGACCGAGGTCCGCTCCTTCCTGGGTCTCGTCACCTTCGTGGCCAGCTTCATCAGCAACCTGTCCGATAGGGCCTGGCCGTTACGGGAGCTGACGAAGCGAGCCGCCGAGTGGACCTGAGGCGAGCAGCAGGAAGCGGCCTTCAACGACATCCAGCAGCCAGGCGCTGGTATTCGTCAACAGCGAACTGCAGATCCAGCTGATCGTGGACGCCAGCCCAACCGGCGTCGGCGCCATCCTTGCCCAGGTACAGCCGGACGGATCGACACGGCCGGTGGCCTACGCCAGCTGCAGTCTGAGCCCGACGGAGCAGCGCTACTCCCAGACGGAGCGCGAGGCCCTGGCAGTGAAGTACGGTGGCCTGAAATTCCGGGATCTCGGCCACCGCCACGGATCGAGCGAATGACATTGCGACTGCAAGACCTCGTGTTCCAGGTGGTGTACCAGCCCGTCCTACGTTTCGAGCCAGCGACAACGCCGCACCAAAAGAACGACTCGCTTCGCCTATCAGAAAGCCAACTGGGATCTTTTCCGCCAGGTCATCGAATCCGAGCTAAAACACTGGACAAAGCGCCCACCCCGGACCGCCTCAGGGGCGGCTGCCAAGCTCACTAACACCACACTCGCTAACGCAAGGGTTGCCCCCTGGCTTCCCACCCTCGTTTAACAACAACACCACACTCCGCGCGGCGAACAAGGCAATCCCCAAAGGCGCTCGGCGCGCCCCGATCGGCTGGTGGTGCCCCGAAGTCAAATCTGCCTGCAACGCCCGACGCGAAACACTGGAGAAGCTCAGGGCGGACCTAAACAACGAGACGCTTGCTACGGATTTCCAGACTGCGGCGGCCGCCGCCAACGAGGCATTCCGCAAAGCCAAAGAATCCCTGTGGCAAGAGTTCGTCAGCGACTACCAGGCAGAACTGAAGTCGGCGGACCTCTGGGGAATCATCCGCACCCTCGACGGCATATCACCAGCCTGCGGGCCGTCCGTTGCGATCAAAACCCCAACTGGACGCGTAGCCACCACAGACCGTCAAAAGGCTGACCTCTTCTGTAAAGAGTACGCAACAGTCAGCCACCAGCGGCGCGACAAAGCTATCGCCATTGAAGCCAGAGCAGCCCTGGCGGCTCCCTGTAAGCTGCCTTGGTGAACCTTACCGCTGACTATCGCCCGATATGCCTTCTTTCCTGCGTTGCTAAGGTCGCTGAAAGGATGATCAACGAACGCCTCACCCAAGTGGAATGAGGATCAGCTGAATCAGCTGGAGTGAGGATCAATCCAGCCCAGGCCGGCTTTCGCAGGTACCGCTCCACTGAGGAGCAAATCACTGCCGTCACGCACTACATCATCGATGGCTAAGAAGCCAGCAAAGCGCTCAGCTCTCCTCGGAGATTCTTCGAGAGCCTACAAAATGCCCAAACCGTCAAACTGCACCGCAAGAGGGTCCCCACCTGCATGAACCGATGGCTCAGAAGGTTCCTCTCGGACAGACGCGCCCGCGTCACCTGGAACGGAACCAGTAGCTGGATCCTCACCTTCTCCGATGGCCTCCCGCAAGGATCGGTCCTCGCCCCGACCCTATGGATCGTCTACATGGACGACCTCCTGGATGGCGCGCCTGAGGACGTCCTGACTATAGCTTACGCCGACGACAGCAATCTTTGGAGCTCAGGGCGCGACTGTCCGGGAGTGCGAGCAAACCCAGCAACGCGCGACCGATTGGCTCCTGTTGTGGTCCCAAAACTGGAAAGTGGACCTCAGCAGGACCAAGTCGGTCGTTGCGTACTTCTCTCTCGACCTGCGTGAGACAAACGGAAAGGTGCAGCCACGCATCATGCTCGGCGTCTCCCGGCCCCTTCGAACTGCACCCAAAACTGCTCGGCGTTTACCTGGATCCACAGCTTACTTTCCGCCACCAAGCCTCACTCCAACGCAGGAACCTGCAAAAACGCACCGGCGTCCTGAGGTGCCTCACCGGCCGTGATTGGGGTCAGGACTCGCATATCCTCTCACGCCTGTATCGCACCTACGCCGAATCTGCCGTCCTTCATGGCGCTGCAGCCTGGCTGAACTTCGCTTCGGACTCGTGCCGCCCTCGACATCCTGCCATGGCCGGGCAGCGGCGAGCTCCGCTGGGCCACAGACTCGCAGTCCCTGCTCCGGAGCCTCCTCGCTGGCCCATTACCGCGCCTCTCGCCATGCTGCAGGGACATCTGGGCTCTGCTCAGAAGAGTACCTTGGGCCACCACGTCACCATCCAGTGGGTCCCCGGACACTGCAACCTGCGGCTCAACGACCTATAGCGGACAACACAGCGCGCGGCACGGCTCGGCTCCCCCAATCAGACGCTCCACTGGACCTCCGCAGCACCCGCTCGGCCATTGCTGTGCTAGTAGCCTCGGACCTCCACCAGGCCTACGCCAATGACCAGCACTGCGCGACGCATCGCTCTGCCACACACGGAAGGCCACCAAAACGCCTACCGCCGGGCTCCGGGCGCAAAGCCCAAGTGACCCTGGCCCAGCTCCGCACCGCGGCCACTGCCTCCGCCTCCGCAAATATCGCGACCGCATCGGCCTGGAACCATCCGCGACCTGCCCAGCATGCGGCAAAGCTGAGGAGGACCTCGAACACCTCATGATCCAGTGCCCGGTACACGCAGACATCCGGGCGGAGGTCCTCGGACCAAACGCGTCGCTGACGGTCATCGCAGACGACGGCCCCGCGTGCTCGAGTATCTCCAGAGGATAGGGGCGCAGACGCGCCCCCCCGGACTAGCTCTGGCCAAGAAACCATCACCACCACCACGTTTTGAGCCGCCAGCCGCTGCCGATGCCGCCTAACAACGTTGGTGAGCAAGAAGACGTAATCTACGTGGTCACGGCAGTCCAAGCAGCAACGCCGGTGTCCATCAGCCTGGCGACCATCAAAGCGGCCTCCAACCAAGATGCCACAGTCCAAGCCGCGCCTCACGGCATCCGCAGTGTCAGGTTCGGGACAAGAGCAACCTGAACCCGAAGCGTGAAGGCTGCACACCGTCCCCACGAGTTGTCTAAGCTCGACGGCCTGCTGCTACGTCTGGGCCAGATCTTCATGCCTACAGCACTGCGCTACCGGTGCCTGCAGCTGGCGCACCAAAGTCACCAGGGAATTAGAGAGACAAGGTGTGCAAGCCAAGGTGTGGTGGCCCAGCATGCGAGCATCAGTACAGGCGCACGAGGTGGCCTGCCTGAGCTGTCAGATCTGTACCCGCGAGACCACGCCAAAGGCGACGCCGCTCAAGCCGACCAAACTACCGGCGGCGCCCTGGCTGGAGCTCGGCATGG
This sequence comes from Macrostomum lignano, assembly GCA_002269645.1. Classification (NCBI taxonomy): domain Eukaryota; kingdom Metazoa; phylum Platyhelminthes; family Macrostomidae; genus Macrostomum; species Macrostomum lignano. The sequence continues at coordinate 196,113 of NIVC01001615.1, read as the reverse complement.
ACATCTTCGGGCCCGTCAACGTCAAGTCGCTGCTCGTCTGCACGGACCACTTCTCGCGCATCCCACTGGTCGAGGTCATGTCGAGCACCACCGCCGCGGCAGTCATCCGCATGCTGCGGAATTGGTTCAGCATCTTCGGGCAGCCCATGAAAGTGACGACCGGCAACGGCCCGTCCTTCGCGTCGGCTGAGTTTAGCAGTTTCTTGGTGGACCAAGGCTCCAGGCACCACCGGATCACTCCGCTGTACCCACAGGGCAACGGCGCTACGGAAAGGTGCAACCAGAGACTCAACAAGGCCATCGTACGGCCGTGGCCGAAGGCAGGGACTGGACGGCAGCAATCGACGAGTACCTGGCTGCGTACAGACGCACTCCGCACAGCGCTACTGGGATCGCGCCCGCCAGCGTTCTGTTCAGGCGGCAGATCACCGACACGATCCCCAACCTCCAGCACTCGCAGCCGGTGGACGCGACGAGAGCAGCCATCAAAGACAAGGATCAGCTGTCCAAGGAGAAGATTAAACGCTACGCCGACCAAAGGGCCAAGGCAGCAGACCACGACATTCGGCCAGGAGACCGCGTCCTGCGACGGCTGCAGTCCAGACAAAAGGCCGACGCCTTCTACGAGTCAACGCCGTGGGTCGTGTCCAAAGTGCTCGGAGACTCGCTGATCATGCAGCGCGACGACACCACCTGCTGCTGGTACGCCACGCAGGTCAAGCGGCTGCCAGAAGCGCCAGACCAGCCAGCCGGGCCGGCGCCGCAGCCGCCTGGCATCCCAGGAAGCTTGGAAAAAGCGGAGCCGCCGATCGCGGCTCGGCCGCACCTGCGGCAGGCCAAAGGCGGAGACAAGATCTACAAAGAAGCTGATTTGCGCATGCGCTGACTGACTGCTTGATTTTGCTTTCGTGCTTTCGTGCGCGTTCGCTATTCCATTGGTTTTATGAATCTATTCATATTTCATCATTCTGTTACATATTTTGTTACACAGTCATTAAGTTATGAATGATTGTGACATGATTCATGAAATTAATGAGTCGAGCTGTGCCATTCTTCGGATTTTTATGCACAAGACATGCACGATTCTACGTAGGATATAAAAATGAACTCAGCGTCAATAGATGAACACTGGGTCTGCCTTCTATCAAAAGTAATAACAATTTTTGTGCTGAAAGATTTAAAACCTCCGGGGGGCCGTAGCCCAGCGGTAGCGCAGCTGCACTGGTGTGCCAGCGACCCAGGCTCGATTCCAAGTGCAGTCACATTAATTTGGGGCTGAATTGGAATCTCGGCTTGGCTCTGCTCGTGCAATTAACGGCCTTGAGAGCCAACCTCCCAAGGCGCAGTGAAGTGTACATACCTAACGATAATATAAAGTTAGGGCCGCTGTACACTCCTGTGTGAGTGTGGGCCTGCGTACGTATCCGCGCGCTTGTATGCCTGCTCAGGGGAGTCGGCGGAATGGGCAGTAATGCCTCTCGCCGGTTGTGTGCCAATGTCGCTTAAAGTCCGCCAGGGTGCACACAACCCCCCTGCCTCTAAAAAAAATATAAATGAAAACCTCATGTCTCCGTAATGCATTTTTCGGCAAAACATGAAACTGTCCAAGAAACGTAGTTTCCCATTCTTCTACTTGAGTAGTCCTTGGCTCAGGTACACATTCGATAGTGCGATAGTCGGGAATGGGGGTGAGCGTGCAGGAACTCGACCTGCTTCGCAAAGCTCCAAGGTGGCTCTATCCCAAGCCCTCAGTCACATCTTCATCTTCTCATGCTTGGCGATTCAAGGGTGGAATTGGTCCGGCATCCAATCTGAATTCAATCTGCTCTCCTTCTTAACCATTCTCCATCCCAGTCACCGGTGTCCTGCAGCATGCGACTTCGGTTTCATAGTGTCTGAGGCAAGCAAAGGCGACAGCCTCAACCCCCAAGTATGTTACTACGAGTATACATTGCTGATCTGGCATTTTATGCCACACAGCAATATCCAATTCAAATTTTAAGAATCTCCTGTGAAGTTTGAGTTTGCAGGAAATTTTGCAGTTTAAAAAATTTAATTTGACTTTCCTCAACTGTTTAATTCCATCTGAGCTCAACAAGCAGCGAATGTATGCTTTAGCAGTGCAGAACTCATGCAGCTCAAACAGGAAAATGATGGAAATGCTTTGTTTAACAGAGCCCAACCGTGCGCAAGCTGCAACCAGTTTAGGGACGAATGCAGCTGAATTCTTTCATAAAAATTGCCGTCTGTCTGTATGACTGCTCCAGCCAATCCCGAATCTCGTGAAGAAACACGAAAAATCCAGGACAATGGGCTGCAGAAATGATATATGCGGAAGAATCATTAACTTTCTGACTATTTTGCCTCCCAAACAGCTTCACTGGTGCAGCATCAGGATGAGACAGTGTCCTGATAATCTGGTCTTCTGGCTGGCGGTAGCGCTGCTGCTGACTGATACCTGTGCCTCTCAGTAAGTTCCCCGCTATCTCGATGTAGATTAATTTTCCCATGTTTCTCATATCTTTCTAAGCATCTTCGCTCTGCACTTCAGAGACAGTGCGGTGCCAGTGTGTTCAAGTGAGACGTTTTCTCTGGAATCGGAGACAAGGACGCCAACGATGTTTACAAGGGTATCAACTGAAACCGTTGCTAGCATTCTTGACTGTGCAATGCTCTGCAACAAGCGCCCCGACTGTCTGTCGTTTGGATTCTCTGTCGAGGCGTTCGAGTGCCGAATGTCGAATGAAAATGCCGGAATTCCGGACTCGCGGTTCGTATTTTGTCGGAGAAATTCGGGTGAGCGTAATGTGAAATATATAGCGATAGATTTTTACTGAAATCAGATTGAATGTCTTATGATTCATATCATGTCTTTTTTCATGCAGACTCGGCATCATCGTGCAAACACAGCATCTCTGCAACTGATGACGGCCGCCTGTGGTGCCCCATCCAGCAGCGAGTGAGCGACTCTGTGAGCTTCGAGCAGACTTGGAGCAGCTACGAGACTGGGTTCGGCAACGAACTTAACTTCTGGATCGGTCTGTTGCTTTTTGTGATGTAAAAAGCTTGTTTAGCACCAGAAAGAGTTCAAATCATGGACTGCTAAAGTACAAGGATGCCAAGACTTGCAATTCGTGCGAATTCCGTTTGAGGTCGTTTCTCGCTGAAAAAAAGCATCAGGCTAGTCAGTTGGGTACTTTTCAGCTGTCTTGTTCAAGATGCGCTCACAAGTTTGTCGAGAAAAGTTTGAAAATTTTTTATTTTTGAACTTCTGGTCTTAATGCTAAATTTTTCAGCTAAAATAGGCCTACTTTAGTGTTGTTCGTTCGTCTACTTTAATTTGTTTCCAATGTATAAAGGGCCAGAGTATACTCGCGCGCTGCCACCCCTTGGTTCGATTCCGTTGCGCGGCCGCATTCATTTCGGGTTTGTTGTGCTATTCAAAGATCAAGCGCCGCCTTCAAGATCAGCGACGAGCGAGTCACCAACGCGGCACTCTATCGCCGCGCCGGCCTGGCCCGTCCAAGTGACCTGCTGCGCCGTCGGCGACTCCAGCTGACAGGTCACATCATCCGCACCGAGTCGTACTGCCCACAGCCGGTGCAGGAGGTGCTGCTGCTCACGCTGCAGGCACCCTACCGGCGAGGGCAGGCGCGCACTCGGCGTTTCGTCAACTGCCTGTTGCCTGAAGTCGGCGCCCCGGACTCTGCCGGCGGAGCGGCCTATGTTCGCACTCTGGCCTTGAGACGCGCCCTGTGACACAAGAGACTATCCAATGTACTTTGTTGTTTGTTTTTGTTGTTGTTGTGCAATTCACAACCATGAGACCCAAGCCCCAAGGCACAGAGAGTGTACATCCATGCCTGATGATTAGAAAGTCAGGGCCGCTGTACACCCTGTGTGAGCGCTGTACACCCTGTGTGAGCGAGTGCATGAGTGCGTGACTGCGTACAGTATTGGCGCGCCTGTGCTCAGGAGTGAGCGGAACGGGAAGAATTACCGCAGCATCGGTTAGGACGGCTGGGTGTACGCAACCCTCCTAAAGTTGTCCACGTTCAAAACATTACCAGGCCTGCTGGACATTCACGAGCTCAGCTCGGTACTGGATGATGGTGTCACTCTGCTGGTTGAAATCTTCTCCTGGCACGAGGAGAAGCTGTTTCAAGAGTACTCCAACTTTCGAGTTCAAGACGCCAGATCGAAATATAATATGACTGTGGGACGCTTGGAGCGGACTCGCTCGAACTTTTTCTACAACAACCTCGGCTATCACAGTGGAATGCGGTTCTCCACGATGGAACAAGACAATGACCTACTGGGTGGCTCCTGCTCTACATATTTCCACGGCAACTCCGGCTGGTGGTTCAAGTCTTGCGCTCGAGCAAACCCCAACGGCCTGTACTCCAATTCGGAGGTCAACAGCCCAAGTGCGATTTGCTGGATGCGGAACGGCAGCTGGACTTCGGTCAAAGCAACTCGACTGTCGCTAAACATACCTTGAGCGACGTCACCTCTGAGGCTCTAATCAAGTAATGATTGGGATGCTTGGGGTTCAACTGCACTCCTGCAGCCAGCTGTACCCTGTGCAACCTGCCACCGAGCACTGTGTGGTAGCAGAACTTGAAAGTCAACAATCCTCGATTCAGTTCACGCATGTAAATCCAATAGTTTAGAGCTAAAATAAACAAACTAAATTTAAGCTCGATCTGAATACGATCGAGATCCTGCTGAGGGAAACTGTCCACTGCGCATAATTGTGTGTGTGTCCAGCTGTGTATGTCTCTCAAAATGCAGGTATAAACTTCATCTCTAATCACATACAATTATGACCAGGGGTTTTACGATCTTAGTTGCAGTGCCGGGCGCCCCGGCGTCGCATAGCAGGCAGTCCACGTATCGACGGGTTTGGGCCTCAGTAAAGTTACGCATAATTAATAAAAATTGCGCATGCATGTAGGATTGAATTGAGCTTCAAAACGCAGGGAAGGGGCCGAATAAGGGCGCGGGTTCGCATCAGTCTAGGAACTCATTCGGACTGTCAGTCTAGGGAGCTGCCAAAACTGCACCAGCTGCCGCATGTTGCTTCATCAGGCGCCTACCAACCTGTTAACTTGTACTTCGTAATTGCCAAGAACGTCACCAGCTTCAGTAGCGACTACAAATTTTTCCGCTCCTAGCCAATAGGGACGTAACCCGGCTGCATGAGAATACCTGTGCAAACCTCTGGACTTTGGCGCTGAAGGTACATGCAGCTGCCGCCAGGCCTCGCCCCTAGACTTCTGGACGGTGTGGCAGCTGACGTAGCGGCCAACATCCCATTGTCTAGGCAGCGGGCCCGGGTTGTTAGTTTGCTAAAGATGCGGCCACTACCAGTCACCTGTGCAGGACTACACCCGGTAAAATCTCCCACACTGTACTAGAAATGGCCGTTTTATGGACCATGCGAGGAGGCATTCGAGCGTACAAGGAACAGTTTAGTCAGTGCTGGAAACGAGGACTTTTGCATCAAGGGGAATTTGTTGGTGGGCGACTCCAATCCACTATTCCCTCCTAAGCCCCAAGATCCCAATGGTGGATAATGAGGGCAAGAGTCATGGGACAATACTGTAGCTACATGCATCCAATGTCTATCCTCTTAGATGGGCTCGATGCAGTCGGGATAGGGAGGTGCTACACTACACGTATCTGCAACAGCTGAGAGAGCATACATGTACGTGTTCTAGGGAGCGAGGCCTGACCGGCGGTGCTTTCTCATGGTGTACATCTTACATCGACTTAGAAATACTTACGTAGAACTTACTTAGACTGCTATGATTATTTAATTTGGATGTATTCGGCTCACTCGGTGATTTGCACTCCGATCCTCGATCAGCTTCTATTCTATGCCCTGCGACAGGCGCACTCTACTCACACTTCATGTCACTATTCATGGCAGAGAAGAAAATAGGCAGAAACTGACAAAGATTTGAGTGGCTAATGCCCTGACTTTCTGGCCCTGACTTATGGCACTAATAATTAATTTTTAAGATGAGAGGGATCAAAAATACATTAGAAAATATTATAGATGTATTTTAAAAAACAGTGATCAATGGGAAATGGAGACCTGACTGGTGTCGTAACCGGGGTCGGTTCGGGTGCCCAGCCCAAGTACAATACGGTGGTACCTGCAGGCGTTGTGACGCTCTGCCAATATGTTATTACTGCTGACAGGCGTTATGACGCTCTGAGTACCAGGTTGCTCGTTCTGGCGTGATGACGCTCAGAACTAGCGTTGCTCTCAGAGGTGTAGCGACACTCTGGTGCTTATACAATGGGTATACAGTATAAGTAGAGGTACAGTTTGGTACGAGCTATATGCTCTCCCGGCGTATGACGCTCTGGCAAGAACTCCCTGCAGCCTAATGTTGTGCAATCGTGCCCCTTTTCGCCCTCGTGTCCCGCCCCAACCCTTCCAGTCTCCCCACCCCTCATTTTTCTCATAATCAATGCGTACGCCGGTCACGCCACCTCACACCACAACCCCATACCGTACATTTGTTCTTTAGTTATATTCATGTACGCGTAGGACCAATGAAAATAATAATGAAGTCGCTGTCTGGTGTCCCTCCCTTGCTCGCGTTTGGTCCGCCTCCGTTGGCTATTGAATAAAGCGGCTCGTCTACCATAAAAAGTGCACGGCGAACTGCATCGGCTACGGCGTGTAAGTTCGTGTTCGCGATTTACTGTCATTTTTCCTGCTTCTCCCTAGGGCGCGTCACGGGAGCTTTAACTGGGGACCTCGGGGTCGCAGCTTCCCGACAGGGTTCAGCTGTAGGCGTCGCTCCGGAGGACGGGGCTCACAACAACTAACAAGCTTCCCAGAAAGAGTGAACTCAAGCAGGCGGCTTACCAGTGGCCAAATTACCGTTCGCGCGTTTATTTGCCTTTGCTCGCTGGTTTCCAAGCGGTGCTTGACTGGTTTCTCTTGGACTTAATTTACTAAATTTTACTGTTTACTCACTGGGTGACTTGAGTCAAGTATCGCTTGCAATTTCTCGGAGCGCAAATACGAAGTGAGTGGAAAAAACCCAGAGTCACGAGAGCAAGGAAAATAATAAATACCAAAGCACAGGCCTGGGGGCGGGGGGCAGGCGGCCCCACCGGCTAAGCCCACAAAAATACTCAAACAAGAGAAAATAGAGACTGGCCGCACCGGCAAGCCAATCAAAACCCCGCCTAGGCGGGAGGGCCCGCACCCGCGCCAAAGCCGGCCCGGCCGCAGCCAACCAGCCGTGAGCACGGGGCAGGGGGCACGGCTGGGGAGGGGCACGCGCAAAGCCCGGCCGCCGGCCAGACCCTGCCACGCCTGCCAGCCCCAAAGTGCACTGCGCCCTGCCAACCGACAAGGGCGCATGCACTACACTGGCAAATACCCAAATACAGCGCAAAGGAGGAAAATACCTTAACAGACACGGGCTGTCTGCAGGTCTGCTTGGCGCGGTGGTCGTGGGTGGTCTCGGTGGCGGCTGCAGTCACGGATGACCCGGGTGACTCAACGTGTGGTGGACCAAAAGTCTCGGATTGTCGTGGGCGTTGAGTGGAGTTCGCAAATGATGAAGGGAGGACAGTTAACGGATGTCTATATATAGTGGGAAGATCCTCGGGATCTGAGAGCAATTAAAGCGTTCAGTGGAATTTAGCTTGGTCCTAAGGAAGATTTTATAAACTCATTGTAGGACGTACGTACTCTTGAAGGGGTTTCCATGCAGGGACCGGTGGGTCGGCCTCGCGGGAAAACAAACACCAAAGCGTGATGCGTGATATTCAAGGAGCTGTGACCTGTCCTTGACCTCCGGTACCAAGCAACCATGATGGTGCCATGAACTTTTACGCAGGTACTTGGTGGCGGCTGCGCCTTAACGTGTACCTATAAAACACCCCGGGCCCGCTAGTTTAGTTTAAGGGAGATTGGCCACTGATTGTCCAGAGGAACCAGGCCGTGGGAGACGAGGGTCACGTCGAGGGCCTCCGTCCATCGTCCGTTGTCGAAGGTGGGAGTTCCACCTATGTTGCAAAACTCAGTATTGGTGGTGCAGATGTAAGCAAGGAGTCCCTCGCCTCTGCTGTTGGAGGTATTACTGCCCCCAGTGGGTGTGGTGGGCGTTGGCGTCGCCCGCCACCAGCAGCTCGAACCTGCGGTCAGAGCAGTAGTCCACGAGGGAGGTGAGGTCGGGTGGAACCGCGGGACCATCGCCAGGGATATAAATCGACCGGGAGGGTCACTCCCAGGAGGTCTAGAAAGGCAGACCGCAAGGTGGAGTCCTCAGCATGATTCTCTGGAATTTAGTCATGGACGAGCTGCTTTGTAGCCCGGATTCGGACCCGGTTCAGAAGGCCATGAGCCGCTGGAAAGTCGCTGGGGCGTTGCACATTCCGAAGCCCATCTTGCAGAATTGCATCAGGCCGCACGTCGAATAGAAGGCCGTCTTGTACCGGTCCTCCTCCGCCACCTACACCTGGTGGTAGCCCTGCCGGCAGTCGATGGTGGAGAACCAGGAGCATCCGACAAGCGCTGCAGGTGCGGTAGCGGGTACGCGTCCGTGACGGTGCAGGCGTTGAGCTTCCGCCAGTCCGTGCACAGTCTGATGTCGCCGTTCTTCTTGCGTACCACCAGCAGGTTGCTGGCCCATGGCGCTGTCGACGGCTCGATGATGCCGCTGTCAAGCATCTGGCTGATCTTCCTGTCCACTTGGTCTCGCACAGACAGCGGCAGCCGGCGCGGAACCTGCCGGTGTGGCCGCGCTCCCGGCTCCAGCTCGATCTGGTGCTGCAGCAACGCCGTCGTGCCCAGGTCGTACTCGTGCCTGGCGAACAACAGGCCCTCGTTGCGCTCCAGCAGCTGTCGCAGCCTCGCAGCATCCGATTCCGGCAGCTCCGCGTTGATGTTCCAACCGATGGGGGTCTCCTGGGCCGCCTCCTGGCGACCGTCCCCGTCTGTCATCGCGCCTTCGAACGTGCCGACCGCCTTGTTGGCGTACAGCAGCACGGGCTCCTCTGCCAGGTTGCACATTTTCACCGGGATGCGGCAGCCGTCCGAGACCGCCAGCACGCGGGCCGGCAGGACGGCGGTGGACTTCACGAAGTCCTCAGACGGCTCAAAGACTCCCTGCTCGTCGCTGGAATCCACCTTGAGCCACCTCGCTGCGGGCGGGCAGCTCCGTAGTTGCCGCCACACGCGCCACCAGGACACTCGGCACCAGGCGACAGTCTGCTCGAGCCGGCTCGCTGCTGAAAGGCACAGCTGTGCTGTCAAACTTTACGACGCCTTCTTTAATGTCGATGGTCATCGCCTGCGACACCTCGCCGATGAATTTCATGCCGATGATCAGCCTGGCTGGATGCCATCCACGACTGTGAAGCGATGGCGCACGCGGATAGTCTGGCCGATCGAAACATCCGCTGCTGACAGGCCAAGGCAGCGCAGCCGGGATCCGTCGACATCCATCGGCAGCGCACCGATGTCGGTGGAGTCTATCTTGCACGGCAATCTGTCGAACAGCAACTTGTCCATCAACGAAACTTGCGCGCCGGTGTCGAGCAGAGCAGGCGCTGACACGCTGCCAAAGTGCACCTTCACGAAGACTGAAGGCGCTGATCTGAGGGCTTCTTTTGAGCGGTTCGGTGCTGGCCCCAGGCTGCCGACCCTCGGAAGTTTCCCTGCGGCTGTCTAGTTGGTGTCGGGCACACCGCGGCGGAGTGACCCTTGCCTGAGCACCGGCTGCAGCGGCTGTCGATCGTCTTTGGGCACCGCCTAGCGATGTGACCCGGCTCGCCGCAGCTGAAGCACTTAATGGGTCCCTTCTGACGCCTGTCTCTTCCGGGTTGTCCCGTTCGCACGCTGGCTGTCAGCTGCTGCATCTGCTGCTCCAGCTGGCTCAGCCGTCTGTCTTCTACCGACACTGCGGCTGATGGGGCTGTAGTTGCGTGGCTCACCAGCTCAAGCTGCGCAGCTCTGTCGACGATAGCGGTCAGCGAACACGAGTCCGCGTCCTGGTCCTTCAACAGTGCATCTCTCACGGCAGATGGCAGGAGGCGCATCAGGCGAAACTTCACGTCCTTTTCCCGAGCCGCCACGGAGTCGTCCAGGCGGGCCCGAAGGTGGAGAAGCTTCAGGCTGTAGGCGAGCTCCCTCAGCGACTCGTTGGGCTGTCGCTTTCGCTCTTCAAACTCCTCCATTGCTCTGTAGCAGCTCAGACCGTTGCCAAAACACTCGATCAGCTTCTCCTTCAGCTTTTCATAGCTGACTGACACGTCTGCCGGCTGCTCCCAGACGAAGATTTGCTCTTCTCCTGTCACCAGCAGTCTCAGCTTCTTTGCCTTCTTCTTGTCGTCCCATTCGCAGTCGTCGGCGAAGTCTTCAAACGTGCTGAGCCACATTCTCACGTTGGAGTCGCCGCTGAACTTTGGAGGCAATAAACTGGCTTGCTCTGATTTGGCCATACTGAGACCGCTGCCACCAGTGTAAGACCGTGGGTTAAGTTGCAGTGAATAACAAAACGTGAGGAGACCTCACTGGCTCACGCCAATATATTTATTGCCAAAGTTGGGGTGGGTGCAACCACCCTAAGCACACACGCTGCAGCGCAAAACCCAACCCCAAAACAAGCCAGACGTGCACATCCAAGTGCCAGACTACACTACAGTGCATATAGCGATTTTATACACCTTTCTACTCTGCTTATCCTACTGTGGGTACATGTACACGATATTGCAGAAGTCACACAAGCGCTGCAAGAAATATTTCAATTGTTAAAAATAGACAGTAACTACCTGAAGTTAAACATGTACAATTATGCGCATGAGCTTGTGTACATGTGTACAAGCGTACATTATGTAAATGTATGTGGCGCTTTCATCAATAAGACCTTTTCATTGCAAAACAAAACTATATTTCTCAGTTTTCGCACAAGCACATCCCAATTGTCACCTAGCTTCTCTTTGTCGTGCTATGATAAAAATGGCACAAATCAACACTATGATAAAAAAGAGAAAAGAACACAGATAATCTGATTTAATAACATTTCCACAAGATTTAGCAACAGTCGCAAAAACTAACCTAACAATTGAACACCTACAAGCTAATTTATGCTTTATTGTGACGAAAATATTAAGTATGCAGAAGGTATTACATACTCGTGCTCTGCGGTACGACAGTCTTTTGGTCAGACATTCCACACTCAGCTACCGCCACCTTCTCACTCTCAGCTACCGCCACCTTCTCACTCAGCTGCCGCCACCTTCTCACTCTCAGCTGCCGCCACCTTCTCACTCTCAGCTGCCGCCACCTTCTCACTCTCAGCTACCGCCACCTTCTCACTCTCAGCTGCCGCCACCTTCTCACTCTCAGCTGCCGCCACCTTCTCACTCTCAGCTGCCGCCACCTTCTCACTCTCAGCTGCCGCCACCTTCTCACTCTCAGCTACCGCCACCTTCTCACTCTCAGCTACCGCCACCTTCTCACTCTCAGCTACCGCCACCTTCTCACTCTCAGCTACCGCCACCTTCTCACTCTCAGCTGCCGCCACCTTCTCACTCTCAGCTACCGCCACCTTCTCACTCTCAGCTACCGCCACCTTCTCACTCTCAGCTGCCGCCACCTTCTCACTCTCAGCTACCGCCACCTTCTCACTCTCAGCTGCCGCCACCTTCTCACTCTCAGCTGCCGCCACCTTCTCACTCTCAGCTACCGCCACCTTCTCATTCTCAGCTGCCGCCACCTTCTCACTCTCAGCTACCGCCACCTTCTCACTCTCAGCTACCGCCACCTTCTCACTCTCAGCTGCCGCCACCTTCTCACTCTCAGCTGCCGCCACCTTCTCACTCTCAGCTACCGCCACCTTCTCACTCTCAGCTACCGCCACCTTCTCACTCTCAGCTACCGCCACCTTCTCACTCTCAGCTGCCGCCACCTTCTCACTCTCAGCTGCCGCCACCTTCTCACTCTCAGCTGCCGCCACCTTCTCACTCTCAGCTGCCGCCAACTTCTCACTCTCAGCTGCCGCCACCTTCTCACTCTCAGCTGCCGCCACCTTCTCACTCTCAGCTACCGCCACCTTCTCACTCTCAGCTACCGCCACCTTCTCACTCTCAGCTGCCGCCACCTTCTCACTCTCAGCTACCGCCACCTTCTCACTCTCAGCTACCGCCACCTTCTCACTCTCAGCTACCGCCACCTTCTCACTCTCAGCTGCCGCCACCTTCTCACTCTCAGCTGCCGCCACCTTCTCACTCTCAGCTGCCGCCACCTTCTCACTCTCAGCTACCGCCACCTTCTCACTCTCAGCTGCCGCCACCTCACTCTCAGCTACCGCCACCTTCTCACTCTCAGCTACCGCCACCTTTTCACTCTCAGCTGCCGCCACCTTCTCACTCTCAGCTGCCGCCACCTTCTCACTCTCAGCTGCCGCCACCTTCTCACTCTCAGCTGCCGCCACCTTCTCACTCTCAGCTACCGCCACCTTCTCACTCTCAGCTGCCGCCACCTTCTCACTCTCAGCTGCCGCCACCTTCTCACTCTCAGCTACCGCCACCTTCTCACTCTCAGCTACCGCCACCTTCTCACTCTCAGCTACCGCCACCTTCTCACTCTCAGCTACCGCCACCTTCTCACTCTCAGCTGCCGCCACCTTCTCACTCTCAGCTACCGCCACCTTCTCACTCTCAGCTACCGCCACCTTCTCACTCTCAGCTGCCGCCACCTTCTCACTCTCAGCTACCGCCACCTTCTCACTCTCAGCTGCCGCCACCTTCTCACTCTCAGCTGCCGCCACCTTCTCACTCTCAGCTACCGCCACCTTCTCATTCTCAGCTGCCGCCACCTTCTCACTCTCAGCTACCGCCACCTTCTCACTCTCAGCTACCGCCACCTTCTCACTCTCAGCTGCCGCCACCTTCTCACTCTCAGCTGCCGCCACCTTCTCACTCTCAGCTACCGCCACCTTCTCACTCTCAGCTGCCGCCACCTTCTCACTCTCAGCTACCGCCACCTTCTCACTCTCAGCTGCCGCCACCTTCTCACTCTCAGCTGCCGCCACCTTCTCACTCTCAGCTACCGCCACCTTCTCACTCTCAGCTGCCGCCACCTTCTCACTCTCAGCTACCGCCACCTTCTCACTCTCAGCTGCCGCCACCTTCTCACTCTCAGCTGCCGCCACCTTCTCACTCTCAGCTGCCGCCACCTTCTCACTCTCAGCTGCCGCCACCTTCTCACTCTCAGCTGCCGCCACCTTCTCACTCTCAGCTGCCGCCACCTTCTCACTCTCAGCTACCGCCACCTTCTCACTCTCAGCTGCCGCCACCTTCTCACTCTCAGCTGCCGCCACCTTCTCACTCTCAGCTGCCGCCACCTTCTCACTCTCAGCTGCCGCCAACTTCTCACTCTCAGCTGCCGCCACCTTCTCACTCTCAGCTGCCGCCACCTTCTCACTCTCAGCTGCCGCCACCTTCTCACTCTCAGCTGCCGCCACCTCACTCTCAGCTGCCGCCACCTCACTCTCAGCTACCGCCACCTTCTCACTCTCAGCTACCGCCACCTTTTCACTCTCAGCTGCCGCCACCTTCTCACTCTCAGCTGCCGCCACCTTCTCACTCTCAGCTGCCGCCACCTTCTCACTCTCAGCTGCCGCCACCTTCTCACTCTCAGCTACCGCCACCTTCTCACTCTCAGCTGCCGCCACCTTCTCACTCTCAGCTGCCGCCACCTTCTCCCGCTCTCCCCGCCTTTTGCGAAAATCTGTTATGGCTTTGTGAGTGCATGGCTTTTGTGTTATGGCTATTGGTGACTAGGGAAACTAACGGTGGCCGGCGGTACTACTGCATGCATACAGTACAGGAGCGACAAACTTACAAGCCATGGCTAAAAGTAGAACAAGGGTTACAGGTAACCAAAGTTAAAAAGTTGACTGAAAATAGAGCTAAACTGAACCGTCAATTATACGAGTTTTCCTTTGCTGACAGCTTAAGACAGCTTAATCCTTACAATGACTGTTTCATCCTGAGCTAACTTTTATACTGAAGTACGAGCTACGACAACCGCATTGCTGAAGGGTATGGTACGCTTTGCACCGACTGAATGAAGCGTTCGCTCGAGGCGGCTGCTTAAGCGGAACCAGCGGCAGACCCGGCCGCTGCAGCGTTGCTCGAGGCGGCTGCTTAAGCGGAGCCAGCTGCAGTCTTTCGCCGGTCGCAGCGTTTGCACCTGATGTCAGCGCATCAGCGCACACGGTCGCAAACTTATTCCAGCTCAGTGTGCACATATAGTAGAAAGCTTGGATAGTTTTTGTAGGTGAACTCCTGCTTGCATGGTGCTAGACCAATCGCGCCAGAGACCATAGCAAAGATGCCAATGGTTCAGCAGCTGGGCTCTACCGGTAGCTTTCTCTGAAGGACGAATGTGCTTTCAATAAGCTGCGCTGCTCGGTACCAATACGAAAATACTTTAGCAGGGGGCAGAGCAGCAGGGTAGAGCAGACAGCAGAGGGGCAGAGCAGAGAGCAAAGCAGGGGCAGAGCAGGGGCAGAAGAGCAGGGAGCACAGCAAGGGAAGGAGCAAGGTAGAGCAGACAGTAGGAGTCAGAGCAAAAAGACAGAGCAGGGGGCAAAATAGCAAGCCAGGAGGGAGAGAAGCTGCGGGTCAGGGGAAAGCTGTGGGTCAGGAGGAAGGGAAGCTACGAGTCAGGAGGGAGAGAAGCTGCGGGTCAGGGGAAAGCTGTGGGTCAGGAGGAAGGGAAGCTGCGAGTCAGGAAGGAGGGAAGCTGTGGGTCAGGGGAATTGGAAAGCTGCGGGTCAGGGAGAGAGAAGCTGTGGGTCAGGGAGAGAGAAGCTGTGGGTCAGGGGAGAGAAGCTGTGGGTCAGGGAGAGAGAAGCTGTGGGTCAGGGGGAGAGAAGCTGTGGGTCAGGGGGAGAGAAGCTGTGGGTCAGGGGGAGAGAAGCTGTGGGTCAGGCGGAGAGAAGCTGTGGGTCAGGGGAAGGAAAGCTGTGGGTCAGGATGGAAGCTGTGGGTTAGGGAGAGAGAAGCTGTGGGTTAGGGGAATTGGAAAGCTGCGGGTCAGGATGGAAGCTGTGGGTTAGGGAGAGAGAAGCTGTGGGTCAGGGGGAAAGAAGCTGTATGTCAGGGAGAGAGAAGCTGTGGGTCAGGAGGGGGAGAAGCCATGGGTCAGGAGGGGGGAAGCCATGGGTCAGGAGGGAGGGAAGCCATGGTTCAGGAGGGAGGGAAGCTGTGGGTCAGGGGGAGAGAAGCTGTGGGTCAGGGGGAGAGAAGCTGTATGTAAGGGAGAGGGAAGCCATGAGTCAGGAGGGAGGGAAGCCAAGGGTCAAGAAGGAGCAAAGCTAGTAGTTGAAAGCAAGGGCAGTTAGGGGTCAAGAAGGAGCACAGCTAGTAGTTGAAAGCAAGGGCAGTTAGGGGTCAAGAGAGAGTGAAACCAGGGGTTAGGAAACAAGGAAACCAAGGGTCAAATAGGTGGAAAGCATGGGATTAGGAAGGGGAGCAAAGTATAGGGAGAAAAAGTGTAGTAATACTATTAATACTATTAATAATTAACTGACACAAGGCTTTTAACTATAGAACAAAATTACTGAAGTGATGAGGACGCACTTCTTTTCCAAATCTCACGCTCGCACATGGGTTCCAAACTTGTTAGCCTACTAACAGCAGGCTACGGGCATTTTTCTTCTTTTTATGTAATTTTCCTAGAATTCATACTAGTAGGATTTGTGTAGCTATATGGTTTTGCCATATTTGTAGTCATTATAACATGGGCGCGGTTTTTCGCTATTTTTGGGGTCATAAATCATTGCTTGTGAGCACGTCTGACAGCCACCTGCGCCTCACTCCGTGTTGGGGCTGGCGCCAAATGGTCTGTGAGGATAGCTTTTTTCTCATCATTTTTGACAGGCCATCAGATTTATGAGGTCAGAGCCTATTGTTCGTGTTCACTCAAGCGTTTGACAGCTCTGACAGCTATGCGTTTTAGCCCTAAAAGTACTTTGGGATTAGCGATTAGCGATTTCTCTTCATCATATTCACCTTCTACTTAATAAGATCTTTCTAATGCATATTTTTTCATTGATTTTTGTAATTCCTACGCGAAAAGTCATAAATCATAATTTAGCGATTTCGAGTGATTTTTGACAACACCTCAAAAGTGATTTATGACTCAACCTTCGGGCTCCCTGGACTCGACCCACTTTACGTTGACGGCTCCCATTCTGGAGTCACGACCGTTGTCTCTTGATCCCCGGATTGCGACAACCCCCCTCATCATCGCAAGGACGTCTCCCCCGGTCGATTGCATCAAGCATCGAGGTTAAGAGCATCACCTTCTTCTAGCTATCTGCAGCGATTGTGACAGCATCATCCCGGGCCTACAGCTGCGAAGCACTAAGCCGATTCGGTCACTGTGGATTACCTGGTCTCCGGCTGTTGAGTTTCTGATTGGTTGAGTGAGAGGCTACCTAGATTTGCTTGATTAAGTGATTCCTTATCTGTCCCCTATTTAAGTAGCTGGATTGGGCGCACGCTTTTGCTAATTTGTCCAGTAGTGCTGTTATTGAAGCAGAAATCATTCAATAATACTGTTAATAGCCTAATTTCTCTAACTCAATCTGAGGTGTGAAGTGATTCAGTGAGAAGATTAAATCTGACAGGTTTTGCCATTGCCATGGTTTTATTTCTTTGTTCCCCGATGGCCCAGATAAGGAGCTAAGCTAGTAGGCGCCGGTCACAGTGGAACAATGGCAAGGCAGTTCTCAGTCGACCAATCTATCAAATCGGTTAGCAAAATCGCCAATACTGCAAAATCGGCGCTAGAGGTGTACTTCCGTGCACTCTAGATTCGCCAAGCAGCTCGGGTGGTGAATCATGCGGTCTCTAAAGCTCGAGTGAGTCTATCATCAGCACTACGAGAGGCTGGTTGGCGCGTTGAAGGCCAAAAGTGCAATACCTTGTATTTTGCAATGTAATGGAACATGTAGCTACCCCATAGTCTCGCCACTGCAAGTATCTCCAACACAAGTCCCCTCTGTAACCTGCATGGCCAATGCGATCAAGTCCCAGCAGGGTCCCTTATCATCGGCTATGACTTCGAGACTTCGAGACACTAGTTGGCAGGTAAGTGCTAAGCCCCTTCTAGTCGGAAGCCCGATTTCGAAAGTTCCGGTTTAGCTAGTCGGTTACCGTCGGGTGATTGTGTACATTGGGCGAATACACTTTATGTCTATTTAGTGTTCTGTGTTCTGCAAGACACGGATTTTAACTGATATATCAGTAGACACGATAAAAAATCAACTACATGAGACTCCGAAAAATTGTAAGTAAAACTGCTTTTCAGATCCGTAATACTTTTCCAGAAATAAAAGTACATGTAAACTATTACGCGTTAAGCGAAATTTTAAATGCAATGTTTTCTTGGAAATCTACTATTTAACGTGGCGTGGCAATTTTTTTGTAGACTTTGAAAGGTTTTGTCAAAGAAAAGACACATATCCAGCTAGAGTAAAGCACTCCGCTTTATGTTGCAACATGATTAGTTTTTTTGTAGTTGGATTTGCCGCACTGTTCATTTTGGCACTTGTCGGGTTTCTTCTGTATGCTTCCCCTGTAAGTGAACTAAACTCATGAATCTAAAAACTATTTTTTAATTATGTATTTTAATAAAGGGAAAAATGCATACATGCTCGACCTCTGAAATTAAATTGGCTGTATGACTTGGTTTTTACCATAATGCGACTTAGTTTGCTTCTGTTGCAACTTGCTTAGTTTTTTACTCTTTGGACTTTGCTTATTGTTTGCCTTATTTGCTTTCCAGTGCCACTTTATTTTTTCCCTCTTCTTTATTGTTCTTTTCCTTCTAGGCTATTCTTTTTTTTGATACAATAGTCAGTTTTGCAATTGACCCTTGCCCATGAGTTGCCACAATTTATGCTAGCCACATTGAAAACTTCTAGGCCATATTGTGGAAGGTTTTCTGTGTACGCTGGACACATTTTTATTGAATTTTCAATTGTACGCCAACAGATTTTAAATGTACGCCAACTTAAAAAATGGTAAAAAAATCAACAAATATTTAAATTTAAATTTAAACTTAAACTACAAAAAATTGATAACTTGACATGACAATAGTTGTGACAATTCCAGTAATTAAAATGATTGGTAAATGAGAAAATAGTAGCAGAAAAATGGTTTTTGAAATAACTTAACACAGAAAAAGCACAAAAAATTCTTTATATTAATTTCTATGCTAGTCGCCATACACCACACTGTATGCCACACTGTACACAGCCAAGAAATGTACACTGGTATACGCCACTTGCCACAGAAATCAAGTGTATGCTGGAATTTTCCGGCAAACACCCACCATCTGCAAAATGGCTTCTAGGGGGCTTATGCAATATATAATATAACAACATTTACTTTTATAGAGAAGATGTTTATAATAAAATTTAGTGTTTTAACTAAGTATATAGCTGAATAATATATTGATAGTTTAAATGAGTGGGTCATAAATGGTAACATTGATTAAACACTTTACAAAGTATTGTATTCTTTAAGTTTGCCCTTTTTTGAAATAATGCAATAAACAAGGGCTTTTAATCAGGGTGCCTATTACTTAAAAAAACCTAGATAAACTCAGAATTGCCTAAAATGGGAGAAATATGAACATTAAAAAATAAAAGATTTGAATTAAAAACCTAGAAATCAGTATAATTTTCTTTAGTAGTTTCTTTGCTAATAGAAGTTTTTTTCATTCATTTAACCAATTCTAGGGTGCCAAGAAGAAGACAGACATTCCAGGCCCACCTCCTAGCGACAAGCTGTAAGTCCTCCTAAAATATCTCAATAATAAATGTGCTTTATTAGTTTAATAGGCCATCTAATATTGGATTAAACACATTCTTCCATTGTATCAGCCTTGGCAATTTGCCAGACATTGGCAAAGCGGGCAGCCTACACGAGTTCCTATGCGATCTGCACGCTGAGCATGGCCCCCTGGCCGGATTCTACTTCGGCCAGCAGTTTGTGGTGAGCCTGGCCAGCAGTGAGCTCATGCGACAGACCGTGCGCTTGTTTGACAGGCCGCCTGAGCTGTTTAAACTGTTCGAGCCGCTCATTGGTGAGTGTGGCTGATTATTCGAGTTTTGGCCTTGGCTTAGGTAGCTTGCTGAGGATAAGGGAGCCTGGCCTCGACACTTTGGACTCATTTTTCTTTTACTGATATAAAAAACTGCTAAGAAAGTAATGGTAAAATCACATGATTATTGTTTTGAATGCAGCATTGAGAACCGGACATATGTAGGCGTGAGAATTTATCCGCTTCTCCACCGCCAGCCTCCCAGATCCTCAGTTGCTAGGCCACAACCTCCCAGATCCTCAGTTGCTAGGCCACAGCCTCCCAGATCCTCAGTTGCTAGGCCACAACCTCCCAGATCCTCAGTTGCTAGGCCACAGTCTCCCAGATCCTCAGCTGCTGGGCCACCGCCACCCTCCCAGATCCTCATTTGCTGGGCCAGCCTCCCAGATCCTCAGTTTCTGGGCCAGCCTCCCAAAGTGTCAGTTGCTGGGCCAGCCTCCCAGAGTGTCAGTTGCTGGGCCAACCTCCCAGATCCTCAGTTTCTGGGCCAGCCTTCCAGATCCTCAGTTGCTGGGCCAGCCTCCCAGATCCTCATTTGCTGGGCCAGCCTCCTAGATCCTCAGTTTCTGGGCCAGCCTCCCAGAGTGTCAGTTGCTGGGCCAGCCTCTCAGAGTGTCAGTTGCTGGGCCAGCCTCTCAGAGTGTCAGTTGCTGGGCCAACCTCCCAGATCCTCAGTTTCTGGGCCAGCCTTCCAGATCCTCAGCTGCTAGGCCACAACCTCCCAGATCCTCAGCTTCTGGGCCACCGCCACTCTACCAGATCCTCAGTTGTTAGGCCACAACCTCCCAGATCCTCAGTTGCTGGGCCAGCCTCCCAGATCCTCATTTGCTGGGCCAGCCTCCTAGATCCTCAGTTTCTGGGCCAGCCTCCCAGAGTGTCAGTTGCTGGGCCAGCCTCTCAGAGTGTCAGTTGCTGGGCCAGCCTCTCAGAGTGTCAGTTGCTGGGCCAACCTCCCAGATCCTCAGTTTCTGGGCCAGCCTTCCAGATCCTCAGCTGCTAGGCCACAACCTCCCAGATCCTCAGCTTCTGGGCCACCGCCACTCTACCAGATCCTCAGTTGTTAGGCCACAACCTCCCAGATCCTCAGTTGCTAGGCCACAGCCTCCCAGATCCTCAGTTGCTAGGCCACAACCTCCCAGATCCTCAGTTGCTAGGCCACAGTTTCCCAGATCCTCAGCTGCTGGGCCACCGCCACCCTCCAGATCCTCAGTTGCTAGGCCACAACCTCCCAGATCCTCAGTTGCTAGGCCACAGTCTCCCAGATCCTCAGCTGCTGGGCCACCGCCACCCTCCCAGATCCTCATTTGCTGGGCCAGCCTCCCAGATCCTCAGTTTCTGGGCCAGCCTCCCAGAGTGTCAGTTGCTGGGCCAGCCTCCCAGAGTGTCAGTTGCTGGGCCAACCTCCCAGATCCTCAGTTTCTGGGCCAGCCTTCCAGATCCTCAGCTGCTAGGCCACAGCATCCCAAATTCTCAGTTGCTGGGCCACATACCTCCCAGATCCCCAAATAAATGCCCCTAATTCTCAGGCCCGAAGTCCATCCAATACGCCAACGGGCTGGACGGCCGCACCCGGCGGAACACTTTCGACCGGGCCTTCTCGCACGAGGCCGTCGGCCGGACCTTCCCCGTGCTGGACGAGTGCGCAGACGAGCTGATTGAGAAGCTGCGGGCCATGGCCGCCAAGGGCGAGCGAATACCGCTGTCCCGCTTCTGCATTGGCCTGGCCATCAAAGCGATTCTTCGAGTGACAGTCGAGCCCGACAGCGCCAGCCTGCCCGATGAGCAGGTGGCTGTTTTTGCTGCTTGTACAGCAAATATGTTTCTGTAATAAAACGCTTTCTAATTTCCTAATTGCTTATTCTTCATCCCAAATCCCATACTCAGGTGGCTCAATTAAAATCCTGCTACGATCTCGCTTGGAACGAGATGGAGGCGCGTCTGACTCAGGGAGAGCCCGAGGCTGGCGATCATCGCGTCCAGGTGCGCGACTGTTGGGATTCTGATCCCGAATACCCAACTCAAATAGGATTCGATTCCAAATATGAAGATCCCAATTCCAAACATGAAGATCCCGATTCCAAATATGAAGATCCCGATTCCAAATATGAAGATCCCAATTCCAAACATGAAGATCCCGATTCCAAATATGAAGATCCCAATTCCAAACATGAAGATCCCGATTCCAAATATGAAGATCCCGATTCCAAATATGAAGATCCCAATTCCAAACATGAAGATCCCGATTCCAAATATGAAGATCCCAATTCCAAATATGAAGATCTCGAATCCAAACATGAAGATCCCAATTCCAAACATGAAGATCCCAATTCCAAACATGAAGATCCCAATTCCAAATATGAAGATCCCAATTCCAAACATGAAGATCCCAATTCCAAACATGAAGATCCCGATTCCAAATATGAAGATCTCGAATCCAAACATGAAGATCCCAATTCCAAACATGAAGATCCCGAATCCAGCTATGAAGAACCCAGATAGAGAGATCCAAATCCTGAGCTTAAGACTAAAAGCAGGTGTTACATTTAGCCATTGTAATTGAACTCACAACGCCCTACCCGATGCTATCCAGGCATTCAACGACGCCCTTTCGCACCTGCACGAATTCGTGGACTCAACCGTACGCCGACGCTCGGCCATGAAGTTCGACTCGGACGTTGACAAGACCTTCGCCGATCTGGCCATCGAGCTGCACGCCAAGGACGCGGAGGCTCTCCGATCCGATGTGATCACCTACATGGTTGGCGGGTTCCACACCTCCGGCTACCTGCTGCTCTGGGCCCTCTACTATGCTATCCAACACCCGAACCTGGCCGACCGGCTCCGGGCCGAGTCCGCTGAGGTCCTCGGCGCCGCCGGAGAGGCCAACATGGCAGCCATCGGGCAGATGACCTTCCATCGGGCCTTCCTTGACGAAACTATGCGGCTGTCCTGTCTGGCCCCGTTCGCTGCCCGGGTGTCCGACACCGAGGTCGAGGTCGGCGGCCACACCGTAAGCAGGAAAACCCCACGAGTATTTTTTACAGGGAAACCCCAAGAGCGAGAATCTCTTTTGCAGGGAAATCCCGTCAGGAAAAATCCATTTCGCAGGGAAATCCCAGATTCCCAGAAAAGAGAATTTTTTGCAGGGAAATCCCAGAAGGAGTATTTTTAGCTGGGAATTCCCAAGAGGAAGAATCTCTTGCAGGGGAATCCCAGGAGGGAGAATCTCTTTTGCAGAGGAATCCCAGGAGAGAATCTATTTTGCAGGGAAATCCAAGAAGGGAAAATCTATTTTGCAGGGAAATCCCAGGAGGAAGAATCTATTTCGCTGGGAAATCCCAGAAGGGAGAATCTATTTCGCAGGGATATCCCAGAAGGGAGAATCTATTAGGCAGGGAAATTCCAGAAGTATTTTAGCTGGGAATTCCCAAGAGGGAGAATCTCTTTCGCAGAGGAATCCCAGGAGAGAATCTATTTTGCAGGGAAAACCCAGGGGGAGAATCTTTTTCGCTGGCAAATCCCAGGCGGGAGAATCTATTTTGCAGGGAAATCCAAGGAGGGAAAATCTATTCAGGGAAATCCCAGAAGGAGTATTTTTAGCTGTGAATTCCCAAGAGGGAGAATCTCTTGCAGGGGAATCCCAGGAGGGAGAATCTATTAGGCAGGGAAATTCCAGAAGTATTTTTAGCTGGGAATTCCCAAGAGGGAGAATCTCTTTCGCAGAGGAATCCCAGGAGAGAATCTATTTTGCAGGGAAAACCCAGGAGGGAATCTTTTTCGCTGGCAAATCCCAGGCGGGAGAATCTATTTTGCAGGGAAATCCAAGGAGGGAAAATCTATTTGGCAGGGAAATCCCAGCCGGGAGAATCTATTTTGCTGGCAAATCCCAGGAGGGAGAATCTATTTCGCAGGGAAATCCCAGGGGGAGAATCTATTTCGCAGGGAAATCCCAGGAGGGAGAATCTATTTTGCAGGGAAATCCCGGGAAAGAGAATCTATTATGCAGGAAAATCCCAGGAGAGAATCTATTTTGCAGGGAAATCCCAGGAGAGAATCTATTTTGCAGGGAAATCCCAGGAGAGAATCTATTTTGCAGGGAAATCCCAGGAAGGAATCTATTTTGCAGGGAAATCCCAGGAGGGAATCTATTTTGCAGGGAAATCCCAGCAGGAGGGAATCTATTTTGCAGGGAAATCCCAGGAGGAAAAATCTCTGGCAAAGTTGAGAATAGAAATAGTTGGAAAAAGCTCGTAGTAAACCCGAAAAGAAATAATTTTCTCGATTCATAGACCTGAAATGTGAGTCTATCTAACCTAAAGTTCCTAAAGCAGCAATCTAGCAGGAATGACAGAGTAACCCTGATCCCTCATCTCCGAGCACTCTCGCCTGCCCCCTTCGCAGCTGCCAGCCGGCACCCCGGTGATCCAAGCGCTCGGCGCGGCCGGCATGTGCTCAGAGGCCTACCCTGAGCCGGACGACTTCAACCCGGACAGGTGGACCGGCCAGCAGCTGTTTGAACCCTTCGGCTTTGGCCGCCGCAAGTGCCCGGGCTACCGGCTGGCCTACGCCGAGACGGCCCTGTGGCTGTCGCGCCTGCTGGCCGCCTTCCGCTTCCGGCTGGTTGACGAGACCTACACGGCTGTGTCCAGCTTCGGCCTGCTGACTAAGCCCAAGGAGGAGGTCTGGGTGCTGGCCGAGGCGCTGATAGACTGACAGGCAGACAGACAGATGCTATAAGACTGACAGCTTTACATCAGAGGCACCATAGTCATAATCATTAGAAATTTTTTATGGTAAAGTCGAAAATTTCAGTAGTTATTGTAGTATGAAAATTGTTTGCTTTATTAGTACTTTAAGTAGTCAGTTAGTTTGTATTTGTTGATAAATGCGTTATACGTTTCCTATAAGCTTGGCTAATTGGTTTCCTCTCTGGTACTTGGTTAGCCGTTGTACGGTGTGTTTTTCAAATTTGAATTGTTTGTTGCTATCGTAATTTTCAAGTTCGACGTTTGCAAGCCTGTGCTGTATAGTACGTGCCAGGTTTTCTTCGTAAAATTTCAATATAAACGCGAAAATACACCTGTCGCAGCATGTAGAGTAACGAGCGTGCGCACCATTACAGATGTGGTTCGAATCGTATTCCACTTCACTTTGTAACTTTTTTCTCAAACTATTGGACGGGAATAATCCATTGTTTACCCGTAAAAACTGTCCAGAGCGTCTCAGAGGTCAGAAACGTCAGAAATGTGACTCCAATTTCAAAGTGATTGCTGGGCGAATTTTTGGCGACTTGACTGTGAAATCAGGGAGGACAGGGGGGGCATGTCCCCCGCATGCCAATGCTTTGCCCCCACCCCACCTTGTGACCCGATTCAAAATGACTGCCTTCCTGCGGCACCGAATGACTGCCTTCCTAATGACTGCCTTCCTGCGGACAAATGACTGCCTTCCTGCGGCACCGAAATGACTGCCTTCCTGCGGCAAAATGACTGCCTTCCTGCGGCACCAAATGACTGCCTTCCTGCGGCACCAAATGACTGCCTTCCTAATGACTGCTTCCTGCGGCACCGAAATGACTGCCTTCCTGCGGCACCATAATGACTGCCTTCCTGCGGCACCATAATGACTGCCTTCCTGCGGCACCAAATGACTGCCTTCCTGCGGCACCGAAATGACTGCCTTCCTGCGGCACCAAATGACTGCCTTCCTGCGGCACCAAATGACTGCCTTCCTGCGGCACCGAAATGACTGCCTTCCTGCGGCACCAAATGACTGCCTTCCTGCGGCACCGAAATGACTGCCTTCCTGCGGCACCAAATGACTGCCTTCCTGCGGCACCAAATGACTGCCTTCCTGCGGCACCAAATGACTGCCTTCCTGCGGCACCAAATGACTGCCTTCCTGCGGCACCAAATGACTGCCTTCCTGCGGCACCAAATGACTGCCTTCCTGCGGCACCAAATGACTGCCTTCCTGCGGCACCGAAATGACTGCCTTCCTGCGGCACCGAAATGACTGCCTTCCTGCGGCACCGAAATGACTGCCTTCCTGCGGCACCGAAATGACTGCCTTCCTGCGGCACCGAATGACTGCCTTCCTGCGGCACCGAAATGACTGCCTGCGGCGCTAAAATGAGCGCTGAAATACCGATAATGTACATGTATAGGAATTGTCATATACATATACATGTAGAATTCTTGACTTTGTCCCCATGCAGGCACTGGCGACCTATTAAATAACAAAGTAAAAGTACATGCACATTTCAAAGATAGGCCAGTGCTTGCGCTCGAGCCTGGAAGAAGATAGCCAGTCCGGACAATAGCAAAACAAAAAACACTGCTTGAGTTTGAAGTGGCCCCATCACTGAATCTCTAACCAAACCAATTCTGACTAAGGCACTGCGCAAGAGGTCCCAACAAACTTGAGGCCTCAGTCAGGGAAGATACTGGTTACAGTAAGAGCCATCATTCCATCTTTTGAAAAAATTCCAGCGCGCAAATCAAATAAAAGTACACTGAGAAGTCTCTGAAATTTAATATGCGTATATAAATGTAAGTTCGCTATGCATTTTGCCTGTATATTTACTCTATTATAACTAATAGAAAAACGCTACACAGCTGTACACACACAGAACCGATGCGCATACAGTGTATAGTCAATCAGAAATGCGGGAATGCAGTCACAACCAGCCAGATCATTCAGAACAGGCCTTTCTTCTTTTTCTTCACGACATTTTTTGTTCCAGCCTCTCGCTCGGCCTCCAGCTTCCGTTTGGCCTCCTCTCGGCGCTGCCGCTCGGCGGGGTCCTCGACTCGGAGCAGCAGCCGCTCGTCTCTGGTCGGCTTGGCGGCGGCAGGCGCGGCATCTCCAGACTCTTTAGCCGGCGACGTGGCTGCGCTGGCGGCGCCGTCAGCAGCTGCCGCGGCCGCCAACTCGGCAGCAGCCACGGCGCGGGCCAGCCGCTCCTGCCAGCGCTCGCCAGCGGCCTCCGCCACCGCGGCGATGCTGCCAACGCCGCCGCCCTGACCTCCAGCACCGGCGGCAGCGGCCAGCTTGTCCGCATCGGCAACGAGGTCCGCCAGGTGGCGCGGGCACCGCAGCCCATTGTCGCTGGCGAGCTGGGCGGCCGCCCGGCCCAGACGGCCCAGCCGATCGCGAAGGTCCGCAGCTTCGGCCTCGGCGGCGGCGGCAGCAGCTGCCAGCGGCCGCACCAGCAGAGCGTCGACAGCGTCGGGCCCCGCCGGTCGAAGTCGGAACTGCCAGCGGAACTCCGTGCCGGCCGCGTGCTCGGACAGCCGGCCGCTGAGCTGCAGCAGCGACGGCGACAGCAGGCGGAGGTCGGCGGCGGGGCTGGCCAGGCCGGCCAGGATGGCGGCCCGCACGCGGCCGAGCGGGGCCTCCAGGCGGGGATTCAGCCGGGCGAACTCGGCCGCAAGCTGATCGGCGGTGCAGCGGCTCAGCCAGTAGCGCGGCGGGCTGCCCACCTGGCACAGGTACACCAGCGCCGGCTCGGCGGCGGCCTCCTTGGCTGACGACGATTCGGCATCGGCATCGAGAAGGTGCAGACGGCACTCCGGATGCGCCACCTGGAAGATGGTGTCGGAGCTGTCGCCAAGGCGACGCGTGGAGACCAGCACGGCTGTAGCTGCTGTGGAATTGGCCTGGAATCAAAAAAACAATAGTAATAGCAGGAGGCCTTCGGCGACATCATCTCACAGCCAGCGCTGACGGCAATTCTGCCCATTCCGCTGACTGCTGAGTACATACAAGCGCGCCAATACTGTACGCAGGCAGGCACTCGTACACACGCTCACACAGAGAGTGCACAGCGGCCCCGACTTTCCAATCGCCAGGCATGTACACTCTCTGTGCCTTGGAGGTCGGCCCTCATGGCTGTGAGAATCGCACAACACTTATTCTCCTGCGTACAAGCCGCACACGGAATCGACTCGGGGGTCGTGACGAGGATTAGCTTACTAACAGTAGTGCATCTAGCTACATAAACGATTGGTTAAATAAACGATCCTTAGAAAATCAATGCCTGTAGACTCGGAATCTGCTTGAATAAATGTTTATTTGAGCGCTATAAGCAGACCAGGCCAAAGCAGCAAGGTGGCAAGGTTAGGGCAGCCAATACGAAGGCTGAGTGTCTGGCCAAATCTGCTAGCGGCCCAGACTTGAGTAAAATTTGAGTAAAAAGCTTTTAAAAAAACAGAAAAATACAATATTCTTAACAATTAGCAAACTACGAGTATTTAAATTAAATTAAATTAATTAAATTAAATTTATCATTTAGCAAGACATCATAAAGATCGATTTAGTCTAGTTTCTTCTCTGAAAAGTTCGATAATTTGAATTCAATAATTAGTTTCATACTTTAGTAGGGACTGTGTCATTAAAGCAGTTTTTTGGGTTAGGGCACTAGGCTTAAACTTTTATAATCATAAATAAATATGAATAAATATGAATAATAATCATGTAACAAGGCGTTCCATTTTGCCAAAACTTGCAAAGAATTTGCCACAGCACAGATTAGACCTATAAGGACGCGTAGTACTTAACAGTAGGAATAACAAGCCATTTTTCTGCCCGTCGAACTACCAAGAAGGACGGCTAACTTTTTTTCCGCACCCTCTCAAACAAGAATCCAGTCGCCAGCCCTCCAGACCGGCGAGACACTCGACGATTCTGCCAGAAGGTCGGATTCCTCCCGCAAGCGCTAGTGTGTTCAGTACACCCCTGTGAGCCAATCAGCACCGCGCCTCAGAGCAGCCCCGCCAAGGCTCCAAATTTTATCAGTTGAGGCTCGCCCACTGTCGAGGCTTGATCAGCGAAACTAGAGAAATTTGCATCCGGGTGTCCATAGTCACCTGGTGCCACCTGTTGAAGGTCCAGAAGCTCCGCTTGGATGAAGGCCAGTGACCATCGAAGTCAGAGCTGATGCAGACACATGTGGTCGACGTGCTGATGAAATATGGAGGCCTGGCAAGGCCACTCCGAGGCGCAGTGCTGACTGGCTCACGGGGTGTACTGAACACACTAGCGCTCACGGGAAAAATCCGACCCTCTGGCAGAATCGTCGAACATCTCGACGGTCTGGAGGGCCGGCGACTGGATTCCTGTTTGAGAAAGTGCGCAACAGAAAGTTGGTCCGCGTTCTTGAATTTCGTGTGCCTGCGTTGCTGCGTTCCGGCGCAGAAAAAAAATCCCCCCCCCTCTTGGTAGTTCTACTGTTAATATCTGGTATCTGCGGTCTAGACAACCGTGTTAGACTGCAACTTAAGCGATGTCAGCAGTTTGTCTACCAACAGCGGTCTGGTTCCCTTTGGTGTCTGGTGACAAGATCTTTGCTGTCACAACGGGCTTGCTTGGATTGCTACAGTCCGAGGCCCTACTTGACCGCCAGAGGGCGGCGCTGTTGACAAACCGTCCAGTGGTACAATTCTGAGACCTGGGCGGGCGTTAACGGACTCGCTCGAACAGCAAGTTGACAGACAAGTTGAGAGATTCGGAGCAGGAGGCGCTACGCCTTATGAAACTACTCAGAGTACAGAATTCGTATGTTTTCTGACAACATACAGAAGACTCAAACTGCATGATCAATGATGCTTTCCCTGGACGAATTCATTAGCAGTTTGGGCATACTAGCACGCAAATATATATAGAAGCATTCACAAACTATTAAAGTCTTCTTTCAAAGTTGTTATAAAATTCAGTTTCTCTGTCAGCTTGTTCGTCTATTCAGATCAGCGAATACACGGGCGACGAGGTCACCAACGGGCCGAAGTTCTCATGCTGCTGCTGCGGCGGCGGCGGCGGCAGCAGATTGCCGATCTCGTCAACCGGCTCCTGGCCGGGAGGCGAGAATCCTTCGCCATTGCCAGCGGCCGCCACCAGCTGCTGGAAAGCGCCGGCAAATTTGCCCTCGTTAGCGGCGTCGTTTGAGAACGGGTAGGAGCCGTCACGGGCCGAGAAGAGGCGCCTCACCAAGGCAGACACCGGCACATTGCGCACGTCCGCGCCGTCCTGCACCGTCAGCTCCGTCAGCAGGAACAGCACCGCGTCTTTGGAGTAAAACGAGCTGGCGGTGCGGCTGGGAGCTGCGCGCAAGGCCTGCGTTGATGAAGAAAAGCTGACAGAGATTAGCAGGATGTGACTGGGAGAGATCTGGATTAGCAGGATGTGACTGGGGAGAGATCTGGATTAGCAGGATGTGACTGGGAGAGATCTGGATTAGCAGGATGTGACTGGGAGAGATCTGGATTAGCAGAATGTGACTGGGAGAGATCTGGATTAGCAGGATGTGACTGGGAGAGATCTGGATTAACAGGATGTGACTGGGAGAGATCTGGATTAGCAGGATGTGACTGGGAGAGATCTGGATTAGCAGGATGTGACTGGGAGAGATCTGGATTAACAGGATGTGACTGGGAGAGATCTGGATTAGCAGGATGTGACTGGGAGAGATCTGGATTAACAGGATGTGACTGGGAGAGATCTGAATTAGCAGGATGTGACTGGGAGAGATCTGGATTAACAGGATGTGACTGGGAGAGATCTGGATTAGCAGGATGTGACTGGGAGAGATCTGAATTAGCAGGATGTGACTGGGAGAGATCTGAATTAGCAGGATGTGACTGGGAGAGATCTGGATTAACAGGATGTGACTGGGAGAGATCTGGATTAGCAGGATGTGACTGGGAGAGATCTGGATTAGCAGAATGTGACTGGGAGAGATCTGGATTAACAGAATGTGACTGGGAGAGATCTGAATTAGCAGAATGTGACTGGGAGAGATCTGGATTAACAGAATGTGACTGGGAGAGATCTGGATTAGCAGGATGTGACTGGGAGAGATCTGAATTAGCAGGATGTGACTGGGAGAGATCTGGATTAACAGGATGTGACTGGGAGAGATCTGGATTAACAGGATGTGACTGGGAGAGATCTGGATTAGCAGGATGTGACTGGGAGAGATCTGGATTAACAGGATGTGACTGGGAGAGATCTGGATTAGCAGGATGTGACTGGGAGAGATCTGGATTAACAGAATGTGACTGGGAGAGATCTGGATTAGCAGAATGTGACTGGGAGAGATCTGGATTAACAGGATGTGACTGGGAGAGATCTGGATTAGCAGGATGTGACTGGGAGAGATCTGGATTAGCAGGATGTGACTGGGAGAGATCTGGATTAACAGGATGTGACTGGGAGAGATCTGAATTAGCAGGATGTGACTGGGAGAGATCTGGATTAACAGGATGTGACTGGGAGAGATCTGGATTAGCAGGATGTGACTGGGAGAGATCTGGATTAGCAGAATGTGACTGGGAGAGATCTGGATTAACAGAATGTGACTGGGAGAGATCTGAATTAGCAGAATGTGACTGGGAGAGATCTGGATTAACAGGATGTGACTGGGAGAGATCTGGATTAGCAGGATGTGACTGGGAGAGATCTGAATTAGCAGGATGTGACTGGGAGAGATCTGGATTAACAGGATGTGACTGGGAGAGATCTGGATTAGCAGGATGTGACTGGGAGAGATCTGGATTAACAGGATGTGACTGGGAGAGATCTGGATTAGCAGGATGTGACTGGGAGAGATCTGGATTAACAGGATGTGACTGGGAGAGATCTGGATTAGCAGGATGTGACTGGGAGAGATCTGGATTAGCAGGATGTGACTGGGAGAGATCTGGATTAGCAGAATGTGACTGGGAGAGATCTGGATTAACAGAATGTGACTGGGAGAGATCTGAATTAGCAGGACGTGACTGGGAGAGATCTGGATTAACAGGATGTGACTGGGAGAGATCTGGATTAGCAGGATGTGACTGGGAGAGATCTGGATTAACAGGATGTGACTGGGAGAGATCTGGATTAGCAGGATGTGACTGGGAGAGATCTGGATTAACAGGATGTGACTGGGAGAGATCTGGATTAGCAGGATGTGACTGGGAGAGATCTGGATTAGCAGGATGTGACTGGGAGAGATCTGGATTAGCAGAATGTGACTGGGAGAGATCTGGATTAACAGAATGTGACTGGGAGAGATCTGAATTAGCAGAATGTGACTGGGAGAGATCTGGATTAACAGGATGTGACTGGGAGAGATCTGGATTAACAGGATGTGACTGTAGTTACAAGTAGAAATAGTAAAATTAATTAGGACATTTAACCTCCAAAAGTCTGATGGTAAGCACTGCTTACCATGCGCACACCCTAGTTTCAGTCTAGGCAGAAGTCAGATGATTCAGATCAAATATAATCTATGGTAAAATTCACACTCCGTTCCGGTCGGCTATGGTAAGCAGAACTTTTAGAACGATAGCTTCCCTGATTTTTTTACTCGTAGTTTAGATCTCTTTCTCAATCAAAATAACCAACAGACGGTACAAAAATTTCAGCTTCCTTGAAATACAACTGTATACAGTAAGATCAGTTTTCGTTTATATAAATTTGATGTATATTTTTGCTGAGTGAGAAAACAATTGAGTAAGAATAAATTGAGTAACACCGTACGCGTAAGTTAATTAAAATTTTCTGAAGAGAAACAATCTACTCGTACCAGCGTATGATGCAAACATGAAAACTGGGACATGAAAAATGTCAGCAGAACAGAGGCGGATGCAGATTTTTTGACCCAGGAAATTATTAAGTAGTGCAGAATTTTTGTACCTAGGAGGCGGCAGCAAAGGGAAAAGACACAACAAAGGCGAGCTGCGCAGCTGGGGGCGCCACAGATGTAAGTTGTTTGGGGGGCAGTTGCCCTCTTTGCCCCGCATAAACCCGTATTTGGAGCAGGACAGAATTGATAACAGAAAAAGTAAATGTTATTTAATTACTATCACTTGTTTCTTAGATCTTTAAAGATGTTTTATCACGAAGTATACAAACGATTCGTTTTTGGCATTCATTCAAACAATTCTTATGGCGCATTCTCAGCAACTCGAGATGTTAGCGCCACTAGTATTCTGAATTAATTTTTAATTATAGTCTCAGAAAGAAGAAGCTAACTGGGAGAAACCCATTTCCTCAATTTTCTTTCAGGCACACGTATAGAAGGGAATATAGCAGGAAATATTCTTCCAGCATGCGTGCACTGGGAACAAAAACTGTCAAGAATTCAAGAATGCCATTGCTGAAAGCAGGTCTCCAGACAGTCCTGGTTCACCTGGACACGCAGGGCAGCAGTAAATTGATCGTTTGATTCTTTCAGCTCAGTAGCAGACGCGACACCGCTTATTTGGCCTTGGCTGACTTTCTCGGGCCGCAATTCGCATTGGGAAATGCGGGCTGACTTGGCCGAAGGCTTGAGCTGCAGCGGCTGCTCGCCTTCTGCTCATCCCAGTGCTCTGCACGAATTCACGAATGCTGGCTTCCAGAAACTTAACGAACACCTTTCGGCCGCCGCACTTACAGTATACAATCCAAGCATTTCGGACCATCTGCAAGCACAGGTGCAAACCAAGTTTCAAAAACCATTTTCTGGTTTTCCGAGCAGGCTGGTAGGGCTGCATGTGGCCGTCCATTCGATCGACGCCGCCCATGCAGCGGTTGTAACTCAAAGCTGAGCGGCACTTCTGCACTGCAGCCGCTGCTCCACCTCGGGCGATTCGTCGGACTGGAACTTTTGATGCTGCCTCCTTTGTGTCCAGCAAATACAACGTTTTTAGACCGCTTTCCTTTCTTTCAACAATCTTTGCGGCCAGTACGGCACCCTTGCGCATGAAGCCGACATCATTGGGCGGCACATTTAACTGCCTGAGCTCAATCGGCACGCCTCGGTCAGCTCGTATGGTGCAAGTCAGATGAGTATCTCGATCCAGGAGGTACATAGCCAACCGATAAGAACCAAACCACTTGTCGGCAAAAATGCGGTAGCCTTGGTCCAACAGATCTTGGCAAAGCTCGACAACAATTTTTTCGCTGAATGACAGGTTTCCGCTTTGTGGATCTAAAGCAAATCTACGATTCTCCTCCGGAGTAGCATGAACTCGAAAGTTGAACAAGTAGCCTGTTTCAGACTCACAAGCACAGTACACCTTGATGCCATACCTGGCGCGCTTA
The DNA here is from genome assembly GCA_002269645.1 of Macrostomum lignano. Taxonomy (NCBI): domain Eukaryota; kingdom Metazoa; phylum Platyhelminthes; family Macrostomidae; genus Macrostomum; species Macrostomum lignano. The sequence continues at coordinate 162,875 of NIVC01001615.1, read as the reverse complement.
GTTGGAATGTATTGCTTGAAGCCTAATCGTCCTTTGTAAAGAACCAACGATTCGTCAACACTTATTTCTTCGTCAGGTCTGTAGATGTTCACGCAGGTGTCACGCAAATTGTTCAAAAATGGACGAATCTTGTACAACGGATCACCAGGTGTGGGATCCTCAAGGCAATCATAAAAGCGAAGAAAGCCGAGCAATTGCTTGAAGCGGTCTCTAGAGAGCGCCTCAGGTGCTTGAAAGTATGGTGTCGAGTGGTAGCTGCCAGTACTCCAGTAGTCATTCATCTCAGTCTTCTTGTTGCTTCCCATGTACAGGTACATGCCAATCAACTTCTTGACTTCGTTTGCGCTACATTCGTTCCACTGTAACAAACTCACAGGCAGGTCATCAGCATCCAATGAATGAATTGCTGCCCAAGCTCTACGGTTAGTCCACATAGCTAGATCTTCAAACAACGAATCAGACAGGAATAAACCTAAGAAGAAGGAAGTTGAGTTCTCAACATCGGCAGGCACTATTATTCCAGGATTCAGGCCAGGTGTTCCGAAAAACTCGATATCTCTCGTCGATGCGTCGTTCCCAACGATAGCAGGCCGCCACGACAACTCATCAGCAACCTGTACGTCCTCATCAACACTGTCCAGAACATCTGACTCACCAGAAGAATCATCTGATAAGAGGTAGTCCTCGTCGTCCGATGTCATGAGTTCAGACATTTCGTCCACTTGGGCCATTTCAAAGCTCTTTGAGAACTGATTTTATAGTATTCGGCTCAAACCATACTGAGACAGATAAAGTATAGGAAACGAAAACTTAAGGAGTCAAAGAACCACTGTAGTATAAAGCACGACTGAATAAGCTGTCAAAAAGCTAGACGAGTAAGGAGATGGATCAGCTTCTCTGTTTGAACTGACTGGGGCTAGGAAAAGAACGTTTCTTATACTGTTCGTGTTGCCCATTCCTCTTGTACAGGGACCAGTGTGCTTTCAGTCTAGAAACAGGCTACTTAAATGTACATTTTTGCTTATTTTTCTACCCCAGCCGACTGAATGTCTATTGATAAGCATTGCTTACCATGCCGACCGGAACGGAGAGAAAAAATATCTATGGCTCAGTCAGAAGCCAAATAGTCTATGGTAAGCACTGCTTACCATCCGACTGGAACGGAGATGAAAAATTTTGGGCCCAGTCTTGAAGAGGTTAAGGCCTATTGCTCACATCGCTGATAGCTTTAAGATCAACAAATCGAAGCCAGATCGTGGGCCTCAGGCAGCGCAGCTCAGGTATCGGCAAGCCCAGCTCACGGTCGCCGCTGCCACCGCCGCAGTACAGCCGAGCAGCTTGAAGCGGACAGGTGGGATTGTTCAAGATGCCGGGTCGGGGCTGCAGCTGTCTGCAAATGAAAGCGTTTTGAATTATATAGCAATTGTGCAGACATTGAACGTTACGGTCATGATTTGTCTGTTGGAGAGCAGCACTGGGCTATCTGTTTTAAAAAACTTTCATAGACCAGATTCAAACACTATAAAACTATATATTGTCTCTAATCCGTCAGTAGCTGGCTACCCCTTTTTACTGACCCCTCGGTGGCTGGCTACCCCCTTCTCTGACCCCTCAGTGGCTGGCTACCCCCTTCTCTGACCCCTCAGTGGCTGGCTACACCCCTCTGACCCCTCAGTGGCTGGCTACCCCCTTCTCTGACCCCTCAGTGGCTGGCTACCCCCTTCTCTGACCCCTCAGTGGCTGGCTACCCCCTTCTCTGACCCCTCAGTGGCTGGCTACCCCCTTCTCTGACCCCTCAGTGGCTGGCTACCCCCTTCTCCGACCCCTCAGTGACTGGCTAACCTCCTTCTCTGACCCTTCAGTAGCTGGCTACCCCCTTCTCTGACCCTGGCTGGCTACCCCCTTCTCTGACCCTTCAGTGGCTGGCTACCCCCTTCTCTGACCCTGGCTGGGTACCCCCCCTCCGCCTCACTGTCCCGCCAGTGGCTGGTTAACCCCCCCCGCCTCACTGTCCCGTCAGTGGCTGGCTACCCCCTTGACTGGCCTTTCAGATGCAGCCCTATCAAGCCTGCTCACCTTCTTATCTGGCAGCGCAGGCCACAGGCGAAGCAAACAATTTCATGCTGAGAAATGGCAAAGAAGCCAAGTGCGGCGAGGTTTTCAAACTCCTGGTTCAGAGCAGGAAAATACACCAGAAAGCTTGCCAAACGGTCCTTTTCCAGGAACGAAGTTTGGTAAACAGCATTGAGCCATAGCAGAAGAATTGAAGTAATGGAGTTCAAATTCACAGAGCTTGACAGATAGCGAGAAATTTTCTTAGTTTCAGGCAGTTCAACATTCATATTGGCAGTAATTTTTGTAAGTCAGCTGGCTCTATGAAGTTTAGTCGCCACACACAGCGCTGCCTTTAAACAGCTGTGACAGCAGATTAAGCAGAGTGCAGTCCAGCAAGTACGTGTCAATATGACGAGAGCTGCAGTATCTGTGAAGCTCAATGAACACTGATATTCGATGAAAGACCACGGGTTTTACACTGATACTGTTTGTAAGAACTCCCATTAATTTAATAGACACGGCCGATTCAGAGATGCTTCCGACCTTCGAGTGGAATAATGATAAAATTCATAAGCATGAATAAAAACCGTGAAAATAAATGAAGTAGTCACGTTTGACGAAAATTCAAAATATGTTCCGAATGCATGTGAATGGTTCTGGAGTTAAAAACAGGAACTTCGTGGCTCTGTGGAGTCTCAGACAGGAACTTCGTGGCTCTGTGGAGTCTCAGACAGGAACTTCGTGGCTCTGTGGAGTCTCAGACAGGAACTTCGTGGCTCTGTGGAGTCTCAGACAGGAACTTCGTGGCTCTGTGGAGTCTCAGACAGGAACTTCGTGGCTCTGTGGAGTCTCAGACAGGAACTTCGTGGCTCTGTGGAGTCTCAGACAGGAACTTCGTGGCTCTGTGGAGTCTCAGACAGGAACTTCGTGGCTCTGTGGAGTCTCAGACAGGAACTTCGTGGCTCTGTGGAGTCTCAGACAGGAACTTCATGGCTCTGTGGAGTCTCAGACAGGAACTTCGTGGCTCTGTGGAGTCTCAGACAGGAACTTCATGGCTCTGTGGAGTCTCAGACAGGAACTTCGTGGCTCTGTGGAGTCTCAGACAGGAACTTCATGGCTCTGTGGAGTCTCAGACAGGAACTTCGTGGCTCTGTGGAGTCTCAGACAGGAACTTCATGGCTCTGTGGAGTCTCAGACAGGAACTTCGTGGCTCTGTGGAGTCTCAGACAGGAACTGCATGGCTCTGTGGAGTCTAGGAAAGGAACTGCATGGCTCTGGAGTCTAGGACAGGAACTGCATGGCTCTGGAGTCTAGGACAGGAACTTCATGGCTCTGGAGTCTAGGACAGGAACTGCATGGCTCTGTGGAGTCTAGGACAGGAACTGCATGGCTCTGGAGTCTAGGACAGGAACTGCATGGCTCTGGAGTCTAGGACAGGAACTGCATGGCTCTGTGGAGTCTCAGACAGGAACTTCATGGCTCTGTGGAGTCTCAGACAGGAACTGCAACTGCATGGCTCTGGAGTCTAGGACAGGAACTTCATGGCTCTGTGGAGTCTTAGACAGGAACTTCATGGCTCTATGAGGTCTGGGAATGACTGCATGGGCATATAGGGGATCTGGGATGAGGCTACAAATATTGCCTATTAAAAACACTAATGAATTACTATTGATAAAAGCAAAGATATTAAGGCAGTTTTTTATACCCGCCATACGTAAACAAGGTAAATATTTTTATTAAGTGAGTAGAAGTGAAATAAATATAGCTTATTGACGCGTAAAAAATAAAGAAAACAGAAAATTTGATTAAAGAAAAATAACAAAACACGTTTCAGCTAAATTTAAGGGTAACGGAGTTCGCAGCTGTCAATTGTCACGATACCATACTCGATTAGGCGAATTTCTAACTTGCAAGTCTGCGTCTCCAGTCCCAACTTTTATTATTTGAAAATAAAATTCAATTATCAAGGAAGGTTTGGTGCATGGCCAAATTCAATTCTCGAATCATCACCCACATAGAAAATTGCCTACTGAATAGTAGCAAGGAAAGGATTTAAAGTAATTCTGTTACAGTGTGTGCATAAGGTTGCTCACTGAGACTTGGACAGAACTTCAAACGCAGGTGTCTACAGGTGAAGTGCTTGCTAAGCCACCACTCAGACACCACTACACCAGTTCTGACATATCGCGACTCAGAATCTCACTTTTAGGTGAGGGGCCCAGCCAAGGTAAGTTGTAAAAATGCCCACCCAAAAAAAGACGTAGTACTAACTAGATGACGAGGCCTTAGCCTTTAGAATACAGTTAAAGTTACTCCTGCCGTTTACCCACAATTACGTTAATTTTTACATAGGTTTTTTTCATAGGTAAGTCTAACGCCAACAGCCAACTTTCGTGAACACACAAGCCCTAAACTAATGTAGCTGCGGACGGAATCGAACCAGGTGTCGTGACGCGAGAGTCAGATCCGCTTACCGCTAAGCTCCTTCGCCCCCTCCCACAGTTTTGGATTATTTCGTAACGTTCGGTACGTGAACTTGATGGTTTTTGAATATAATAAACAATAAATAGTTATCGAAAAAGAATACACTACATAGGGTGAAAAATAATTCAAAACGAGCATTAAACAATTAAGAACCCAATCCACAAGCATTAAATAACAAATATTCCAATAACAGAGGCAAAGCTTGAATAAATAGATACGAGTAAAATAATGTAGGAAAAATTATCAATACGCAATAAAAAGGACTTGAGTAGATAAGGCTATACAAAGATTGCAAGTGATAAAAGGGATGGTGTCGCAGCCCCCCGCCAGACTGATAACAGTTAGGCCAGGGGTCGGCAACCTTTTTCCACTTGAGGGCCCGATCAGGTTTTCAGTTCAAGACCACGGGCCACAGGTCGTCCCCCGATTACTTCGCCCCCCCCCCTGGGTCTTTCTTTACCATCCAGAATCTGCCCCCAGGGTCTTTACCCTCCAGAATCCGCCCTCTGGGTCTTTACCCTCCAAAATCTACCCCCCTGGGCCTTTACCCCCCATACCATATTCGAAAGTTTGAACTGATGTGCTGTCTGTCTAGATCTAAAATTGGTCTATCAATTGGTCTATTGGTCTATTTGGTCTATCATCTAAAATTGTCGGCTATCCTATAGAATCGTTCCTTGAATTATTTTTTCGCTTGAATTCGTTTCCTTCGTTTCCTGTCACATCACGACACGAGGGTACTACTTTAATGTTGGGTAATAGTGTGACTGGGTAATTTTATCCACACATCTCTCCACATTTGAGTTTGTGCGCTGATTTCAGGAATTCTAAAAAATCAGTTCTAAAGTATCAGTTTTGTGCACGCAAAGCATGAAAATATGTCTATGGTAAAAAACTGTGACAGTGCGCGGGGGGACCTTAATTAAAGGAAGATGCGTTTGAGATTGAAAAATTAGCTGCCGAGCTGCCAATACTGGGATTCAATTCAAGCCATTGCTTAATTTTCTGATTTTGGACTACTACTCCCTGGATGGCTGGACGACCAGCGGCCTCAGGTTGGATTGTGCCACTGTTTAACTATTACGTAGTACCCTCGTGTCGTGATGTGGCGGTTGACTATAACAAACAATTTAGCTGTCAGTACATGTTAACCTGTTAATTCGTTCACTTTTTTTCATATATTTGGACTCTAAAAATAGAAAGGAATCAAACTCAAGCGAGAAAATAATTTAACGAACGATTCTATAGGATACCAAATGGTCATTGAGTCTCAATTTGTTGTGCATTTTTTCTGGCCCGCCCCCCTTCAGCCAGTCTTCCGATCCGGCCCGCACTGAAAAGTTTGCCGACCCCTGAGTCGTTAATTCTTCATCACATAAGCTCCCGAGGTCGCAAACCCCGATCGATTTAAGTGACGCTGCTCTGGCAAACTACTAAAAAAGAAGTATACGCTCTACTTTTTCACAAATTAAATTACGAGTGACATCCAGCTAATTTTTCTAGTATATATAATCATAGCAGTCTTTTGGGTAAAGTTTATTCGAGTTAATTAAAACAGGTTTTTTGATAATTTAGTTAGTTAGTTCAAAAAGCATTCATTCAGCCATCACAGCCTGGCTAACTAAATAGCCGATACCCTGAACATCTCTCAGGTCGACAGCTCCGGGACCAGCGCTGACCAGGTTGATGAAGTCGCCAGTAAAAGTTGACGCCTCGTCAAGCACGGGGAATTGCCACAGCGATTGCCGGTTCCAATTGCTAGCTTGCAGGCGCTCAACCAGATACCCGGGCTGCAGATTTAACAGAGATCGGCGCTCAGTCACGAGCATGGTGGCGGCACACAACAGAACTGCATCCGGCGGAAACATCTCGGTCAGTACTGTGCCACAATTGCTCTGAATGAAAGTCAGAAGCTGTGCAAGCTGCGTAGGGCTCGGGAAATCCGAAGGCCCGTCACCCAAAAGCTCCTGTTGCATTGGTTGCTGCTTGGGACAACGGGCAGCCTGCAGCGGGCAGTGCAGCCTGTTGAAGCTGCCAAGGATTCGATGCTGGACGCTGGACAGCTTGCACTCGAAGCCGCAGCTGAAGCAGACAACCATCACGGTGCTGTCGTCGATTGCACCACCATGAGGTGAAGGAAGCGGAAAGAAGCCCAGCTTAGCGCACTGAATATGCTCGGGCCCATTCAGGCCATGCCTAGCAAACTCAGTCACGCGATCTTGCTGCAGCAGCATTCCAGGATGGCGGGCAGTCAGAAAAATGTGCAAGACCTGACAGACAGCCGAGTAACTGCGCTCAGACAAATATTCAGAAATTGGTCTGCCTGACATTGTTGAAATTGACGCCTTCTTTCTTTATGCAGCAAGATACAGGTAATTACAAAGTTCCACAGGGTGGACTGCTTGCTGGTACTTGATTTGTCAATTTAAAAACCAAAAAGTTTGATGCAAAGGCGACAGCAATATAGCAATCGATATGTCTCCAGGAGCAGTGTCTATGCAGTTCGTACTTTGAGTTATTTTCAGTGGGTCTGTTGTACGCAAGCATTGTGCTATTAATAAATAGAATATATCTTTATAAAATTATTATATTCATTGCAAAATGAAGTAAATCAATAGAAAATTGATAACTTGCAAAGTTTTTAAAAAGATGCAAAAGGTATATGCAAAACCTTGTTTTGTGTAGGAAACCTTTGACTTAATAGTATGATAGTCAGTCCAGATGTGTTTTATGCAAATCTATCAATTAGAAGCTGGTAACAGCAGTATTTCAGTCAATGCAGCATGCATGAAAAAGAACAAATCATTCATTATTACTTTGTAGGCCTAAAATGATAAGTCTTCAAACAGTGTTTTATAATATGATAATAGGTTAGGCCTACCTAGTAGTCAACAAAAGAAATTGCTAAAATACAACTCTGGATAAAATAGGTACCAGAGCAACTTGCTTGAATAGGATTAGGAAGTTGAAAAGCCAAAAGGTTACTTACTGGTTTGAAGCTAGGCCCTAGCTATGGAACTTTGCTTTTATATATGCTTAATTCATGGCCAGATGCTTTTTATCATGCTTATATACATAACAGGGTCAATTAAATCAAATAAATATTTAGACAGTGGTTAAAGAAAAACAAAAATGATTTAATGTAAAAAATAAGAATTAAGACAATGCCTTTACAAATGTATAGACTTAATCATTTTTTAAGTTATTTAAAAAAAGTACAAAAAAGTATTAGTGCATAGTTAGACAAATGATGACTTAAGTAGAAGGACGGGAAACATTGTTTCTTAGAAAATTTTTGAAGGCACTTTTTCCCGAAAAAATACACTACGGGGATAGGAAATTTTCATTTTTTCAGCACAAAAATTGCTATTACTTTTGATAGGAGGCAGATCCAGTGTTCATCTTTTGATTTGTTGTGCCTTTTTTATTGCTCTATCGATATTTATAAAGCTTTTCATTCAGAAAATTAGATTTCTATGTTAATTTTTTATTCTATGTATATTTCCTGTACCTAAAAATCACAAAAATGCATGACACAGCTCCAATATTTGGTTTTATGAATCTATTTTATCATCTCTGTTACGAATATTTGCTACACAGTCAGTTAAGAATGACAAAATAGACTCATAAAACCAAAGAGCCAAGCCGTAGCATTCTAATGTATTTCAGGCACAAGACACGTGAAAATATACATAGAATAAAAAATTAACATAGAATCCTAATTTTCTGAACGAAAAGCTTTATGAATATCGATAGAGCAATAAAAAAGGCACAACATAACAAAAGATGAACACTGGATCTGCCTCCTATCAAAAGTAATAGCAATTTTTGTGCTGAAAAAATGAAAATTTCCTATCTCCGTAGTGTATTTTTTCGGGAAAAAGTGCCTTAAAAAATTCTAAGAAACAAGGTTTCCCGTCCTTCTACTTAAGTTGTCTTTGAGTTAGACCTTGAAAAAAGGCATTATTTTTAAACAAATTTAGTTAAATAAAATAAGCTAAGTTAATAGCTACCATGTCAAACATAAAAGAGCAACCATGTCAAACATAAAAGAGCTACCATGTCAAACATTAAAGAGCCACCATGTCAAATGTAAAAGAGCCTCCATGTCAAACATTATTGAGCCACCATGCCAAACATAAAAAGAGCTACTTTGTCAAATATAAAGGAGATACCATTTCAAGTGTAAAAAGAAACGTCATGCCTAGGGATGTCATCCCCAGGGAGTGCTCCCTGGCCTCCCCAGGGTGTACCACCGGGGAGGCACCCTGGGGAGGTCCACTGGGGATCCCCATCCCCAGACAAAAAACAATTTTAAAAAGTACTATTTATAGTATTTATATACTGTAGTATTGTATAGTATTATACTATTTATAGTAAGTAGAGTCAGACTCAGTATCAAAAGACTTAGTAGAGTCTTATGAGTTGTGATGGTTTGAAACTGTAATGACAATCATGATATTTTTTGGTGTTTCTCAGCGGCAACGCTGGCACCAATTTAAAAGTGGCTCACGCATGCGCTGCACTCGACTCAACTGACTCAAGTCTCGAGTCTTGACCTGGCCCCTAGGCCCTGGGTACGGCTCAGCTTAAATTGAGCTATAACAGTTTGATAGTTCTGAATTTGAAGCAATTGTATTTCTTTGAACTTTAGTAGAATCAAATGCTATTCTTTATGCTGTTATAGTTGTGTACATCAATTTATTCTAGGGTTCTAATAATATGTTTTAATATTTTGTTTAGGTAGATTTTGTTTCTAAGAAATAAGACTTTAGTTTAAAAAATGAGATTTTAGTTCTTATTCTTAATAAGTTTTTATTATTTTGAAGTATCTGCTAGAGGGAGATGCGAAACCTTGAAATCTTTTGGCCAGAGGCTTGGGTGAAGTTGGTTCATCCCTGGCCCTGACTCCTGTAACAGTATGATTATGTGAATGAGCATGAAAACAAAGTAAAGTATTATAAAAGCACATTGAAGGTATAAAATATCATTTTCTTAGTAGATATTAACAAATTACCATTTAACTCCTTCCCTTGGGAAACCTTGGGGATTCCCCGAGGAAAGGGTTCAAATTCCCTGGGGACCTCGAGGAGTAGAAATTCTGGGGAATTGACATCTCTAGTCATGCCAAACATAAAGAAGCCACTATAAAGCTAAGGAAATTTTTGCATTAGCTACTTGTTGTCTGGTGGATACTTGCTATTTGAGGATAAATAATTGTTATCAAGGAGATGCTTGCTATCTGAGGATTGAAACATGCTTGCTATCTGATTAATACTTAGTATTGGGGAGATGCTTGCTATCTGGGAGGATGCTTCCTATCTGGAGTATTTGTGCTATCTAAGGGATGCTTGCATGCTGTCTAGGGATACTTGCTATCAAGGGATGCTTGATATTGGGGAGGCAAGAAACTTTTTAGAAAGAATGTCTACTAGTATTGTCTTTGTGAAGGCTTTATTTTGCTATCTTTTTGCTACTTGTAGAGAACTGAGATTCTATCTAAATGTCCCCCATCAGGGAGCAAATATTGCTAGTTCAAAATAAAATTTAAAAAAGCACAAAAGCAAAGCCAATTAAATATTATCTAATAGCTTGTAGCACAAGTAATAACCAAAGACTAAGTAATAGGCCTAAACTTGACTAAATGATATGATAGCAAGGAATATTGGTTCCTAGTTTGATCCTAGTAAAAATCAAAGATATAATAGAAAATAGGAAAGCTATACTTAATCCAAAAGCTAGAATGCTAATCATTCCTTATTAGTTATTTCTATGCTAAAAGACCCAGGTTGTAGGCCTAGGGGCCTATAAATATCTTAAGTAGCCTAGGCCTATAAGTACAAGTCACCTATAAAAAATAGTCATAAACTATTATTATTACACCTATAAAATTAAAATAAGTCTTCACAATAAGACACTATCTTTATTAAGAGACCAAAGAGGTAATTATAACCTAGTTAGTGGTTAGAGCATCAGACTCATAACTTGAATTGAAGGTTGGGAGGTATGATTTTCAATCCACTTGGAACAATTTGTGCTGTAGAGCAAGACACTTAATTTTAAATTGAATTTCTTTAGTTTGTTAGCTATCCTTGACCGGGTGCCCTTGAATTTAGTAACCAAAATTTAGTAACCGTGAATTTAGTACTGCCTGAATTTAGTACTGCCTGAATTTAGTACCGCCTGAATTTAGTACTGCCTGAATTTAGTACCACCTGAATTTAGTACCGCCTGAATTTAGTACCGCCTGAATTTAGTACCGCCTGAATTTAGTACCGCCTGAATTTAGTAATGCTTGAATTTAGTAACGCAACAAATGGTGCAGCTGAGAGATATTCCTTATGTATTAGTACAATACTAATACATTAGTACTATACTAGTGTATTATACATAGTATACATGCATAGTATAATACATAGTATAATACATTAGTATAGTACTTCCTGAAGGAAAGGAAGTGAATATGAAGTGAAGGAAAGTTCTATTGTTCTGCAACTTCACTATATATATATTACATTAGTTTTATACATAATATATTTTGTGCCTACATATATGTGTGTTACTAAACTCAGGCGTTACTAAATTCAGGCGTTACTAAATTCAGGCAGTACTAAATTCAGGCGGTACTAAATTCAGGCGGTACTAAATTCAGGCGTTACTAAATTCAGGCGTTACTAAATTCAGGCGGTACTAAATTCAGGCAGTACTAAATTCGAGCGGTACTAAATTCAGGCAGTACTAAATTCGAGCGGTACTAAATTCAGGCGGTACTAAATTCAGGCGTTACTAAATTCAGGCGTTACTAAATTCAGGCAGTACTAAATTCGAGCGGTACTAAATTCAGGCGGTACTAAATTCAGGCGTTACTAAATTCAGGCGTTACTAAATTCAGGCGGTACTAAATTCAGGCAGTACTAAATTCGAGCGGTACTAAATTCAGGCAGTACTAAATTCACGGTTACTAAATTTCGGTTACTAAATTCACATAGACCCCCTTGACCTTAGTCTGCCATGAATTGAATTCCCTATCCATAATAGGGCCTAACTCTAGCCTCTAGGGCCTAAACAATCAAAACAGGGTTCTAATATTGGAGTTCTAGCCAATGTCATTCTCACTCAAACCATGGGTCATACTTATGTCATAGTTGTATAAAAATATGTTTACATAATAAATATATATAATTATTTGCCAAAAAAATTAAACTATAGCAGCACAGTACTAGGACAATACATGACACATGTACACCAAAAACTCCTTCTTATGATGCCAAAGCCACCGAGCTGTTAGATTTAAAAAAGTCGAAAGCAGTGTGAACAGTTGTCTGATCAGTTAGCAGCGTCAACTGAAAAATTATACGTTTTTACAAAGTTAAATACGTCCGTCCAATTTTTTATGCCCATTTGTGGTGTCATTTAGTGAATGGCATATCCAGCATTTATTTAATAGTAAATTATAGAAACCATTCGTCAATCGATGTAAAATTTACAAAAACTTACTTAAATAAAAAGGTTATTTTGATATACTAGAATACAGCTGGGAACTCTCCGCTCTCCCCCAATCAGCACGCCTTCGTCCATGGACGCTCCATCGAATGTGCGCTGCACGCCATTGTCGACAAGCTGGAGCGCGCCGTGCTTGGCAGTGGATACGCGCTGTCGCTTTTCCTCGAAATTGATGGTGCTTTTAGTAATGTGCTTTTTGAAGCCTTTAAGCGGGCCCTGGAATTTCGGGGCACGCACGAGCACCTTTAACCGCTGGATCATCATGTACATGGTCTCCTATCGTACTGCCACCTCGCACCTCCTGGGATACTCCCGCTCCGTGGAGGTCCAGAAAGGTGGACGGCAGGGTGGAGTCCTCAGCCCGGCGCGATTCTCTGGAATTTAGTCATGGACGAGCTGCGCTCTGCAGCCCGCATCCATCCGGACCCAGTTCAGAAAGGTCGGTTATGTGCGGACGATGTTACCGGCACTGTGGCTGGACCATCACCCGCGGTTCTCAGGGATCTCCTTCAAGCCTTCATCCACCGCGCGTGCCGAGCGCTGGGCACATAGCTGTGGTCTCAGGTTCTCTGAGTCTAAAACCGTGGCAATCATGTTCACCAGCCGCCGAAACTGGAGGATTGAACCGCTCTCCCTCTATGGCACACCCGTTGCCATGGAGAAACAAACCAGATGTCTGGGCGTCAACCTCGTCCACAGGTTGAGCTCGATCCGGCACGTCCAAACCAAAGCCCGCAAAGCTCTCGCGACTCGCTCAGATCCGCAGAGCTTTCGGTGCTACCTGGGCCTCACCCCGCCTCTCTGGTGGATTTACACTGCCATTGTTAGACCGGCCATCTCCTTCGCCAGCCAGCTTCATTTGGAACAGTGCCCTAGAGGTGAAAGGGGTTCTTGGTTCTAAATAGGGTGCAAGGCCGCGCTTGTCGAGCTATCATGAGCGCGACTCCCTCCACGCACCCTTCCGCTGGCATGAAGCTCCTTCTTGGGCATTACCCCTTGACCTCTTTGTTAGAGGGGAGGCAATGAAAACCACCCGCCGTCTGCTTGACGCGGGTGTCCCAATCCAGAAGCAGTTCGCTTTCAGAAAGCGGAACCTCCGGCCGCATGGCGACCTCAGCCTGCGAGACCTGGAAGCAGCGGGATCCCTGCTGACCCTCTCGGACGGAATCCCGTCCACGCTCTGCCCTGGTCAAATTCAAAACCAGCATTCCATCACGTCAAGAAGCTAGGGACAACTGGAAACCCCGTGACATCCACTGCTTCACTGACGGGTCCCAAATCAACTCAGCCTCTGGCTACGGCTACTGCATCGTGTCTGGAGGGAGAACTGTGGCGAACTTCTCCCAACACACCGGCACCGTTCCACCGTCTTCCAGAACAAAGTTCTCGTCATCAGCTCCTGCGCCATGGAGTTGTACAATCAGCTCGTCTAGAGGAAGGAGATTACCCTCCACTCGGACAGTCAAGCGGCGATTCACGTCCTTGAGCGCACCACCACCTGCTTGCGTACAGTCCTCGACTGCATCGGGCAGCTCAACCGCTTAGGGGCCTCTAACAAAGTGTCCCTAAGGTGGATCCCAGGGCACTTGGGCCACCCCGGCAACAAGCTGGCCGATCGGCTGACAAGGCTGGCTCGACCGGTTATTTTACTGGTCCCCTGCCCGTGGCCCCCACCACCATCGCCGTTGTCACCACTCGGATCAACCAGTGGGTGGCTTCTAAGCACACGGAGAGGTGAGCTAACGCCCCTGACTGCTGGCAATCCCGCGCGGCTGTCCCCTGTCCTTCCTCCAAGCTGCGCAGGGCCCTGCTTGAACTCAACCGCAGGGACATCAAAGCGGTGACCATGGCTCTCTCGGATCATAGCTGTTTTGCCAGGCATCCTCACCTCCAGGCAAAAATCCGCATTGAGGAATGCCCCTTCTGCCTCTCGGGTGTCGAGAATGCGGAATGGAGCACTTTATCTGTGAATGCCCCGCCTTACTTAGGACAGGCTCACCTACCTCGGCCCAAACCCGGATCTCTCCGACGTTTTCAGGCTCGAGAATCTCTGCCAGCTCGTCCGCTACCTAAGGGCTACCAGGCGAGCGACAATCTTCTTCTTGGACTCTCCGGAGGGGGACCGCGCTGCGGACACCGACACCACCGAAACTCCCTGCGCGACACCGGCTGCCCGTGGATGCACACAAATTCGGCGACAATAATTTAACACCGACAAATTCGGCGAAAGCAAATTCGGCGACAAGTCTTTTTTAAGTCTGATTTATCGATCACAACCAAAGCTTCAGATATAAGCCGTCTGCTGACGGACCAACCCCCACCCCCTTCGTTAATAGTACAACGCATGACTTCAACTTCAGTACGAGGTACGAGGTGTGCATCATCAGCTGAGTGCACTGCAGAAAAGTGTACATCAGAACAGAAGCGGCGCGGGAATGACGTCGTTTGGCCGGCGGCCCATCAGCAGCTCGGCTGGTGCGCGCCCGGTAGCCGTGTGCGGCGTGTTCCTGTAGGCCAGCAGCCACTCGTCCAGAGCAGCCCTCCAGTCCCGCCGCTCCTCGACTTTGTTGATGGAGCGGTTCAGCCGTTGGCCGCTGGGTAGTAGGGCGTGATGATGCGGTGCTTGATCCCGTAGCTTGCCAGGAACCGGCCGAACTCCTTGGACGAGAAGGGCGGTCCATTGTCTGTTACGAGCTCCCGAAGCGAGCGAACATCTCCCGTATGCGGGGAATCAGTGCCTCAGCCATCGTCGTCTGCATGAGTTGCACCTCCGGGAACCTCGATTAGCGGTCCACACACACCAGCAGCATGTTGTTGTTGATGGGTCCCACGAAATCGGCGCCGATCGACAGCCAGGCGTCCGCGGGGATAGGCGTCGGCTGCAGAGGCGTGGCCCGGACGGCTGGTGTGTGCGACGCGACGGCGCAGCTGCGGCATCGACTGACGAACTCCTCCGCTTGAGTTGCCATCCTCGGCCACTAGACCTTCGTGCGGAGTCTGGCGATCGTCTTCTGCGAGCACTGGTGCCCTTGATGCGCCAGTTCGAGCATCTGCTGCCGCAGTTCAGCTGGCACGACGATTCGCTGGTGCCGAAGAAGGACCCCGTCCACAGCAGACAGCTCCTCTCGCAGCGCGAGGAGCGAACGTATCTCGGCGTTGGAGCAATCCCACCGGCCGCCTTGCGTCGCCGCTATCGCCGCCCGGAAGACTGGGTCGCTGACAGAGCTCTTGCGGAAGTCCTCGAGCGTCAGCGCCATCGGCACAGCCGCCTGCGCCACCTCGTTGATGTAGGCCTCCCTCCGCTGTTCGCCAAAACTTCCGCCATGCGCGCTTAGGGGTTGCCTGCTGAGTTCGTCTGCAGCATTAGAGGCTCCCGGCTGGTACTCGACCTTGAACACTAGGTGCTGGATCCTCAGCGCCATTCGCTCGACTCGTGGAGGCGGCCGCGACCCAGGCGCGAACATGGCCGTCAATTCGTCTGGTTCCCGGTGTCCGCGAGGATTTGCGGCGTCGCCGCGGGCTTGCCTGGGCTGCCTTTTGTTCTGTGAGGGCACTCTGGAGTGAGTCCAAGGCCTTACCTGACCACCAGAGGGCGGCGTTGTTCCAGGCGGTGATCGAGACCGTCCTGCTGCTGTACAACGCCGAGACCTGGACGCTGACGGAGTCGCTCGAACAACAAGTTGACGCGGCGCACGCTGGCCTGCTGCGCGCCGCCTTCAAGATCGGCTACGAGTGAGTGACCAACGCGGCTTTGTATCACCCGCCGGCCTGGTCCGTCCAAGCGACCTGTTGCGCCGTCTGCGACTCCAGCTGGCAGGCCATATCATCCGCGCCGAATCGTACTGCCCAGAGCCGGTGCAAGAAGTGCTGCTGCTAACCGCTGCAGGCACCCTACCGGCGGGAGCAGGCGCGCACTCGGCGTTTCGTCGACTGCCTGCTGGCTGACGTCGGCGCCCCGGATTCGGCATTCGTGACCTGGCCTTGAGGCGCGCCCTGTGACGCTAACTGCGTATTCAGTTGTTGTTTAATAATCATTCGGCAATTTGCCACGACTGCGGTGAGAACTTCTGACTTGTGTGTTTCTTGCAGTATTTCTGCTAATGAAAGGTTGAGGCTGTTAGACTAATGTCAACAAGTAGCTGTTAGAGCGGGTCTTCCTTCGCGACCTTGGCCGCCTTCCCTCTATCGCCACGAAGGCCTGGCCTGTCCAATCAAGCCGTGGTTGCAACATGGTAACTCAACCTACACACTACATGTAGCAGGCACACATCATCCGCGCCGAATCGTGCTGCCTTGACTGCGCAGGAGGCGTGGCTGCTCATGACACCCTAACGTCGAGACAACACCTGGGCACTCGACCTGATTAATATGTTTGTGTAAATTTCCAGTGCATTGTTCGGCGTATCAGGCAGCTTTGAGCTTATTTTTGAGCCGATGCGCGCTTCTGTCATGTTTTACACAATAATAACCCATAAAGAACACTTCCTATTGATAGTATCAATAGTGTCGGAAAAATAAGTCGTAACTTTTCGACAGAATGAAGTTGAATTTTAATTTTTAACTACAGTCTGTGGAAAGTTTTAGTAAAATACGGTTACTCAAACGACACTAAAACTCGAATGCCCAATTTTCATAATATCTTTTAGCCGAAACGACAAAGTACTGTACACTTTCCACTACACACCTTTGATTTTATTTGATTTGAACTGTGAACTCAGCTGTGTAACTGCATGGCAATGCTTGAGGCGCAAAAAACATGTAAAAGACTCGATTGATAAAAAACACGAGGCACACGCCTTTTTCTGTAACGTTTTGTATATCAGTCAACATTAAGAAAGCAAGAGAGAGGCCACACAATGACCTTAATTATCTCTTGTAACTATTGGCGACCAAATAAAGCACGCTTCGAATGCATTTTATGTGTTTTTTGACAGATACAGCGCCGTCATTTTTGTTATCGCAGATTAAGAAGCTCATTGCTTATTTTAGAATGGTTGCACTTTATTGGTTAATTTTGCAGTATTTATCACACCCGTACACAGGTTTGTTGCCTGGGCAAGAATTGCATATAATGGTGCCAGTTATTTTGCTGACTTGGCCTGTTTTGATAAGATAGCTATTACGTCATCCTCTTTACCTCGCACCTGGGCAGGCCCGGACCACAAGTGACGCCCACTAGTGAAGACTGTTCATGCAAGGCCATGCAGGGATAGAGCGGCGGCCCTGCCCGCACAAAGTTTGGTCAGGAGTTTCACGCGCTGAAAGCGTGCGTCGGCCGAGGGAGAGGTTGGTTAGACTGATAAACAAGAGACAGTCTTGCACGACCAGAGAACTGATATCGATCGCCTGGACCCCGTGACAGCCCCCACCTCACCCTTTCGACCGACCTTTGAATCCGGTCACAACTGGAAACCCGTCTGTTCGGGTTGTACACACGCCGCCCTTCCTTCCCCCTCTCCCCCTCGCACTCCGAGGGCGCCTGGCCCCAAGTTGCATTATTTAAAGGCCGAAGCACGGGCCCGGGCCACAGTCTAAGCCAGAAGTCACAGGCGCAGACAAACAACACACGGACGCACGGACAGGCGCGAACGCGAAAGCGTGAGGCACCAGCCAGCCCTTGGAGTGCTGCTGTTCCGACAACGCAAAAGGCCAACGCCGCCAGAAACCGGCCAGAGGTTTATCCACCGTCCTTATAATCAAAGCCGTTAATTTCATCCAGCGGCAGCCCGGCGGCGCCCAACCCCCGATGAAAAGTGTCCGATTCAACGATGAAGTGACCGTCTGGAAATTTGTCGACGAATTGGACCCGGAACTGGAGACGTCCACGCCGGAGGAGGACGATTATGTCATCATTCATTACGACAAGCGCAAGAAGAGGGTGTTCTTCAGCATGTACAACTTCTGCGCCGAGGTGCTGCACAATCGAGCCAGCATCATGTCGCACCTGTTTGGAGTTGCTTAATCAGTCAAGAGATGAACTGCTTCAGTAAAATGAAGACAATGTTACATGTCTATTCGTTTTACATTTAATTATGGTGTATATTATGTGCTGTGTGAATCCGTGCCCCAAGCAGTTGTTCAGCTTTCAAAGCAGAATGAGCGCAAAAGTTCTGCCACTGAAACTGCGGCTAATATTGGCTATTTTCAGGAGCTAAATTTAGCAACAACTGCTTGCAACTTGGCATTGCATTGCAAATAAGCACCGCCTGTTTGCTACCGACTTACTCAATAGCTAAACTACCCACTTGTTAATAGTCCTTGCCACCATTTTTACTTGGACTGGAAGCTTATGCTATTATTATTAATTATAACGAGTTCTCGACTGAAGTTTACCTACTCACTACTGTCAAGTTGTAACAGAGCTTTTCTTCCAACCTGCGTTGTCATCCTGTTAAACTCATCATCATCAGGTAGTGGTCATTAGGGTAGGGCATTTACTGTCTCGGAATGAGGTAGTTGGCATGTTAGCCGCTTGGGTAACTCAGTTTTTTTCTTTCGCCATCATCATGGGACTGTCTTCAATCTGGTTTTTTTTATAAGTTTTTTTCTTGTTATAATGTTCACCTTTTCATCTGTTCAAAATCAAAGTGCGATTATAATTAATACTAAGGTCTGAACTTGACTCGGATTGCATCTGGCTCAAACTAAAGATGAAAAATATATATATAAGATCGCAGGATACAAAAGCCAAAGAAAAATAAAGATTCCGGAAAAGACAACAACTCAACGTTTTCATAATCATAAAGATAAAAACAGTTAACTGACTTGTGTTCAATTTAATCTTGCCATTACTACGCTCTCAGGGGCGTCGCCAATGGGGGGGGGCAGGGGGACATGTGCCCCCCAGTAAAAGAGCTGGGGGACATGCCAATGCTCTGTTCCCCCCCCCCCATCTGACCTTGTGGCCCCTAATAGAAATTAATAATTTTGCTGCAGGGCGATAAAATGAGTGCTTGCGGCGCTAAAATGAGTTATGGAAATTAATAACCAAAATAATAAAAGTCAATATAAGCTCGTAGTTATACAGGGAAAAGTGTATTGTGTATATGCAGCGTTTTACAATGGGACTATTTCTCATCGACTTCTCCGATGCTTACATGTACAGTATTTTCGAGCTTCTCATCGCGATAAACTCTCTTTAAACTTAAACTTCTCCATTTTTATGGTATTATTGAACGCGTTCTAACGGGTAACGAGCAAACAAACAGCATAGGTGCTAAAAAAACTACAGATTGTTCAGTGCATTCCTGGCTAACTTTCGAGTATTGAGTTGCGCTAAATTTCTGATTATTTTACTGTCAATAACGAAATGGAAGCTATCTGCTATGATGACACGAATTTGATGATATTATTTGACGAAATAGAAGCTGGAGTTGAAACAACAAGTTTGAAATAGATGTTTGAAAGCGAATATATTGTTCCTGCATGTCCTACAGCCTCGAGAGTACCGTGCTTGGCAACTGTTTATATAGTGCTGAGTCGCCTCTCCGCCAGCTCACTACATCCGATCGTAAACCCCCGCACTCTCATCGAGGGTCCTGCTCCTGGTCGAGCCGCCGCCGACCGAATGCAGCACTCGCCGACGACTCGCCGCAGAGCTGTGGTCAGCCGCAGCAAGATCAGCGGCGACCGCGGCGCCAGCCCCGCTCGATAGTGACTGGCTGCGGCTGATGGCGTCCCGCCTGCAGTCGGTTGACAGGGTGCCGATGCAGGCTTTGTCCAGCTTCATGCCACAGGCCCCTTTGCACTCGTAGCAGAAGCCCACCAGCGCCTGTCTGCAGCGAGAGCAGGACTCGCTGTTCTCGAACAGGGTTTCGTGGTCGAAGAACTTCTGCTGGAAGCTGTGGCCTTTGGCCTCGCACCTCGGGTAGCGACTGAGCTTGGCGGCATTGCCGGCGTTCAGCAACGCCTCGCAGTCCGGCTTCGAGTCGCAGGCCAGCAGCAGGTGGCCCCATTGCTGCCGCACTTGCAGCGTATTGACGCCGCTCGCCAGCTGGAACTCTGTGTCGGGCGTCACCTCTACAGTCCTCTCAATGGTGCCGGTTTCCGGGCATGACAGCACGAGCGCCGCGTCCCACAGGTGACAGCGAAGCCTCATTCGGCGCTGCTGGTCGGCCTGCATAGTAACCAGGTTCACAGTAAGGTTTTGCAGCCTCAGAATCCCGAGATTTTTAAACGTCCGATGGAAACTGCCCAGGCCTTGGATTGCAGACAGGCTTGGCTTCACCTGGTCTTCCAGGCTTTCCACCAGCAAATCGAGCCGGGTGTCCACGTTAGAAATCAGCTTCTTGGCGCGGTTCAGCGGCTCGCTGTTGCCGCGATTTGCCATCTGGTTGACTTTATTCAGCAGACTTTTGATATGGAATGCGGGCATCAGCTGCAGCTGCTCCATGTCTCGGTTGGACCAGTTGAGGTCGCCCGAGGTCAGCCGCTTCAGAGCCAGACGCACCTGCCTCTGCCGCCTGGGCTCCTTCTGGATCAACTGGTACACATTGAACGCGTTGACCAGCTGCCAGCTGCTCACCTGCTTGGCGTGCAGTTGGCCCAGCTCCGGCAAGTGTCGGTGCAGGGCGGCCTCCAGCCGACTGTCCAGGTCCCTGTCCTCCTTCGCGGAGCCCAGCTCAGCCCGGATCTGGCAGTACTTGTCGAGCAGCGGCCCGTGACAGGCGAAGGCGTCCTCAACCTGCTGTTTGGGCCAGTAGGACAGCGGCGACTTGGCCAGCAGCTGCCCGACGGCCAGGGCCAGCCGGTAGTAGTTGATGATCTTCACGAGCTCCAGCTCGACCGGGCTGACCGCCTCGGGCTCCGGCAGCAGCAGCATGTCGGCGAAGCGGCCGGAACTGCTCAGGTTGAACAGCGGCAGGCTGTAGTCTCGACTGGCCGCCCGGCAGACCAGTTCGCTCAGGCAGCTGGCGATGAGGTTGGCGTCGATCCTGGTGGCGTCAATTTCGCGGCCCAGGTTGAAGTTTCTGCCGAACCAGAGCACAAATTTCTTCAACGGTTCGTCGGCGCCGGCGCATTTCGGAGCGTCGATTGGCGCCACGCCAACTCGCTGGACCAGCCGATCCAGCAGGCGGCCGTCGGCCAGCGCCATCTTCAGCGACCGTTCGGTTGGCGCCGGCGAGCGGAGCAGCGCCATGACCTCGGCGAAGGCGGAGTCTGTCGAGTCCGGGCGGACCTCGGAGTCCAGCAGTAGGGCGATCCAGTTCACGCAGCTGCGGGTGGCCTGCTCAGTGCTCACCTGCTGGTCAATCCTTGAGCTCGCCATCGTCTCCTGTGCCGCCTCGGGTTGACAATTGCGTCAAGCTGGTCTCTCTTGAGCAGCTGCTTCTGAGCTGCCCGCAATTTAAGCCGAAGTTTCGCCCGCGTCCGCCCTCACATTGTCTCTCGACCTTCCCTCAGGCCCCTCCCTCCCGCCTCCAACTCAGTTTGCAGAAGAGACGCAGAATCTGCCGCGCGTACTCAAAATTGCGGCATTGTTAAAAGAGAGAAGACGAAATTCAGCCCCCCCCATAATCTCAGGCAAAAACTCTGCTTTTTGAAAGAAAAACAACTGCACAGCCAAGCAGTTAGAGCAGCCTAATAGAGATGGTGTACTCTGGCTACAACTCGGCGCTACTTTTCTTTCCCTTTTGTCTCTCAAATTCCACTTAATTTTTTCCTACATATCCGGGTTCTCTTTAGCCTATACAGCAAGGACTTGGAGAGGCGCGATGCCCAGGTGGCGCAGATGATCCTTTAGCAAAGGAGTCAGCAAAATATTGTTTAAACTCGTACTTTTGTACGCGCCGCGCAAAACTGATGCCATCAAAAGTGCAGCCAAAAGATGAAAAGCCTCTCAGTCTGCGGAGATGAGTTGATGAATTTGTTTGAATCGGCTCGACTGCAAGAGCGATTTAATTAATTATATTTTCGGATTTAAAAAAATGATTTCCATATTTCGCATTCTATTCGAAACCGTACGAGAAAAGCTGCTTAAACCAGCCGCATACTTGCAGTAGTATATCTGTCTGTATTATAAAATTCTGAAACTGAATTTGCTAATTGGTTAGCGCAGCGGTGCTAGCGAGATTAGCAGAAGCTTTCGATTCTGCGGCAAAGCAAAGCTTGAACAATTCGAGGCAAAGCAGACAGCAGGAGAAGCAGAAAAATGATGAACGAGGCGCAGAAAAAGGTAGTGTTGGAAAATCAATACACAGAGGTTTATGGGGACAGATTTGTGCATTCCTATGACATCCGGGACTTATGGTTACTTTAATCTGCTAGTAAGCGGAGTGGTTATGCGTCCGGGTCCTAGGTTCGATTCCTGGGGTTGATTCCTGCGTTCGATTCCTGGGTTCGATTCCTGGGTTCGATTCCTGGGTTCGATTCCTGGGTTCGATCCTGGGTTCAAATCCTGGGTTCGATTCCTGGGTTCGATTCCTGGGTTCGATTCCTGGGTTCGATTCCTGGGTTCGATTCCTGGGTTCGATTCCTGGGTTCAATTCCTGGGTTCGATTCCTGGGTTCGATTCCTGGGTTCGATTGCTGGGTTCAATTCCTGGGTTCGATTCCTGGGTTCGATTCCTGGGTTCGATTCCTGGGTTCGATTCCTGGGTTCGATTCCTGGGTTAAAAGAGCACAAATATCCACACACTGCAAGTAACCCAGTAACATTGTTTCACCCGTCAAGAATCGTACGACAAGGCTTAGACCTTATAGATGTGGCATCAGAATCGGACTCGAACCCAGGGACTTTGAGTCCGCTGCCCACCGCCCCCGCAATTGGGGAGGCCGGGACACAGCAAAAAGCAAAGAGAGGTCAAACAGAGGCGAGGAGGCAGAGAAACGGCGCCAGTCGACAATACTTCAGGGCGACGGTGACGGCTTCGGTCGCAGCGGCACCCAGGCGCTGACCGACTCGGAGCTGCTGCCGCTGCCTGCGCCTCCGCCGCCTGCGGTGCCCGAGCCGGCGCAGGCAGCCAGCAGCTGCCGCCAGAGCTCCGCCTCCTCCGGGCCGCTGGACAGCCTGCCGACCGAGGCCTGGCCAATCAGCGACTCCTTGAAGCGCGGCTGGCTGAACACGCGCAGGCCGACTGTGAGCTGCTCCAGGTCGGAGGCTTCGCCAACGTCCAGGTGGAAAGTGTC
Organism: Macrostomum lignano; assembly: GCA_002269645.1. NCBI lineage: Eukaryota > Metazoa > Platyhelminthes > Macrostomidae > Macrostomum > Macrostomum lignano. The sequence continues at coordinate 139,707 of NIVC01001615.1, read as the reverse complement.
TCTCAGCTCGCCGGTTAGCGAATTTCTCTTGCCGGTCTTCTTGGTCTTCACCACCTTGCGTCCGTCGTGGAAGCTCACCTTGATGAGAGGCTCTGCGTGTGGCGGGTACTGACTTACTTACTTACTTACTTACTTACTTACTTACTTACTTACTTACTTACTTACTTACTTACTTACTTACTTACTTACTTACTTACTTACTTACTTACTTACTTACTTACTTACTTACTTACTTACTTACTTACTTACTTACTTACTTACTTACTTACTTACTTACTTACTTACTTACTTACTTACTTACTTACTTACTTACTTACTTACTTACTTACTTACTTACTTACTTACTTACTTACTTACTTACTTACTTACTTACTTACTTACTTACTTACTTACTTACTTACTTACTTACTTACTTACTTACTTACTTACTTACTTACTTACTTACTTACTTACTTACTTACTTACTTACTTACTTACTTACTTACTTACTTACTTACTTACTTACTTACTTACTTACTTACTTACTTACTTACTTACTTACTTACTTACTTACTTACTTACTCACTTACTTACTTACTTACTTACTTACTTGGTCCCCTGCCTCCCCATCCCCTGCCTCCCATCCCCTGCCTCCCCATCCCCTGCCTCCCATCCCCTGCCTCCCCATCCCCTGCCTCCGCATCCCCTGCCTCCCCATCCCCTGCCTCCCCATCCCCTGCCTCCCCATCCCCTGCCTCCCCATCCCCTGCCTCCCCATCCCCTGCCTCCCCATCCCCTGCCTCCCCATCCCCTGCCTCCCCATCCCCTGCCTCCCCATCCCCTGCCTCCCCATCCCCTGCCTCCCCATCCCCTCTCGCACTCACCGAGCTTCTTGGTGACGTCGCACTGCAGCAGGTTCCTGACTCGAACAACGTCCACACTCAGTCGCCTGGCATTGGGCAGGTAGTTCAGCGCCACTAGCACATCACCGATGTCATCTCGTTCCTGAACAGGAGGTCAGGTATAGTGGGAGTCCGCAAGTGCTCAATAGTAGCTAATTAATTAGATGAAGCACGAAAACAGAGACTGAGGCTGATTAAGCTCGGCCAAAGAGGATTATCTGTTTGGACTGAAGCCGCCCCCTCTCTGGGGACAGACAGGTGGGGCAGATGAAAGCGATTTCGTTAGTAAAAATTGAGCAGCTTTTGTTTGAGCAGTGGAGGTCACGCGCTACTAATTATAAGGAAGTGAGTGCAGTTCTAATCCAATTACTGTCAAATTGAATCTGATCTGTTGATTGCGGTACAGATCGCGACTGAAATCTGGGTCACCTTCCGATCGCCCCTGGGTCACCTTCCGATCGCCCCTGGGTCACCTTCTGATGGCCCTCTGGGTCACCTACCGATGGCCCTCTGGGTCACCTTCTGATGGCCCTCTGGGTCACCTTCCGATGGCCCTCTGGGTCACCTTCCGATCGCCTCTGGGTCACCTTCTGATGGCCCTCTGGGTCACCTTCTGATGGCCCTCTGGGTCACCTACCGATGGCCCTCTGGGTCACCTTCTGATGGCCCTCTGGGTCACCTACCGATGGCTCTCTGGGTCACCTTCTGATGGCCCTCTGGGTCACCTACCGATGGCCCTCTGGGTCACCTTCTGATGGCCCTCTGGGTCACCTTCCGATGGCCCTCTGGGTCACCTTCCGATCGCCTCTGGGTCACATTCTGATGGCCCTCTGGGTCACCTTCTGATGGCCCTCTGGGTCACCTTCCGATCGCCCCTGGGTCACCTTCTGATGGCCCTCTGGGTCACCTTCCGATGGCCCTCTGGGTCACCTTCGGATCGCCCTCTGGGTCACCTTCTGATGGCCCTCTGGGTCACCTTCTGATGGCCCTCTGGGTCACCTTCTGATGGCCCTCTGGGTCACCTACCGATTCGCCCTCTGGGTCACCTTCCAGTTCGCCCTATAATTACTTTCAAATTCCTCCCCCAAACCTACCGAGGCGCGGGGAAACACCGGCAGGCTGACGGTATCCCCCGCCTGCACGTTGACGCCGGCCAGCTGCACACGGGCGAGGCCGATCCGCCGACTGCCCCGCCTGTCGTGGCTGCGCAGCTCGACCTCCAGCTCGGCGGCCTGGCAGGCGCGATAGTCGGCCACGTCGAAGCGCAGCTGCTCGTTCCAGATCGGACAGGCCGTCCGCTTCTGCACGGAGGTGAGCCGCTGCTGCTGTTTCCTCGGCAGCAGCTGCACGCGGGCGAAGGGGCTCGGCGGCTGCGCCAGCTGCTGCTTGCCGTCCGGCGTTGCAGGCAGCCGAAGGTCCTTGGCGTGGCGCAGCGTCACCAGCAGGCAGGCACGGTCGAAGTCATAGCCAATCCGGATGTTCACCACGCCGCACTGCGGCTCTTGCGACTCGGAAGTCGAAGGCGGCACCGACAGCGGTGGCGGCGGTGCCTGCGACGACGAATTCGGCAGCTGGTACAGCTCGAACTGGAAGTGCTCCACCGACACTTCCGCTTCGAAAGCGCGTGGACTTCGGCCGGAACCGCCGGTGGCTCGCGACGGCGACGGCAGCTTGAAGTCAAGCGGCGATGTCGAGGCCGAAGAGGCGGTCGCCAGAGTCCCGGGATCCGCGCCGGTGGCGCCATCACCTCCGCCGCCGCCGCTGCCGGGCAACTCGGTGATCGCCCGCCGGCCCTCCCGCATGCTGCGCGCCCGTTGAAGCCCCCCGCCACCGCCGGCGCCGTCGCCAACGCCGAGCCGCTGCCAGCCGGGGTCCTCGGCGGCGGCCGTGGCGAGGCTGGCGGCTCCACCGGCGGCCTTGTTCGAGGCGGATGACGAGTGCAGCCGGTCCCGGAAGGACAGCGCGTGCCGAAGCGGCTCCAGCTGGTTCTGCTGCTGCCGCTGATGCTCCGCCGTTGCTCCTGGCGACGGTGCCGGCGACTCCTCGTCGCTGCAGACGGAGGACTCGCGCGAGGCCGCCGCGCCCGGCGTCACGATCTCCAACAGTCGGCTGCCCAGCATCTTCGAGGTGAATCGGTTGTTGAGTATCTGCGCGCAGCTTCTCAAGGTCGAGCCTCCCGCTTGTAGTCGAACGGCGGGATGAGGCCGCTCTGCCGCGCCACCCTCCGGCCAGTGCCAGCCAATGGCGACGCCGGAGCAGCGCTGTTGAGAAGACGGGAGGAAAAGCAAAAAACTGCAGTTGCAGAGTTGGAGATGACTAGGAGAAGGGGGAGGTGCAGACTGCAACAAGGACCCGTCCTCAAGTTTCTGCCCCGGCATCGCAGCCCTGAGCTCAGCCCGTCCCAGTTCGGTGAGCAAATTTCGCTCATTCATTCATGCTGCCAGCTCTGCGTTTGAGTCGGCGCGTGCTTCACGGGCTGAGCACAGCCTCAATGCATATCACTTCTGCTATAGGCAGCATTTGGCCCGGCTTATCCCGTACTTCAGCATCTTTATCCCACTAATTCCCTGCTCCTAATATTCCCCTCTCTAAATCTCAGGACCGCCTCACCTCCCTCCTTCAGCTTTCTCCCGTGTTGTGCCGCTGTCGCTGCAGTGGCTTGCAAAACTCTTTTATTTTCATCAGTCAGCTACCTGTCCGTCTGTCCCGCCCGCTCCCCTCTCTCCTCACCTCTTCTTAGCGGGGGGTGACCTGCCAGTCAGTGAGTCGGGCCCTCCGCGGCCTTCAGTTGTCACACTCATCACCCAGTCTCTCTGTCCCCCCCCCACAAAACTCTCTCCTCTTTCTCTGAATTCCATCCGGCTTTTGACACTTGCCTGCTCCGCTGCCGAAGGCGCTCCGGAAAGCGCTCGAGGGGTCGCCGCGAGCTGCGAATGAATTGAGTCAAACTGCACTGGAGTGGCCAGTTTTAACAGCATTCTCTGCTAGCGGGGCGGGCCATTAACGTCTTGTCGGGACAAGTCAGTCAGTGTAGCAGAGGCTACTCCATCCTTTTACTGAATTAAATCTGGCCTTTGTGTACTTCAGTGTGCTGCAGTGCACAAACACTGCTGTCTGTCTGTCTGTCTGTCTGTCTGTCTGTCTGTCTGTCTGTCTGTCTGTCTGTCTGTCTGTCTGTCTGTCTGTCTGTCTGTCTGTCTGTCTGTCTGTCTGTCTGTCTGTCTGTCTGTCTGTCTGTCTGTCTGTCTGTCTGTCTGTCTGTCTGTCTGTCTGTCTGTCTGTCTGTCTGTCTGTCTGTCTGTCTGTCTGTCTGTCTGTCTGTCTGTTTATCTTAGCGGAGCTGCTGAGCCATGGTGAACTCTTATTAACCAGCATCAGATCCCGGCATGTTTGCTCAAGCTCATTGCTCAGCCTGGGAGAATCAGAGCACATTAGCGCAGTCCCAAGTCAAGCCAGTTACGACTGTCCTTATATAATCTTCTGCTCAAATTTCACATTTTCTACGCGATGCATTTCGAGTTTTCCTCGCTCCCAATGCAGCCTCCAACTCCCCAGAGTCAGCATCGAAGGCAGTTTTGTTGTAGCGATCGCTCTCTCGTCATCAAAATTGTAGCTCGTATTCCACTTTTTCGGAATTTTTCCCCAAAAATACCGCCATTTTCTGTTTCAATTATTCAGCAGCAGCTGGAGTGGCTGCATCGTTAGCTTTGAGCTTTGAGCAACATGTTGGCACCACAAGCACCTGCGGCACTTGATTGCCGGAATCAGAAATCCCTATATCTACGAGCGTATTACCCTCCTTATTTCCCTGCTTTTTCAGCTGCCGCATTGCATTTCAAAATCACCTTCATTGCAGTCCTTCCAGCTGCATCGAAATCGCCACTGGCTACGGCTCCATCCCTCAACTATCGTCTCACCCTCTTCTTCTCTCCTTTTTTCTCTACTCTCTCCTCTCCTCTCCTCTCCTCTCTCCTCTCCTCTCCTCTCCTCTCTCCTTTTTTCTCTACTCTCTCCTTTTTTCTCTACTCTCTCCTCTCCTCTCCTCTCCTCTCCTCTCCTCTCCTCTCCTCTCCTCTCCTCTCCTCTCCTCTCCTCTCCTCTCCTCTCTCTCCTATTCTCTCCTCTCCTCTCCTCTCCTCTCCTCTCCTCTCCTCTCCTCTCCTCTCCTCTCCTCTCCTCTCCTCTCCTCTCCTCTCCTCTCCTCTCCTCTCCTCTCCTCTCCTCTCCTCTCCTCTCCTCTCCTCTCCTCTCTGTCTGCAGTTGCAGTTGCAGTTTCAGTTAATTAATATCTGCCACACAAAAGCAGAAGGTGGCGAAGCAGATTTTCTTTGCATCCGTCAACAAGGAACTCCAGATTGACAAAACCAATTTGATTTTTTATCAGCATCTTAGCCCTATCCCTGTTCGTTCCTGTCTCCAGTTTCACACACCAGAAACAGATCAATAGGACCCTCAGCAGAGTGTGCAGTGTTTCTCCCAGAAAACGGACACAAATCTGCTGGCTTACTAGAAGAAGCGAAAGCCGAGACCAACAGCGATAACCTGCACGGAGGCGATTCGGGACAGTTCGGGACATTTGACGGGCATTCCGAGCCAAGTCGGTGCAGCGCTTGTATCGACCAGCGCCCAAGTGAAAGGCGGCGCCCCTGGTCAGCATTGATTTATTAGAATTCCCATCTGGTCATTGAGTTCAATTATGCCAAGCCAGCAGCGAAATCTGAGCGGCCCAGAGGCAGCAGACTGCATCGCAGAGTGCGAGTAGGCCAGAGTCCCCTCAGATACTCGAGAGCTCAGAGCTCAGGCAGTTTCCGCGTCTACAGACAGTGAACTGTATCGGGATTCTGTTCCAGGTCGGGATTGCGCCTTTTTTGTTCTTTTTGTGTGCCTCGGCCCTTCTTATTTTGTTCCCAGTGCCCCCCGTGCCCAGGGGGTTTGTAGCAAAAATAGGCCATAACTTTTATCTGTGCAGGCCAGGCCGTCTTTGCCTTATTATAATCTCGCAAGCTCTGTCATCAGTCAGTCAGTCGGCGGCCCTGTCGGCACCGCGGTAATTACCTCAGAATGAGCGATGGCTTTGTTTGTTGTGCTCGGCTGGGTGACCGAATGGCTTGCTGGGTAAGCCAAGTGAATGATTGACAGATAAGCTCTGGCTGACAGCTGTGCCATGAGCTAGTGAGCTGTTTTGTTGAATCTGGGCCACTGAGGTGATAGCTGAGTGTTTATGAAGTTTATGCTGTCGCTGAGGTGAGAGCTGAGTGTTTATGAAGTTTATGCTGTCGCTGAGGTGAGAGCTGAGTGTTTATGAAGTTTATGCTGTCGCTGAGGTGAGAGCTGAGTGTTTATGAAGTTTATGCTGTCGCTGAGGTGAGAGCTGAGTGCTTATGAAGTTTATGCTGTCGCTGAGGTGAGAGCTGAGTGCTTATGAAGTTTATGCTGTCGCTGAGGTGAGAGCTGAGTGTTTATGAAGTTTATGCTGTCGCTGAAGTGAGAGCTGAGTGTTTATGAAGTTTATGCTGTCGCTGAGGTGAGAGCTGAGTGTTTATGAAGTTTATGCTGTCGCTGAGGTGAGAGCTGAGTGCTTATGAAGTTTATGCTGTCGCTGAGGTGAGAGCTGAGTGTTTATGAAGTTTATGCTGTCGCTGAGGTGAGAGCTGAGTGTTTATGAAGTTTATGCTGCCACTGAGGTGAGAGCTGAGTGTTTATAAAGTTTATGCTGCCACTGAGGTGAGAGCTGAGTGTTTATGAAGTTCATTCTGCCACTGAGGTGAGAGCTGAGTGTTTATGAAGTTTATTCTGCCACTGAGGTGAGAGCTGAGTGTTTATGAAGTTTATTCTGCCACTGAGGTGAGAGCTGAGTGTTTATGAAGTTTATGCTGCCACTGAGGCGAGACTGACAGTATATAAACTCAAAAGCTTCTCAAAAGTTTATAAACAAATAAAAGTACTTGAGCGACGTTATGATGGAGATGAAATCGAAAGTCCTGCCTCTCTAATCCCCGAGTTTTGTTACCTAGGCGAACCAAGTATATTTTATTCGTGAGGGAGAGAGAGAGGATTGTGAAAAAATGATTAAATCGCCATCATCTTGACTTTGCTAATTAGTTTCCAGCTTCCCTCTCCAGCTGTGCATCTTGTACTGGCCAGCCCGTCATCATGAGGAAGTCAGCGCCGAAACCCGACGCCACCATGCCGTGTCCAGTTTGCCCCACCTTCTAAAAAGAGATTTGTTTTAAAAAGCCGACAGCAACCGGCTTTGAGGCGGGAGACCAACCGGATTATTTGAACGCGGGTTTACTGAGGACAAAGTCAACAGGACATGCTCTGGGGAACTCAGACTGGCTTTGATCTCTGACACTGACTTGGGCTGGAGATGGGAAACAGCCTACCTGCTTGTCTGTCTGTCTGTCTGTCTGTCTGTCTGTCTGTCTGTCTGTCTGTGTCTGTCTGTCTGTCTGTCTGTCTGTCTGTCTGTCTGTCTGTCTGTCTGTCTGTCTGCCTGTCTGTCTGTCTGTCTGTCTGTCTGTCTGTCTGTCTGTCTGTCTGTCTGTCTGTCTGTCTGTCTGTCTGTCTGTCTGTCTGTCTGTCTGTCTGTCTGTCTGTCTGTCTGTCTGTCTGTCTGTCTGTCTGTCTGTCTGTCTGTCTGCCTGTCTGTCTGTCTGTCTGTCTGTCTGTCTGTCTGTTTTAGTGCCTGTCTGCCTATCTTCGTGACTTTCTCTCTGTCCTGGTGTTTACCCGTCTGTCGTCTTGCTGTCCCAAATCCATGACGCCGCTATCCAAGAGTTGGCGCTCAATTTTTCATTCACACATCGCCAATCTCAGCTTCTTCCATCAGAATAGGCAATCCCAATGCAGGTGGCACTGGGCAGGAATCAGCCAAGGGTTGAGCAATATGTTTTTTTTCGGCTGACGGAATTCCCGTTAATTGTGCCTCTTGCCGTCAGTTTTTTGTTGAAAAAGTATTTGCACAAGGTGGGAAGTTACTAGGGGTCAAGGAAAACGGCATTTCTTGTGTATTTGCACTGCGTGTTGATTTGCTTTCCTCGGACAAAATCAAAAAGATTATCGGAAGAAATCAGAGAGAAATCATCAAACAAACAAAGATCCTCGGACACAATCAGAGAGGTTCTCGGACACAATCAGAGAGATCATCAGACACTATCAGCGAGATCCTCGGACATAATCAGAGGTCCTCGGAAAAACAGAGATCTCGGACATATCAGAGAGATCCTCTGACACAATCAGAGAGGTCCTCGGACACAAACAGAGATCTCGGACATATCAGAGAGATCCTCTGACACAATCAGAGAGGTCCTCGGACACAAACAGAGATCTCGGACATATCAGAGAGATCCTCGGACACAATCAGAGAGGTTTTCGGACACAAACAGAGAGGTTTTCGGACACAAACAGAGATCTCGGACATATCAGAGAGATCCTTGGACACAATCAGAGAGGTCTTCGGACACAAACAGAGATCTCGGACATATCAGAGAGATCCTTGGACACAATCAGAGAGGTCCTGGGACACAAACAGAGAGGTCCTCGGACACAAACGGAACGGAGATCCCGGTCATATCAGAGAGATCCTCGGACACAATCAGAGAGATCCTCGGACACAATCAGAGAACTCGGACACAATCAGAGAACTCGGACACAATCAGAGAACTCGGACACAATCAGAGAACTCGGACACAATCAGAGAACTCGGACACAATCAGAGAACTCGGACACAATCAGAGAACTCGGACACAATCAGAGAACTCGGACACAATCAGAGAACTCGGACACAATCAGAGAACTCGGACACAATCAGAGAACTCGGACACAATCAGAGAACTCGGACACAATCAGAGAACTCGGACACAATCAGAGAACTCGGACACAATCAGAGAACTCGGATACAATCAGAGAGATCCTCAGACACTATCAGCGAGATCCTCAAACATAATCAGAGGTCCTCGGACACAAACAGAGGTCCTCGGACACAAACAGATATTTCGGACATATCAGAGAGATCCTCTGACACAATCAGAGAGGTCCTCGGACACAATCAGAGAGGTCCTCGGACACAAACGGAACGGAGATCCCGGTCATATCAGAGAGATCCTCGGACATATCAGAAAGATCCTCGGACATATCAGAAAGATCCTCGGACAGAACCCTCTGCCTTCGCTTTTCCTGTCTTGTGTCTCCCTCAGATGCACTTTTATTCCCGAGAAGCAATCCTAAACAAATCCGAAGCCTCGGTGCTGTATATCTGACTCCTGTGTGCACCTGAGATAGCGGCAGCGGCCAATTAGAATAATTAAAGTCTGTTCGACTCCCTTCCGGCGGCAGCCTCTTTGATCAGGTCCGCGCCCATTCCTCCTCTCTCTCTCTCTCTCTCTCTCTCTCTCTTCTTTCCGTGTCCTGGTGGCAAATTGAGTTGACAAAAATGACACCGAGGAGCCATCCGCCAAGGAAGCTGGCGATCGGATGAAGCGCAATGGCGCTCAGTATCTTCTCTCTGTTGACTGTGAAATTCAATCGCAGCTAAATAGGAACTTTTTTGAATCTCTTCAAATTGGGGAAATCATTAATTTGCCACAGAGCTGCTTGAGATGGCTCCCGAGGAGCTTAAGAGGTGAATTGTCGCTAAGAGCCCTGATTAGGTCCAGTGGCACTGATAATGACAAGCGCAGGACAGCAGATTGCAGGGCAGCCACATGCAGGGGGACGGCAGTCTGGGGGCTTCAGAGTAAACACTTTATGGAATGAAAGGTTCTGGGGAAAATAGAGATGGATGAAGGGGGAGCAGGTGCGCCCAAGGCTGAGGGCGAATGGCCGCATGACGGAACGGAAACAAGGAGGGCAGGGCAGCTATGAGGCATGGCTTGCAGGCTGGATGGCTCGCGAGTGGCCAAACGGACTAAAAGAGTCAGTCGGGCCAAAGCCAGAGAGAGAGTTCAATACGCACTATAGATGTGCGTGTCTCTAAGGCTGGAAGGTAGCTGAGGTGTATGAGAGGGAGGTGGGAAAAAGGAGACGGTGAGATCGGAAGGAGATTAAGAGAGAAAGAGAAGAAAGAGAGGGGAAGGGAGGAGAGGGGAAGGGAGGAGAGGGGAAAAGAGGAGAGGGGAACAGAGGAGAGGGGATGAGAGGAGAGGGGAAGGGAGGAGAGGGGAAGGGAGGAGAGGGGAAGGGAGGAGAGGGGAAGGGAGGAGAGGGGAAGGGAGGAGAGGGGAACAGAGGAGAGGGGATGAGAGGAGAGGGGAAGGGAGGAAAGGGGAAGGGAGGAGAGGGGAAGAGAGGAGAGGGGAAGGGAGGAGAGGGGGAGGAGAGGGAAGGAGAGGAGAGGGGAAGGGAGGAGAGGGGAAGAGAGGAGAGGGGAAGGGAGGAGAGGGGAAGAGAGGAGAGGGGAAAAGAGGAGAGGGGAAGGGAGGAGAGGGGAAGAGAGGAGAGGGGAAAGAGGAGAGGGGAAGGGAGGAGAGGGGAAGGGAGGAGAGGGGAAGAGAGGAGAGGGGAAGAGAGGAGAGGGGAACAGAGGAGAGGGGAAGAGAGGAGAGGGGAAGGGAGGAGAGGGGAAGGGAGGAGAGGGGAAGAGAGGAGAGGGGAAGGGAGGAGAGGGGGAGGAGAGGGGAGGAGAGGAGAGGGGAAGGGAGGAGAGGGGAAGAGAGGAGAGGGGAAAAGAGGAGAGGGGAAGGGAGGAGAGGGGAAGGGAGGAGAGGGGAAGGGAGGAGAGGGGAAGAGAGGAGAAGGGAAGAGAGGAGAGGGGAAGAGAGGAGAGGGGAAGGGAGGAGAGGGGGAGGAGAGGGAAGGAGAGGAGAGGGGAAGGGAGGAGAGGGGAAGAGAGGAGAGGGGAAAAGAGGAAAGGGGAAGGGAGGAGAGGGGAAGGGAGGAGAGGGGAAGAGAGGAGAGGGGAAAAGAGGAGAGGGGAAGGGAGGAGAGGGGAAGGGAGGAGAGGGGAAGGGAGGAGAGGGGAAGAGAGGAGAGGGGAAGAGAGGAGAGGGGAAGAGAGGAGAGGGGAAGGGAGGAGAGGGGGAGGAGAGGGAAGGAGAGGAGAGGGGAAGGGAGGAGAGGGGAAGAGAGGAGAGGGGAAAAGAGGAAAGGGGAAGGGAGGAGAGGGGAAGGGAGGAGAGGGGGAGGAGAGGGAAGGAGAGGAGAGGGGAAGGGAGGAGAGGGGAAGAGAGGAGAGGGGAACAGAGGAGAGGGGAACAGAGGAGAGGGGGAGGAGAGGGGGAGGAGAGGGGAGGAGAGGAGAGGGGAAGGGAGGAGAGGGGAAGAGAGGAGAGGGGAACAGAAGAGAGGGGAAGGGAGGAGAGGGGAAGGGAGGAGAGGGGAAGAGAGGAGAGGGGAACAGAGGAGAGGGGAAGAGAGGAGAGGGGAAGGGAGGAGAGGGGAAGGGAGGAGAGGGGAAGGGAGGAGAGGGGAAGAGAGGAGAGGGGAACAGAGGAGAGGGGAAGAGAGGAGAGGGGAAGGGAGGAGAGGGGGAGGAGAGGGGAGGAGAGGAGAGGGGAAGGGAGGAGAGGGGAAGAGAGGAGAGGGGAAGGGAGGAGAGGGGAAGAGAGGAGAGGGGAACAGAGGAGAGGGGAAGAGAGGAGAGGGGAAGGGAGGAGAGGGGGAGGAGAGGGGAGGAGAGGAGAGGGGAAGGGAGGAGAGGTGGAGGAGAGGGGAGGAGAGGAGAGGGGAAGGGAGGAGAGGGGAAGAGAGGAGAGGGGAAAAGAGAAGAGGGGCAGAGAGGAGAGAGCTAGGAAAGTACTCTTACCGATAAAGTGTTTGTCGGTTACTGCAGTTGCTGCTGAAAGAAGATAAGGTAAGTCAATTTTTTCTGGCCTCATTGGCTATCCAAAATTATTGAAGGCCGAAAGGTATACATGTAACTTCGAATAAATTCCCAAAAGCAGAGAGCTTCCAAGAATATGCCTTATCTTACGAAGAAAATGTATTATAAATTTAATAACAACTTTCGACTCTGTCGAGCAGTCAATATCAATGGGTTAAAAATACGTCGTCGTAACAAAGACTATACGTAGGATATGTACAGCGCCTTGGCCCAGCACAGCGGGGCTACTCCAGAGACACCGCGAACACCGTGGCAACGCAGGCCATCGTCTTGCCGCAGTGCGAGGCTGTCACGGAGGTGTCGAACCTGTCATTCCAGATGCACCTGCTGGAGACCACCATGGACTGGTCGCGTTTCTCGCTGATCGTCACGTAGACAATGAGTCGATAGCGGTCAAAGTACATGTCGCCCTTTAGCCTGTTCTTGATGGAGTCGGTCAGGGTTTTGGTCAGCATCACGGCCGTCCTCGGGTTGTACGGCGCCGCGTCGTCCAGTTGCTCCGCTAGTAGCTCTTGGACGATGTCCCTGGCAGCTTTAACGTCAAACTTTGCCTTTGGCTCCAAGCTGAGAGGGGTGTTTTAATGTTTGCATTGGGAGTGCATTGATAGAAAAGGCGAAAGTGAGATAATCGATAAGAGATACAGATAAGTTGTGGGTGAGATGCATGGAAGAGACGTAGGGTGCAAAAGAGTGACACAGGTGAGAGACTCAGGTGAGAGACACAAGTGTGAGAGACTCAGATAAGCGACTCAGATGAGAGATACAGGTGAGAGACACAAGTGTGGGAGATTCAGGTGAAAGAAATAGGTGAGACACAAGTGTGAGAGACTCAGGTGAGAGACTCAGGTGAGAGATACAAGTGCGAGAGACTCAGGTGAGAGACTCAAGTGTGAGAGACTCAGGTGAGAGACTCAAGTGTGAGAGACTCAGGTGAGAGATACAAGTGCGAGAGACTCAGGTGAGAGACTCAAGTGTGAGAGACTCAGGTGAGAGACTCAGGTGAGACTCAGAGCCCCCAGTCTCACCGGTAGCTGTTCTCCAGCTTGACTATGGGCGCCGCTATCACGGAGCTGTTCCGGCCGGCTCCTATCCGGGACGCCCAGTGGCGTGACATCCGCTTGGCAGCAATGAGGCCCATCATGGGCGCAACTGCCTGACTCTTACGCCTGCTGGCCAAATCCATTTGGTTTCTGTATAGAAATATGAATGCTCAGTAAAGTCTCGCAGTCGGGCGCAAATCTGACACAGAAACGGAGCGCATAAACAGATTGAAATATAAACAGACAGAGGCGGCGGGTGAGCATTCTCTCAATGCAATAACAAAACAGAGACGATCTTGACTGGGGGCTCTCTCGCTCACCCCCTACCCGTTGCGACTGGCAACAGGGGGTGGGGCCGCGCACCTAAGGGCGGTCCATTGTGCCGCTTACTTTGAGAACTGAGGCTGCACCTCCGACTCGAAAATTTTAGGGGGAAGGGGTTGTTGGTGTAAGAGATTTTATTGTTGACGTTGTGGCTGTGAATATCTACTCAGCAGCTTAGATTGATGGCGCAGAGCACTGCGTATATATGTGTGCAGCAACTAGAATAGCAGGCAGTAATTGTTATTGTCCACTTTTAACTGCGTTGGTCTGCTCAAAGTTTCTACATTGCAAAATACAGTAATAGTTCATTTTCACGGTTGCTGAGCGGCATGGGTGCTGATGAAGTCGGTGAACTGCGCCGATCTTCTTTATTACCGTGTCTGCATGTGGGTGGGAGGCTGGCTGCTCAAGCTGAGGATCTGGGAGGCCGGCTGCTCAAGCTGAGCATCTGGGGGGGCCGGCTGCTCAAGCTGAGCATCTGGGAGGCTGGCTGCTCAAGCTGAGCATCTGGGAGGCTGGCTGCTCAAGCTGAGGATCTGGGAGGCTGGCTGCTCAAGCTGAGCATCTGGGAGGCCGGCTGCTCAAGCTGAGGATCTGGGAGGCCGGCTGCTCAAGCTGAGCATCTGGGAGGCCGGCTGCTCAAGCTGAGCATCTTGGAGGCTGGCTGCTCAAGCTGAGCATCTGGGAGGCTGGCTGCTCAAGCTGAGCATCTGGGAGGCCGGCTGCTCAAGCTGAGCATCTGGGAGGCTGGCTGCTCAAGCTGAGGATCTGGGAGGCCGGCTGCTCAAGCTGAGCATCTAGGAGGCTGGCTGCTCAAGCTGAGGATCTGGGAGGCCGGCTGCTCAAGCTGAGGATCTGGGAGGCCGGCTGCTCAAGCTGAGCATCTGGGAGGCCGGCTGCTCAAGCTGAGGATCTGGGAGGCCGGCTGCTCAAGCTGAGCATCTGGGAGGCTGGCTGCTCAAGCTGAGCATCTGGGAGGCCGGCTGCTCAAGCTGAGCATCTGGGAGGCTGGCTGCTCAAGCTGAGCATCTGGGAGGCCGGCTGCTCAAGCTGAGCATCTGGGAGGCTGGCTGCTCAAGCTGAGGATCTGGGAGGCCGGCTGCTCAAGCTGAGCATCTAGGAGGCTGGCTGCTCAAGCTGAGGATCTGGGAGGCCGGCTGCTCAAGCTGAGGATCTGGGAGGCCGGCTGCTCAAGCTGAGCATCTGGAGGCCGGCTGCTCAAGCTGAGGATCTGGGAGGCCGGCTGCTCAAGCTGAGCATCTGGGAGGCTGGCTGCTCAAGCTGAGGATCTGGGAGGCCGGCTGCTCAAGCTGAGCATCTGGGAGGCTGGCTGCTCAAGCTGAGCATCTGGGAGGCCGGCTGCTCAAGCTGAGCATCTGGGAGGCTGGCTGCTCAAGCTGAGGATCTGGGAGGCCGGCTGCTCAAGCTGAGGATCTGGGAGAGAGTTCAAGCGGTAGTCCAACTTAAACTTGCACCTGCAGGATCAGAAAAAACTGCCAATAATAGAATTTCAGAGCCCCAAAACTATAAAAAGGACTAATGGAAAACCTTCAGACTCAGGAATCAGAGAGATTATGCATAACAGTTATGGCTTTAGCAAAGCTAAGAAAAGCCGGCAGTGTATTTCAGAGAGCCAAAAATGGAAAATTTCATGTAAGCCCACACAGACAAACACACCAAAGCTTCAACTCTCAGCTGTACCAGCGACTAGAAATACAAAACTACAAAAATTCAATATATGACTAATTGCCAAAAATATCTATAAAACTCTCATCCACAGAGGAACAGTTAAACTTAATAATAAACAGGGACTCAGTAATGCAAAAATATCTCGTTCAGCTGCTGTAAGTAGTATTGCACGGTTTGTTGTATAAAATAGACGCTACAACAAGAAAACAAACAAAAAAAGCTTAATGAAAAAAAAATTGAAAATTCGCATGCAGGAAATCTAACTACGCCTTTGACGGCTGCGCATTGTGAATAAGTGAGGTGACCTAGTTTATTATAAGTATCGAACCTGCACTACAGACTACAGGCTTGCTAAGGTTGCAAAGCATACAGAGCTGAATATGAGTTGCATGTGCGCGGCAGTTGCTCGAGTGCTGTTAGCAGTGAGTAGCAGTTATGAATGCCTTTCTTGAGAAAACTGACACTGACAAGTCCGATACTAGTGGGATTTTCTTCCCAATGGATTTCAGTTCGATATTATTGGGGATTTCTTCCCAATGGATTTCAGTTCGACATTACTGGGGATTTTCTTCCCAATGGATTTCAGTTCGACATTACTGGGGATTTTCTTCCCAATGGATTTCAGTTCGATATTATTGGGGGATTTTCTTCCCAAATGGATTTCAGTCCGATATTATTGGGGGATTTTCTTCCCAAATGGATTTCAGTCCGATATTATTGGGGGATTTTCTTCCCAATGGATTTCAGTCCGATACTAATGGGGATTTTCTTCCCAAGGGATTTCAGTCCGATATTATTGGGGGATTTTCTTCCCAAACGGATTTCAGTTCGATACTGTTGGGGATTTTCTTCCCAAACGGATTTCAGTTCGATACTGTTGGGGATTTTCTTCCCAAACGGATTTCAGTTCGATACTGTTGGGGATTTTCTTCCCAAACGGATTTCAGTTCGATATTATTGGGGGATTTTCTTCCCAAACGGATTTCAGTTCGATACTGTTGGGGATTTTCTTCCCAAACGGATTTCAGTCCGATACTAATGAGGATTTTCTTCCCAAGGGGTTTCAGTTAGATACTATTGGGGATTTTCTTCCTAATGGATTTCAGTCCGATATTATTGGGGATTTTCTTCCCAACGGATTTCTGTCCGATACTATTGGGGGATTTTCTTCCCATAGGAATTCAGGCCGATATTAATAGGGATTTTCCTCTTCCCATGAATTAGAATTGAACATTTCGCTAAGTGGTAGTTAAGCATTAGCAGTCACAGCATAGCTAATTATCCGAATACTAACACAAGCAGAGCTGCTGCAGCCGGGCTCAGTCACGGCAGGGTGGACATGATGCTCTTCAGATTTGTATTCTTAGTCTTCTGCACCAGCAGACACAGCTTGGTCATGGACACACGCTGCTCAACCAGGTGAGGCAGGGAGATTGGGATCCTATTGTAGTCGATCTTGTTCTCGAATATCCCAATGCTAGACGGGATGAGGTCCGGGGCCAGGTGCACCAGGTAGCCGTTGACGTACAGGCAGTTGCAGGCCTGGTCCTCGGGCAGCTGGATGATGCGGTAGTTGTACGAGGCCTTCCAGTTGATCTCCTTCAAGGTCTTCTGAGCGCTGGGGCTCAGGCCCACTGCGATGACGCTGGCGCCCGCCATACAGACCAGGTCCTTCAGCGAGGTGTGGCCGGCCTTCTTGGACTCGAGCGGGTGCACGGTTACCGTGGTAACCGGGTACTCTGGGAAGGTCTTGGCCACGCAGGTGGCGCCGGCTTCGTTAGTGTGCGGCGAGATGCCCACGATGATCTCCTTGCCTGCCGAGGGATGGCGGATGCATTCTGGAGGTGACTGCAATTCCACTGTGTGATCCGGGGTGAATCTCAGAGTGATCTGGGGTGATTCTCAGAATAATCTAGGGTGATTCTCAAAGTGATCTAGGGTTATTCTCAGAGTGATCTGGGTGATTCTAAGAGTGATCTGGGGTGATTCTCAGAGTAATCTAGGGTTATTCTCAGAGTGATCTAGGGTTATTCTCAGAGTGATCTGGGGTGATTCTCAGAGTGATCTGGATTGATTCTCAGAGTGATCTGGGGTGATTCAGATTCACAGAATTGTATGTGAGAGACTCTAAGATAAAAGTAGGTTAAACCTACTTAAGTTGGTAGCCAACTACCAGAGACCAGCACACTCACCAGTAAACAGAACATCGCTGCCCTCCAGCGCAGCCCCATCAATGGATATCTCAGCCACCTTCATGCCGAGCTGACGCTTCAGAGTCTGGCGAATTGCACTCACCTGGGAAATTTGGAAACCAATGAGCAGTTTTTAATCAACTAGTTTCAAATTTTGTGTCACATTAAGATTCTAGGTTTTTAACCAGTTATAAAAAAAGCTATGCTTCCAAAAAACAATGGTACATTTTGATGTATTTCAGGTATATTTTAATGTTTAAGGACAAGGATCCTTATTTTATATTCCTACTTAGAGCCTTTATTAGAAATACTTGCAAAAAATATGAGCAATAGAATTGGTTTTATCAAGACTAAACAATAATTCAGTTTGTTAGCGAAGCAAGTTTGAAAGAAAATGTAATATATAATTTATGTGAGTTATTAATGCTCAGCATGGTTAAACAATTTACATCTGATTGAATCAGTAGGTATAAATATTGCATATATTGTATATGAATATATTGCCTATATATTAGTATACTGATGATAGTCTTTCAAATGCTAGAACTAGAGTGATTCCATAGTCAGGAAGGTGGCCTCTGAGGGGGAAAATTCCCGCGCACACAAAGGGTCTCGGCGCACATTGGCGCACAAGCACAGCGCACACAAGGGGTCCTTGGCACACTTGGCGCATAATCATGGCACACACTGAGGTTCCTAGCGCATGCGGTGCAAAAGGTCCCTGACATGCATGAAAATTGTAATGCATATTAACAATTTTACGTAATATAAAGGAGATTTGTATAGTCTAGAAAGTCAATGATTAACTTTTAGCTTCTTTAAAATTAACAGTAAATTTTGCATTACTCTATTTGTAGGTATAATTTTAGTTTGTTTAAAATGAAAATATGCGCAACATTTTAAAAAGGCTTTTCGTACAAATGCCTTTCTTAGAAAACTCTACTCGTGAAGAGTGGTGCACAGACAGCGCACAAATGGCGCATAGACAGCGCACAAATTGTCCCAAAAATTTATTCCGGCGCACACTGTGCCACCTTCCTGACTATGGGAGTGATTCAAGGATATAGCATAAATGAGTTAATGAGCATGGTTTAGGAAGACAATATAGTAGAAAATGAATGGTATGTATTAGGAGCTGGGGGCTAGATAGAATATCCATATTTTAAAATTTCTTGAAAATTTCTATGAAGAAAAACTATTTTAGCTAGAATATAAAAAATGAAAAAATAAGAATCAAAAAAATATTTCCAAATCAGGAATATTTTATAGTTATAAAATTAACTTAGACTTTAGTCTTTACTAAAAATACAGTTTTGTTTAGTCTATTATACTACTAAAATATCTATAAATTAAACTTAAAGCTTTATTTACCCAAATTTCAAATTAGTCGGGGCTGAATATGATTAAGAATGCTCAATCAGATTCTTTCGTAAAGAATTCATAGTGTGCCATCATATTAAAATATATGATTAAAATGCATCTTAATACAATTTTAATAGGCAATTGACAAAGTACAAGAACTTTAAAAAACTCACCTCGCCTTGCCTATTTCCATAAGGGTTGCACATTAGGGCAATATTATTAATAATTACTGCTGTGTCATCAACAAAAGGGCTTGTTGGATGCCGTTCTTCGACATCGATTTCAAGAATGTCAATAGCACTCTGTCGTAGAATCTCAACAAGTGTCTCTTGTTCTTCGTTGGCCTGGTCAACATTTATTTTTGGATACTTCTGTGCAAAAGACTTAGGAATTCTTTGAACAATAGCATAGTTATATTTAAATGCCATTTTAATTTTTAGCTAATAATTTCGTATGAAAAGCAGCAGATCGGTGTATTTCGTTGACAATTAAGCAATAGGCCTAGTGTGTAAAACAATCGGAGATTTCATTTATCGGACAGGATTGTTTTTTTATGTAAAGCGCGAGTTTGAAATATCGCGCTGTAATAAAACCGAGTTATTTGCGTGAAACAAACTTTAACACAAAAGTTACTTCTGCATTAGAAAAATTAATCAAGCTTAACAGCACTAAATTAAAAAAACTTCATCTTTTTTAGACATTTTGAATATAGCTGAGATATAATTTAATTTTGTCGGGTTTCTTTATTGGTTGCTAGTTTTTGGAATGGAATCTAATCTACTGCTCTATTGATAAGTCCATTAAATGTCAACGTTTAGTTCTACTAAAAATGATAATGAAAACGTGAAAGAGTTTTTTTGACTCTTTCAAAAAACCTAAACCAGCACCTGATTTATCATCGAATGACACTAAGAATATGAATCACATATAAATTATTTTAGTGTCGTTTACTCAATCGACTGCAGCCTTTGACTGGATGCCGTGTGGGTCCGAAATACCGACCAAGAATAATATTGATATTTAATATTCTTTTTTACTACTGCAAAATTTTATGCGCATCCGATTTAACACAGTAGAATTAACATGTAGGAATGCCATGTTATGTTCTTGGCATTAAGCCACAGTAATC
The DNA here is from genome assembly GCA_002269645.1 of Macrostomum lignano. Taxonomy (NCBI): domain Eukaryota; kingdom Metazoa; phylum Platyhelminthes; family Macrostomidae; genus Macrostomum; species Macrostomum lignano. The sequence goes on along the minus strand of NIVC01001615.1, from coordinate 120,268 downwards.
GGTGCTATGCCGAAAAGTAAAGTGTCTTGCACTTTAGCGCAGTCGAGATTTTTACAACTTTAATAATATGGGTATCAAAAGGCATCACTATTAAGTTTTTGAAGCTACGGTCGCGGAAAATTTGCTTTAGAATTAAATTTAATATTATTTAAATATATTTATTCGTTTCAGTTGATTAATTGTATAAAGTTTTCGCTAATGTAAATTTCTGTGTAAATAAAATATTCTGTGTTCTACAAAGTAATATTTCTCACCTATAAAAATGACATGTATTTTAGCTCATATCTAAATGATAGCACAGTAAATTGGTTAAAAAAGAAAATATAATAATTACAAATGCACCACCTTCACGTACAGAACTATAATTTGTACTGTAGGAATGTGCCTGTATCGAAGGTCTTATCGATTCTGTCTGGCAAGTCAAGCTTAATGGGTAGGAATGCTTTAGGAGAACTTAAGTCGCAATTCCCTACTCTAAAAGCCCTAATTAGTTACATGTACACAGCCAGTACCCGAGCTCTAATCACGTGTCCCAGCAGAAGCAGGCCGAGCAGCCCCAGCAGCACCGCGAGGCTGCACAGCATGCAGCCCGGCAGCAGCAGCAGCCGCCGTCTGCATGTCGGCAGTGCGACTGCCGATTGCGCCGTTGAAGCTGGCGGGTCGCTCTTGCAGACAATCTTGTTGGTTTTTAGGCCAGGTTCCCGCGCTTGAACCTCCGCAGCATCCCTGTTTGCGCTTGACGAACGATTAGGAGGTTTGGAGTTCGAGGCTGAGGGGACCTCAGTTGTTGATGGATGGTCATCGGCGGCCGGAGCCTCCGCAGCTGCCGCTCTGGCGCGCCTGCGTCGATCGACAACTTCGAACCGGGCGAGAAGCTCGGAGAAGTTCACCTGCGGCTTGTTGCCACTGGCAACCGAGGTTGCGCTTCTGACGAGGCCGCCAGTCGTTGTCATCTTGCGAGTTTCATCCGGTTTGGAAAACTCGACTCGAAGCTTGGCGCCGCTCGGCAAGTTCGGAGGACGCGACGACGACGACGTCGACGACGACAAAACGGCGGCCGCATCGGCCCGATAGAATCGCGAGCTCGGTCCGGAGGCGAGCTGCCGCAGCCGGTAGCGATGCTGCTCGCCCCGGGTCGGGTCCAGCGTGTTCGACGTTGACATCGGGACCGTCGGTTCCGATCGGTCGGCAGCGGTGCCAGCCGTCGGGATGGCATTGATTCGTCGAACCGTTTCGGCGACGCGACCGACCAGCAGCGAGTTGGTGCGCATCGGCTTGGCCGCGGCTTTCAAGCTTGCCGATGGTGACGGCAACTGCTGCTGTGGCTGCTGCTGTTGCTGCTGCTGTGGCTGCTGCTTGTCCGAAATGCCATCAGAAGGCCGCAGCGAGCTGCAACAATCGCCGAGTCTGTGGTTAGTTGAAACTTCCGGCCTGAGCTCGCTCAGCTGCAGCGGGCGCAGCTTCACCTGTCGCGGCGGCTGCGGCTGCGGTGGAGTTGATGCTGCCAGCAGGGTTTGTCGCTGACTCGCCGATGAAGCCACGGCCGATTGGTGCCGGTGCAGCTGCAGCAGTCGGCAGCCGCCGCGCCCAGTCTCGACATTGGCGACGGGCTCGTCCAGTTCAGCGGCATCCGCTGTACGCGTCGTTGGCTGCGGCGGCAGGGCGGCAGCCGAGTGAGACGTCTGGAACAGCCACTGCACCTTGGGCAGCTGCAGCTGGCGGGCTGCGCTGACGGCAGGCGGGAGCTGCTCAATGTTGCAGAAATACGAGTTTGGCTTCTTAAACTTTGGGTTCAGCAAGAGCAACGCAGAAGTGCATCAGGGGCGGAGCCGGGAGTTTTCATTAAGGGAGTCTTTTGAGGGCTTTAGCACCAGGGGCTTTAGCACCAAGAGCTTTAGCACCAGGGGCTGTTCGAGGAAAAAGCTTGTAATAAAACTCACTGTCGAGCCGTCAGTCAGTTTAGGAGGCGTCTCCCGTTCGGCCGAAGCCACGGCTCCGGATTCCACGCAACTGCCGCCGCCGCCGCTCATGGTGACCACCTGCCGCAGGCTGACTGGCGCCGGCTGCAGTCGGCAGCTTCTGACGGCGCCAACGTCGTCAGTCGGCGGTCCAATCAGCGCCGCCGCCTGCTGCAGCGAGGCGGTCCGCACCGGCGTTATCAACGCCGCGGTGGTTGTCGTCAGGCGGCGAGCTGCCGACGCCGACGCTGATGCCGATGTCGACGACGACGCGTTGTCGATGGGTTTCGACATCTGCGACAGTCGGGGTGTCGAAGGTGGCTCGGCTGGCTGCAGAGTCGTCGTCGAGACGGTCGATTCGCGGCCGATTGAAGGACACTCGAAAGCGCCCGGGGCCGCCTCCAGGTCGTCGCTGGCGCCGCCATCGGCATTTCCCACGTTGTCGATCGTCTCCGGCTGCGGGTGTGACGGCGACGGCGACCTGCTGTCAGTCCAGCGGCTTGTCGAAGCAGGCTCGTCTCCTTCCTGACGGTGCATGAGGCAGCACGGATGCTCGCACTGCGATGCCGACGGCGGTTGCGGCAGCTGTTGCGGCGGCGGCAGCTGGACTCGCACCCGAATCTGCGGAACACCTGCGGCGTTGCCGAGGCCGCTGCCGTCCGCAGCCGGACAGCCGCTGCCGCCGATGCCGGTGCAGCAGCCGCAGCCGCAGCCGCTGCCGCCGCCGCCGAGACCGGATGCCAGAATCTCCGGCGGTGCAGTCGGGCTGGCAGCGAAGAGGCCGCGCAGGAACCGCAGAATTCGCCGGGCGTGGCGCTTCTTGGGCCGCTTCGGCTCCGGGCCGGACGGGCTGCGCGGCATTCCGGCTGGCTGCTGCTTCAGTTGCCTGCTGCTTGGTGCGCGTTTTTTGCTGCTTGCTGCTCCTTCTGTGCCGCTATTTGCTAAATTGCTGGCTCGCTTCTAATAGACTTTTTAGGCTTTCTTTCTGACAGTTGAAGAAACAAAAATTCAATATAAAATTAATAGTCAAGCGTCCCTTTTGCAAGCTTAGTTCGAGTACAGTGATGAGAGCTCACTATTTTCTCCTGGGGCTGGAATTCCATCTTGATGGGTTCAACCATAGACCAAATTGATAAAATTGCATCAGTTCGTCCCAATTTGGCTTGTAGACGAATGACTTTTCTGCGAAATGTTTCGCGCCCAACTTCGGCGACTTCGTTCAAACTTTTCAAGGCAACTTCCGTAGGGCGTCATTGTGATTCGAACTCAATGTGTGACCTCAAATGACCCTGCTGTCCCCTAGTATAACTACTTATTGTTTGTTTCTTTATGTTGACCCCGATGTCTATCTATACTCATTGAACGATTACACTAGTATGTCCTCAGTTGACCCCGATGCCCACTTACATATGCAGCTGCATACAAATAAAAGTAATAAATTAAAACACAGTATTAAAAAGCTGCCAATGGAGGGTTGCAAATACAAAGCCAAATTGGCTCAAACTGAGCACAAGCCAGCGGCTCAGAAAAATTTATTATCCATCTGATATGCTCGTAATTAACTCAAGAATATCAGATCCACTCATCATCAGAGGAGTCTGCAGCACCGCTTCTCTCCGGCCTCCCCCTCTGCCCCGTCCTGCCGCAGCTGCCCGGCACCGGCACCGGCCGAGCCGCGACGCCCTCCCGCTGCGTCCAGCCTGAGGGCGCCGCCAGATGAAGCTGGTCGACCGGAGGCTGGGCCGCCTGCTGCTGTCGTGCGTGTCGACGCTTTTCGGCCGAGCAGGTGGGCGCCCATCAACAGCCGCCCCGTGTCCGTCAGCAGCTGCTGAACTCCATCACCTGCAGACAAGTGGGAATGATTGTGATCAATCTCATAGTGATCAATCTCATAGTGATCAAATCATAGTGATCAATCTCATTGTGATCAAATGATTGTGATCAATCTCATTGTGATCAAATCATAGTGATCAATCTCATTGTGATCAAATGATTGTGATCAATCTCATTGTGATCAATCTCATTGTGATCAATCTCATTGTGATCAATCTCATTGTGATCAATCTCATTGTGATCAATCTCATTGTGATCAATCTCATTGTGATCAATCTCATTGTGATCAATCTCATTGTGATCAAATGATTGTGATCAATCTCATTGTGATCAAATCATAGTGATCAATCTCATTGTGATCAATCTCATTGTGATCAAATGATTGTGATCAATCTCATTGTGATCAAATGATTGTGATCAATCTCATTGTGATCAAATCATAGTGATCAATCTCATAGTGATCAATCTCATTGTGATCAAATCATAGTGATGAATCTCATTGTGATCAAATGATTGTGATCAATCTCATTGTGATCAATCTCATTGTGATCAATCTCATAGTGATCAATCTCATTGTGATCAAATGATTGTGATCAATCTCATTGTGATCAATCTCATTGTGATCAATCTCATTGTGATCAATCTCATTGTTATCAATCTCATAGTGATCAATCTCATTGTGATCAAATGATTGTGATCAATCTCATTGTGATCAAATCATAGTGATCAATCTCATTGTGATCAAATGATTGTGATCAATCTCATTGTGATCAATCTCATTGTGATCAATCTCATTGTGATCAATCTCATTGTGATCAATCTCATTGTGATCAATCTCATTGTGATCAATCTCATTGTGATCAATCTCATTGGGATCAATCTCACTGTGATCAATCTTTTTGTGATCAATCTCATTGTGATCAATCTCATTGTGATCAATCTCACTGTCATAAATCTTAGCATCATAAATCTCACTGTGATCAATCTCAGCATCACAAATCTCACTGGGATCAATCTCAGCATCACAAATCTCACTGGGATCAATCTCAGCATCATGAATCTCACTGGGATCAATCTCAGCATCATGAATCTCACTGGGGTCAATCTCAGCATCATGAATCTCACTGGGATCAATCTGAGCATCATGAATCTCACTGGGGTCAATCTCAGCATCATAAATCTCACTGGGATCAATCTCAGCATCACAAATCTCACTGGGATCAATCTCAGCATCACAAATCTCACTGGGATCAATCTCAGCATCATAAATCTCACTGGGATCAATCTCAGCATCATGAATCTCACTGGGGTCAATCTCAGCATCATAAATTTCACTGGGGTCAATCTCAGCATCATGAATCTCACTGGGATCAATCTCAGCATCATAAATCTCACTGGGATCAATCTCAGCATCATGAATCTCACTGGGGTCAATCTCAGCATCATAAATTTCACTGGGGTCAATCTCAGCATCATGAATCTCACTGGGATCAATCTCAGCATCATAAATCTCACTGGGATCAATCTCAGCATCATGAATCTCACTGGGGTCAATCTCAGCATCATAAATTTCACTGGGGTCAATCTCAGCATCATGAATCTCACTGGGATCAATCTCAGCATCATAAATCTCACTGGGATCAATCTCAGCATCATGAATCTCACTGGGGTCAATCTCAGCATCATAAATTTCACTGGGGTCAATCTCAGCATCATGAATCTCACTGGGATCAATCTCAGCATCATAAATCTCACTGGGATCAATCTCAGCATCATGAATCTCACTGGGGTCAATCTCAGCATCATAAATTTCACTGGGGTCAATCTCAGCATCATGAATCTCACTGGGATCAATCTCAGCATCATAAATCTCACTGGGATCAATCTCAGCATCATGAATCTCACTGGGATCAATCTCAGCATCATAAATCTCACTGGGATCAATCTCAGCATCATGAATCTCACTGGGGTCAATCTCAGCATCATAAATTTCACTGGGGTCAATCTCAGCATCATGAATCTCACTGGGATCAATCTCAGCATCATGAATCTCACTGGGATCAATCTCAGCATCATGAATCTCACTGGGATCAATCTCAGCATCACAAGTATGCAGCTGGCTACAAATCTGTATCCTCACAAATGCTCACCAGTTTTCGCTGACACGTAAAAGACCTGCTTGCAGCCGAAGGTGGAAGCGAAGTTCTGCAGCTGCTCTGCGGACACCTCGGGTTGCAGATCATTCTTGTTGGCCACAATGACCTTCAAGCCTGCGGGTGGTCATGGCTGGCACTGATGGAGTGGCTCAGGGGTGGGTGGGAATGGAGTCAATGGAGAATGGGAATGGAGAAGGAGTGGCAACAAGCGGGGTCGGGTTGGGTCAGGTGGGTTCAGGTAGGGTCTGGTGGGGTCTGGTGGGGTCTGGTGGGGTCTGGTGGGGTCTGGTGGGGTCTGGTGGGGTCTGGTGGGGTCTGGTGGGATCTAGTGGTGTCTGGTTGGGTCTGGTTGAATCAGGTGGGGTCTGGTGGGGTCGGGTGGGGTCTGGTGGGTCTGGTGGGGTCGGGTGGGGTCTGGTGGGGTCGGGTAGGGTCTGGTGGGGTTAGGTGGGTCAGGTGGGGTCTGGTGGGGTCGGGTAGGGTCTGGTGGGGTCAGGTGGGTCAGGTGGGGTCAGGTGGGGTCTGGTGGGGTCAGGTGGGGTCTGGTGGGGTCGGGTGGGGTCAGGTGGGGTCTGGTGGGTCGAATGGGGTCAGGTGGGTCAGGTGGGGTCAGGTGGGGTCTGGTGGGTCGGGTGGGGTCAGGTGGGGTCTGGTGGGGTCGGGTGGGGTCAGGTGGGTCAGGTGGGGTCAGGTGGGGTCTGGTGGGGTCAGGTGGGGTCTGGTGGGGTCTGGTGGGGTCGGGTGGGGTCAGGTGGGGTCTGGTGGGGTCGGGTGGGGTCAGGTGGGGTCAGGTGGGGTCTGGTGGGGTCGGGTGGGGTCAGGTGGGTCAGGTGGGGTCAGGTGGGGTCTGGTGGGGTCAGGTGGGGTCTGGTGGGGTCTGGTGGGGTCGGGTGGGGTCAGGTGGGGTCTGGTGGGGTCGGGTGGGGTCAGGTGGGTCAGGTGGGGTCTGGTGGGGTCGGGTGGGGTCAGGTGGGGTCAGGTGGGGTCTGGTGGGGTCGGGTGGGGTCAGGTGGGGTCTGGTGGGGTCGGGTGGGGTCTGGTGGGGTCTGGTGGGGTCGGGTGGGGTCAGGTGGGGTCTGGTGGGGTCGGGTGGGGTCAGGTGGGGTCAGGTGGGGTCTGGTGGGGTCGGGTGGGTCAGGTGGGGTCAGGTGGGGTCTGGTGGGGTCAGGTGGGGTCTGGTGGGGTCGGGTGGGGTCAGGTGGGGTCTGGTGGGGTCGGGTGGGGTCAGGTGGGGCCAGGCTGGGTCTAGAACCACAGTAGTATAACGGGACGTGAAAAAAATCTACATAATACACCGCAAAGATGATTTTTTTATTTTTAGGAAATTGGCCTCCTAAAAATTACACGATCTTTGAGTTTTACGTCCTGTTATACTGCAGTGGTCCTTGGGCTGGGGTCTTGCTGAGGTCGGGTGGGACCAGCGTCCTCACAGTCTTTGCAGTAGAAGTCGACATCCTGGTTCCACCTGTGCAAATTGTCCAGCGAGCTCTTGTCGTCCAGACTGCAGACCAGCAGGGCGCAGTGGCAGTGCCGGTAGTAGTTCCTGGTCAGGGTGCGGAATCGCTCCACGCCTGCCGTGTCCCAGAGTGCGAGCTGGAATATAAAGTAGGGTGAGTAGACAGTCTGGTAGATAGGGTGAGTAGACAGTCTGGTAGATTGGGTGAGTAGACAGTCTGGTAGATAGGGTGAGTAGACAGTCTGGTAGATTGGGTGAGTAGAGAGTCTGGTAGATAGAGAAAGTAGACAGTCTGGTAGATTGGGAGAGTAGACAGTCTGATAGATTGGGAGAGTAGACAGACTGGTAGATTGGGTGAGTAGACAGACTGGTAGATTGGGTGAGTAGACAGACTGGTAGATTGGGTGAGTAGACAATCTAGTAGACTGGGAGAGTAGACAGTCTGGTATACTTGGAGAGTAGACAGTCTGGTATATTGGGAGAGTAAACAGTCTGGTAGACAGGGCGGGCCGACAACCTGTTAGATACGGTGGGCAGGCCTCATCATGATAAGAAAAGTTCTAAAGCAGAGAAAGCTACAAAATAAGCAAGCCCAGCTGCCGCCAGCCCCCCATCATCCCCGGCCACCCGCAGTCGCTCCGAACAGTTTCTGACCAGCCCTTCAAATTAATTGACGAATTGCGAGTGGGCGGGCGCTGAGAGCTGTCCTGTTGTTGCAACACAATGGCCAGGGCCAGTGCGGGACAGGCAACTCCAGCCAGTGCTCAGGTGAGCATAGATGAAGCAGTCAGCCAATCGTCACTAATGCATACCTGTACGCGCCTGTCAATGCTAAAAATTCTGTCTAAAAAAGCGGAGTTTGCATTCCACCTGTCAGATACAGTCAGAGGGGGTTTCGTTCTTCAAAAAAATCCACGCGCTTAGAAATGGATTTGATCTCCCAGCCTCCCAGCTGATTCCCGAGCTAAGGCATAACCGGGAGCAGCCACTCCGACCCCAGCCTAATCTCTAATACACCTGGACCCTAAGCATTACCCAGCGGTTGTAAATTCTACAGTGCTCAGGCGGAACCTTTGTTATCGCAGTTTGTCCCAATATTGGGAGCTGATAATGAAGCTGCTGGCCTGAGCTGCCGCTGGGTCTGCTCAGAAGCGCTGCGGTCGATAAGCCAAATTTTTGTAACTTTGCAGCCAGTAAATTGGTAAGTCCGATGCTTTTTGAAACCTTTCTGGTGAGCAGTCAGTCAGTCAGTCAGTCAGTCAGTCAGTCAGTCAGCCAGTCAGTCAGTCAGTCAGTCAGTCAGTCAGTCAGTCAGTCAGTCAGTCAGTCAGTCAGTCAGTCAGTCAGTCAGTCAGTCAGTCAGTCAGTCAGTCAGTCACCCACCTTGATCCTGACGCCATCCACGGTGGCATCGGCGGTGCAGAACTCGAGTCCCAGAGCGGCCTCGGAGCAGAAGCGGTTCTCCTTGACCCGCATGAACAAGGAGGTTTTGCCCACCCCACTCTCGCCGATGAGCACCAGCTTGAAGGTCGGGGCTGACTGCATCAGAGGTGTGACACTGGCGGGATTGTCAGAGACTGCAGTTGGCTGACAGGCTCAGTTCGATGGCTGTTGCTGGGCCAGTGTTAGTGTGCAGTGAGTGCTCAGCCAGGCGTGACAGATTAAAAAGCATTTGCTCTGTCAGATGAGATAACAGCTCAAGTGAGCAGTGCATGGCAATGGCTATAAGTACGTGGCTGGCTGAGCTCATGTGAGCAGCCAAATCTACCAAGCTAATACGAAGAAAAACCCTTTAACAACTTCGGCTTTTTTTCCTGGTCAGGTGAGCAAAGCCTGCGGTTTGAGCTGGGCGAACGAATTGAGCGACTCTGACTTTGAGTTGGGCTGGGCGACTGTACTTGCTTTGTGTTACAGTTTGAGTGAGAGTGGGCTGCCTTCAGGTAGAATGCGTGGATTGATATTCGGATTGTGAAGATTCGGGATTGTGAAGATTAAGGATTGTAATATTCGGGATTGTAAAGATTTAGGATTGTGAAGATTCAGGATTGTGAATATTCAGGATTGTGAATATTCAGGATTGTGAATATTCAGGATTGTGAATATTCAGGATTGTGAATATTCAGGATTGTGAATATTCAGGATTGTGAATATTCAGGATTGTGAAGATTCGGGATTGTGAAGATTCAGGATTGTGAAGATTTGGGAATGTGAAGATTCAGGAATGTGAAGATTCGGGATTGTGAAGATTCGGGAATATGAATACTCAGGATTGTGAAGATTAAGGATTGTGAAGATTCAGGATTGTGAGTATTCGTGACTGTCAACCGTGGGAATTGTGAACTCAAATCAAAGAAAGTTTGTTTTTGGAAACCAAAGGAACTCCGACAGAAAGTGGGGCGTGACCAAGAGGCTGAACTTTGCCATTCGTTTAGGCTCGGGTTTCTCTCTCCAAACATCTGTACTTAGCTGCAGACAACCCTCAGCTATTAAATGCGCAGTGGCAGTGAGAGTAAAGCAGAGACAGAATGGATACAATGGCATCATTGATAAGAGCTGCACCCGGTGAGGCTTGTGAGCAGGCCTCAGACAATGACAGGCAGGTTTCACTAGTAGGCAGGCAGAAGGTAGAGAGCTGCTCAGCTTTGGAGAAAGACGGGTCATGACTTCTAAATAGAACTTCTAACCGGCTTGTTTTTATAACAGAGACAGACAGTTGAGGCATAAAAATGGAAAAAGGTAAAATAAGGAGAAAGCAGACAATAGGGAAACAGCAGGCAGATTGACGAAGCCCACCCGCCTTGTCTGACCCCAGGTCTCTGCTCTCAATGTCTGCCCGTCGAGCGATTCAACAGTCCATTAGCAGCGGCAGCGGAGTAGGTTTCGGTTGCCATGGAAACCAGCACAGCCAGCAGCATAGCACCAGAGGCGATAAAAATGGCAAAGATTTTGACATGGACGAGGACAGGCGCAGCGTCAGCTTCTTCGGGCTGCACCTGCTGGACTCCAGCGGATTACAGGTGCGGCAACTGGGCACAGATGCTGATGTACTGTCTGGATAATCATGTTGCACCTGTCTGGATAATCATGTCTCACCTGTCTGGATAATCATGTCTCACCTGTCTGGATAATCATGTCTCACCTGTCTGGATAATTATGTCTCACCTGTCTGGATAATCATGTCTCACCTGTCTGGATAATTATGTCTCACCTGTCTGGATAATCATGTCTCACCTGTCTGGATAATCATGTTGCACCTGTCTGGATAATCATGTCTCACCTGTCTGGATAATCATGTCTCACCTGTCTGGATAATTATGTCTCACCTGTCTGGATAATCATGTCTCACCTGTCTGGATAATCATGTCTCACCTGTCTGGATAATCATGTCTCACCTGTCTGGATAATCATGTCTCACCTGTCTGGATAATCATGTCTCACCTGTCTGGATAATCATGTTGCACCTGTCTGGATAATCATGTCTCACCTGTCTGGATAATCATGTCTCACCTGTCTGGATAATCATGTCTCACCTGTCTGGATAATCATGTCTCATCTGTCTGGATAATCATGTCTCACCTGTCTGGATAATCATGTCTCACCTGTCTGGATAATCATGTCTCACCTGTCTGGATAATCATGTCTCACCTGTCTGGATAATTATGTCTCATCTGTCTGGATAATCATGTTGCACCTGTCTGGATAATCATGTCTCACCTGTCTGGATAATCATGTCTCACCTGTCTGGATAATCATGCCTCACCTGTCTGGATAATCATGTCTCACCTGTCTGGATAATCATGTCTCACCTGTCTGGATAATCATGTCTCACCTGTCTGGATAATCATGTCTCACCTGTCTGGATAATTATGTCTCATCTGTCTGGATAATCATGTTGCACCTGTCTGGATAATCATGTCTCACCTGTCTGGATAATCATGTCTCACCTGTCTGGATAATCATTGCCCATCCGCCAGGAGCGGCAGCAGGCGGATCAGGTGGCCGAATGCTTCGTCCTGCTGCCTCGCGAAGGCATCGTGAACGTGTCGTACAGCCCGGACAGCGGCGGGCATACAGCGGTGCAGCAGATCCTCCGTCAGCTCGAGCTGCTGTCCGGGTACACCGCGGCGAGCACGAAGCTGCTGCTGCGTGGCCGCGAACTGACCGAAGCCGACCTGCCGACCGAGGCAACTCTCCAGTTGACGGTGCGGCCGGTCTTCAGACAGCTCGCTGACGACGTCGAGGACGGCAGGGATGAGAGGTCGATAGCAGCTTGGCTGGCGGGGGTGGCCAGGGAGCGGCGGCTGGGGCGGCTGCGAAGCGGCAAGGCAGCGGCAGCTCGAGGGCAGCGGCCACAGCGGGGAGTCCTGGCCCAGGATAAGGCGCTGTTGGCTGACGAAACGGCAGAGGAGCATCAGGAGGAGGAGGAGGAAGATCAGGAGGACGTCGAACCAGAAACGGTGGCGCACTCTGCCTTCGTGTTGGCCTGCTGTCGGGCCGGCTCTGTGGGACTCGTGCGGATCTTCCTGCAGATGCTGCGTGAGTGCAGGCTGGGGTGTCAAGGTGTTTCGCGTGTCTGGGGTGCCTAGGATGGGGTGCCTGGCATGCTGGGGTGGGTGCAGGCTGGTGTCGGTTCATGCTAGGGTGGGTGCAGGCTGGTGTGGGTGCAAGCTGGGGTGGGTGCAGGCTGGGGTGGGTGCAGGCTGGGGTGGGTGCAGGCTGGTGTGGGTGCAGGCTGGGGTGGGTGCAGGCTGGAGTGGGTGCAGGCTGGGGTGGATGCAGGCTGGAGTGGGTGCAGGCTGGGGTGGGTGCAGGCTGGAGTGGGTGCAGGCTGGTGTGGGTGCAAGCTGGGGTGGGTGCAGGCTGGAGTGGGTGCAGGCTGGGGTGGGTGCAGGCTGGGGTGGGTGCAGGCTGGTGTGGGTGCAGGCTGGGGTGGGTGCAGGCTGGGGTGGGTGCAGGCTGGGGTGGGTGCAGGCTGGGGTGGGTGCAGGCTGGGGTGGATGCAGGCTGGGGTGGGTGCAGGCTGGGGTGGATGCAGGCTGGAGTGGGTGCAGGCTGGAGTGGGTGCAGGCTGGAGTGGGTGCAGGCTGGGGTGGATGCAGGCTGGTGTGGGTGCAAGCTGGGGTGGGTGCAGGCTGGAGTGGGTGCAGGCTGGTGTGGGTGCAGGCTGGAGTGGGTGCAGGCTGGGGTGGATGCAGGCTGGGGTGGGTGCAGGCTGGAGTGGGTGCAGGCTGGGGTGGGTGCAGGCTGGTGTGGGTGCAGGCTGTTGTGGATGCGGACTGGGATGATCAGTACAGCAGCCGCCCCATCCCACCCCGCAGCGAGCCTGGCCTCAGCCGTCACGCCCCACACGGGCCGCACCGGGCTGCACTTCGCCTGCTACCATCAGCAGCCCCGCGTGTGCCGGCTGCTCCTGTCGCGGATGCCGCGAGACGCTGCTGCTCTGCGAGACGCCTCCGGCCGGCGGGCGGCCGACTACGCGACGGCGGCAGCGTCGGCAGGCTCAGAGGCGGCCACCGCGTGTCGCAGGCTGGTGCTCGGTGAGACAGCGAAGCGCAGCGTCGGCGGTGCGCGTGCGCCAGCGGCACCGTCAGGTGGTGCCGCCGAGTCGATGAAGCTGTTCCGCATGCCGTTGCCTGGTCGGGAGGCTGAACCTCATCAGCATCTTGATCATCAGCAGCCTGCTTGGCAAAAGAGACAGGCCAGCTGCCGTACGAGGAGCTTCTCGAACGGGCCGAGGGCTGACTGATCCCGCTGTGGGAGCTGCTTCCCCTTCTCAGCTGATCCCGCTGTGGGAGCTGCTTCCCCTTCTCAGCTGATCCCGCTGTGGGAGCTGCTTCCCCTTCTCAGCTGATCCCGCTGTGGGAGCTGCTTCCCCTTCTCAGCTGATCCCGCTGTGGGAGCTGCTTCCCCTTCTCAGCTGATCCCGAATAATAAAATTGTTTAATATGAAGCGATGTCAATAATAAATAACCCCAATAACCCAATACAGAGTAGAAAATATTTTGACCGCTAAACAACTACGCAGCTACTGTCAGTAGACTGTAAGCTTTGTCAGCTTATTTTTTTCTAAACGAATTTACCCAGAAAGTGGGTTATTTATAAAAGAAAGAAACACCGAGAGACAGGCAAGTCAAGCAAGTTATAATAAGTCCGAGACAGCAAACCAAGCATTGAGTAGTGACCCAGATTGCTTTATTGTTAGCAATTAATTATACAATTTATAATTTATTAAAGTCATTAATTGCGAGCAAAAAAACAGCGACTTTAAAGACAGACAAATGCCGAGTGTAGAGAGCTTGAGCGGACTAAAATTCAAATGTTTTGTTATAAATGAAAGCAGTTAATTAATTAAAATATTAAAAATGCGAAAAGCAGACCGACTGTGCGGATGCTGCAATGCTCAGAAGTAATTAAGGTTTAAAAAATAAAATTTTATTATAAATATACTGTGAAATACAATGCGATGTTAAATACGGACACCATCCCGAATAAACTTAGGCCTTGCAACCCCTGTACCCATACTCGTAAATCCAGGCCAGTGGCCATAAACCCAGGCCAGTGGCCATAAACCCAGGCCAGTAGCCATAAATCCAGGCCAGTGGTCATAAACCCAGGCCAGTGGTCATAAATCCAGGCCAGTGGCCATAAACCCAGGCCAGTGGCCATAAATCCAGGACAGTGGTCATAAACCCAGGCCAGTGGTCATAAATCCAGGCCAGTGGTCATAAACCCAGGCCAGTGGTCATAAATCCAGGCCAGTGGCCATAAATCCAGTCCAGTGGTCATAAACCCAGGCCAGTGGTCATAAATCCAGGCCAGTGGGCATAAACCCAGGCCAGTGGCCATAAACCCAGGCCAGTGGCCATAAACCCAGGCCAGTGGCCATAAACCCAGGCCAGTGGTCATAAATCCAGGCCAGTGGCCATAAATCCAGGCCAGTGGTCATAAATCCAGGCCAGTGGCCATAAATCCAGGCCAGTGGTCATAAATCCAGGCCAGTGGTCATAAATCCAGGCCAGTGGTCATAAATCCAGGCAAGTAGCCATAAATCCAGGCCAGCGCCCATAAATCCAGGCCAGTGGCCATAAATCCAGGCCAGTGGTCATAAATCCAGGCCAGTGGCCATAAATCCAGGCCAGTGGTCATAAACCCAGGCCAGTGGTCATAAATCCAGGCCAGTGGCCATAAACCCAGGCCAGTGGCCATAAATCCAGGCCAGTGGTCATAAATCCAGGCCAGTGGCCATAAACCCAGGCCAGTGGCCATAAATCCAGGCCAGTGGTCATAAATCCAGGCCAGTGGCCATAAATCCAGGCCCTACAATAATTACACAATAACAATTGCTCGCATTTTGAAAATTTTACCTACTGAAGGAATACGCAGATTAACAAAAAATGAGATATAATAAATAATAAGTACACGGGATATTAAAAAGCTAAACTAAGCACACAAGCAGAAAGTACTGACAGCTGAGACAGTCGAGTTGATTATAAAAGAGCAAGTCAGGTGTCACTTGGGATGCGGAAAGAACAGCTTCCTGGTGGCCCGGTAGGTCTCCCGCATCAGGTTGACTTTCTCCTTGAAATTCGGGTCCCTCAGGTCGCCAACTGGTGCAGCTTTGAACCTCGGCCGGAGCAGCGGCGTCTTGGAGGCGATGTAGCTGCTCTGCTGCTGCCCGCCGCCGTCTGGCTGCCCGCCGCCGCCCAGCAGCGAGCCGTCGCCAGAGGATGCGGAGGCCAACAGGTCGGCGTAGTAGTTGCTAGGCAGACAGAGCAGCTGCCGCAGAATCGACTGCTGGACGGCCGTCTCGTTGATGGTCTACGGCGGTTCGGGATGAGGAAAGAGGGATGCCAATGGTGGCACAGACTCAGGAGGATAGGACAGACTCAAGAGGATAGCAACGAAGACTCAGGAGGATAGAAACACAGACTCAGGAGGATAGCGACACAGACTCAGGAGGATAGGACACACTCAAGAGGATAGCAACGAAGACTCAAGAGGATAGAGACACAGACTCGGAAGGATATGACACAGACTCGGGAGGATAGCAACAAAGACTCAGGAGGATAGCAACAAAGACTCAGGAGGATAGGACACACTCAAGAGGATAGCGACACAGACTCAGGAGGATAGGACACACTCAAGAGGATAGCAACAAAGACTCAGGAGGATAGGACACACTCAAGAGGATAGCAACAAAGACTCAGGAGGATAGGACACACTCAAGAGGATAGCAACAAAGACTCAAGAGGATAGCGACACAGACTCGGGAGGATAGCGACAGACTCGGGAGGATAGCAACAAAGACTCAGGAGGATAGCAACAAAGACTCAGGAGGATAGCAACAAAGACTCAGGAGGATAGCAACAAAGACTCAGGAGGATAGCAACAAAGACTCGGGAGGATAGCAACAAAGACTCAGGAGGATAGCAACAAAGACTCAGGAGGATAGCAACAAAGACTCAGGAGGATAGCAACAAAGACTCAGGAGGATAGCAATAAAGACTAGAACAGACTGGATCTCACCATCATGGGCTCCGGATCGTGGCACGAGTTGCCAACCAGACTGGGCGCCAAAGTGCGGGACAGATTGGACTCGGTCATCTGCACGGCCGGACTGTCGGCCACGCGTAACAGGTGTGCCAACAGGTAAACCAGGGTGTCCCGGTTGGCGGGCGGCAGGCTGAGCAAAGTGGCCGAGGCCAGCTCGTTGTTGGCGGTCTCGGCCGCCCGGGCAAAGTCTGGCCACATCCGGTAGGTGAGCAGTGGCTCCGGCAGGCTGCTCAGGTACATCTTCAGCAAGCCGCACAGCACGTGGACGTCCTCGACTCCGGATAAGTCTGGCACCTGGGGGCAGAGTGGGAGCGGCTTGCACTAGCTTAGTATGGAAACCCTTGGGGCATGGAGTGGCCGTTAGGGGGGGCATGGAGTGGGCCGTTGGGGGGGGCATGGAGTTCGCCATTGGGGGGGGCATGGAGTTCGCCATTGGGGGGGGCAATGGAGTTGGCCGTCGGGGGGGGGCAATGGAGTTGGCCGTTGGGGGGGGGCAATGGAGTTGGCCGTCGGGGGGGCAATGGAGTTGGCCGTCGGGGGGGGCAATGGAGTTGGCCGTCGGGGGGGGCATGGAGTGGGCCGTTAGGGGGGCAATGGAGTTGGCCGTTGGGGGGCAATGGAGTTGGCCGTTGGGGGGCATGGAGTTTGCCGTAGGGGGGGGGCAATGGAGTTGGCCGTTGGGGGGGCATGGAGTGGGCCGTTAGGGGGGGCAATGGAGTTGGCCGTTGGGGGGGCAATGGAGTTGGCCGTTGGGGGGCATGGAGTTTGCCGTCGGGGGGGGGCCATGGAGTTGGCCGTTGGGGGGGGCATGGAGTGGGCCGTTAGGGGGGGGCAATGGAGTTGGCCGTTGGGGGGCAATGGAGTTGGCCGTTGGGGGGGCATGGAGTTTGCCGTTGGGGGGCAATGGAGTTGGCAGTTGGGGGGGGGCATGGAGTGGGCCGTTAGGGAGGGGGGCAATGGAGTTGGCCGTTGGGGGGGCATGGAGTTTGCCGTCGGGGGGGGCCATGGAGTTGGCCGTTGGGGGGGGCAATGGAGTTGGCCGTTGGGGGGCATGGAGTTTGCCGTTGGGGGGGGGCAATGGAGTTGGCAGTTGGGGGGGGCATGGAGTGGGCCGTTAGGGGGGGGCAATGGAGTTGGCCGTTGGGGGGCAATGGAGTTTGCCGTCGGGGGGGGCCATGGAGTTGGCCGTTGGGGGGCAATGGAGTTGGCCGTTGGGGGGGCATGGAGTTTGCCGTTGGGGGGGGGCAATGGAGTTGCAGTTGGGGGGCAATGGAGTTGGCAGTTGGGGGGGGGGGTAATGGAGTTGGCAGTTGGGGGCAATGGAGTTGGCAGTTGGGGAGGGGGGGGGGTAATGGAGTTGGCAGTTGGGGGGGGGGCAATGGAGTTGGCAGTTGAGCGGATGAGAAAGCAGAAACCAACTGAGGAAATCAAGCAAGCAAAGGCGGTGAATTCTCACTTTACGCTGCTGCGACTGGCTGTAGGCGTCCCACAGCTGGCGGACCTGCTTCTGCGAGCCGGACACCCTGTACAGGCCGACCTCCCGCAGGCCACGCCGCTCAATCTCGCGGACGCAGTCGACAACCAGCTGCGGCACGGTTGGCGGTGGCGGCGACCAACGCGACGGAGCTGCTGTCGAAGTTGTCGGCGTTGCCGTAAAGGCGGCGGCGGACGAAACGGGAGCTGGCGGGCTGCCCCGTCGGTGCGAGTAGGAGGGGGCGACATTGGCCGCGGCCGCTGCCTCCTCGTCGGTGTTGTCGTAGTCGAAGTCGTCGGGATCCAGCAGGTCGCCTGAGCTGTGCTCCTCGCCGATGCCGCCGTTGGCGCCAACGACGTTGCGGCCGCCGCCAACGCCACGGTTGCCGCCGAAGCCGACAATGTCGTCAATGTAGGCGGCGTCAAGAACGCCGGATGCGGCGACGCCGAGCTGAGAAGCGTCGGTGCACTGGAGAAAAGTTTGGTTCGAAGTAAAAGTTCGATGGAGTATTAAATGACATGGAAATCACAGAGGAAATTCTACACGACTCCAAAAGGAAATCCTACAGGATTCCCAGGGGAAATCCCACAGGATTGCCAGGGGAAATCCACGGGATTCCCAGGGGAAATTCCACAGGATTCCCAGGGGAAATCCAAAGGATTCCCAGGGGAAATCCAAAGGATTCCCAGGGGAAATTCCACATGATTCCCAGGGAAATCCAACATGATTCTCAGGGGAAATACCACAGAATTCCCAGGGGAAATCCCACAGAATTCCCAGGGGAAATCCCACAGAATTCCCAGGGGAAATCCTACAGAATTTACAGGGGAAATCCCACGGGATTCCCACGGGATCCCCAGGGGAAATCTAATAGTCCAGGAGTCACGGGGGTAATCCGAATGGATTGAGCATTAATCTGAGGATTAAATCAGTAAACTCCTAGCCCTACCAAGCCACGCAGTCTGGCTTGCAGCTCGCGCGCCCCGGCCTCGCAGCGGCGCCGGCGCTGCTGTTCCTCTTCTAAATCGGCGCGCGCCTGCATCAGCTGCGCCTGCGAGCGGCGCTGCTCCATGCGAGCCTCCTCCAATTCGCGGCGCAACGATTCGGCGCGCTCCTCGGCTAGGCGCGCGCTCTCCCGCGCCTCAGCGGCCACCCTGGCCAGGGCGCGCTCAGCGCTTGCCGAGTTGTTGCGCAGCACCGAGGCCGAGCGCACCAGGTCGTCGAAGTGCAGCAGTAGCGCCGCTTTGGTTAGGCGCGTGGCGCCGCTACCGGCGCCGCTATTGACGCCGCCGTTGCTGGCGCCTGCGCCACGGCGCGTGGCGCGTTCGCGACAGCCTGTTTTCATCATCTGCAAGGCAGAGGTCTCTAGGATGACCGACAAAAGATTTGAATGCCTGCTGCATTCAATGTACACCCATCATGGGTTTGTCAAATTGTTCAACTCTTCTAGTGGGGGAGCAATAGAAGGCAAGTCATTAGCTATGTGGGTGGACCTCTATCAGAGTTCATATACACATAAAGTGTCAATAGGCATACAAGTGTACATTTATTATATAGAATTATCATACACATGTGCTCAACTGGGGAAAGGTGCCTGTGTTCTCAAAACCTCTCATTGGCATGCTGAAGACATTGTCCACTCTAGTGAGGTTCCGCAAGGATGGAACTAGTTTAAAAATGTTAGAGTGATATTCAGGCTAAGTTAAATGGAAAACCAAGCCATTGCATTGGAGCTGCAGTATTGCTACAGGCTGAGTTTTTTTAGAGAAGCTAAGAGGAGAGAGCTGCTGAGGCTGCTGAGGCTGGAGACTCTCTAGCTTGGAAGCTCTGCAGATCTACAAAACAGAGAATTCAGATCAACAGTTTGAAGCTTGCTTGCCCACAATATATTGTAAGGCAACATCAAAGCTCTAGATGAGGAGTGTACAAGCAGTCCTTGATCTTAAAATTACAATGGATAAAAGCTCCATATACAAAGAAAATCTATGCTAGGCTATGAACTTTTTTATATCAAGTCTTCACTGTAGATTAGAGGTCCACTCAGGCTCCAAATGTTTTAGTGGACATTAAGGACAAAGTGGATATTATGGTGGTTGCATGCCAATTTTGTCATTTTTGCCTATTTTCTTCAAGGAATATTATTAAAGTTTATCCCATTTTAAGTCATACCATTCATTTTGTATTAAATTAATTAATTGTATTAAAAGTCTTGTACAACTATGTTTTCATTCCTGTAATTCTATTGAAGTCTTAAAGGCTCATACAAGAAGAGTCCATAAGAAACATGTTGAACAAATAAATGTTGCTACCACTTGTTTGCCTAGTGAAGAGCATCATCAAGACCATGGTCTGTGGAGGTCAACTAAATAGCAATAATCAATTAGAAGTAATTAATGATAATGAATCTACTTCTAGGTCTATTAAAAATGAAAATTCAACTTTAACTATTAATCCTAACCTAAGTAAGGCAATTAGAGAAAAAATTAAAAAATATTTAGCTAGGCCTAAAAGTTTAGTTTTTTATATAAAAAGTAAGGACTTCTCTTAATTCCAAAAGAGCAAAGTTTAGTAATGGCGAATGTCTAAGATGACCACACACTAAAGTGGCCACAGGCACAGCTCTAAATTTTTCAAAAAGAGGTAGCTTTTAACCTCTAAATTATTGTTGGCTATTGTGGCTCCTAAGATATAAAGAGAAGTCAAATGACTATGTGATATCTCTCAATTCTTAAATAATAACTGTGACTATCTATAGTTGATTATAACTACCAATAATAAGCATAATGATAATGGTATATTGCTATTGATTACTATCTATAGTCCCTATTGGAATAAATGTAAAAAACCCACGGACGCGCACTTTAGAAAAGAGGCAAACTATTTTATCGCGCTTTAGGATTATTAGAGATGTTCCGAAAGATCTGCAGTCTTGTCAAAATCAAAATTTGTTTGCTAACTTTCCAAAATCTAAATTGAAATTTCCTGAAATCATAATTCAGAAAAACAAAGTTTAGTATGATCAACACTCACTTTTTTACTTTCAATTTACTGCTTAAGCAAAAAGTAATAGATGTATATGTAGTAGAAAGTAGTTTTATTTTTAGCAACTTTTTAGACACTACCAAAATTTTCACTTCTAAATTTTTGTTGTTATTGAAATTTGCTCTAAAATATTTCAAATTTTGTAACAAAATTTTGTAATAAATTACGTGTATAAGCCCCTTCAACAGAGGTATTATACCCATTTCCATGTATATGTATTTGCTAGAGCAGCAGCCAGTAAGAAAGCGCAGCACATATGCAGGCGATGCACCTGTGCGTGCTCTATGCTTTAGAAAAATTTCAAAAGTGCGCCAGACACCATCTGGGGTTTTACAACTTTTTCCTATAGGGTCTATAATCAGGATCATGGCATACCTGTGCCAGATAAATAGTTTGATTATGCATGCTATTCATTGGAACTATTCCTATTTAATGAATCTGCTTGCACTGTGTACCAGAATTTTTTTAAAAGAAAAGCAAAAATACAATAAGCAGTATTTTCCATTTGAAAAATACCATTAAAACTTATATTTGAATCTGTTTCATGGAAAATGCAATGTTAATATATTTTAATTAAAAAAGCTACTAATACACTGGCAAACAAAAAAGTGCTAATAAAAATAAATTGGGTAATTCCATGAGAGGGTCCCATCATGTTTTGAACTTTAAGCACTTATAACTTTTGAACCATAGGCCTAATTGATAGAACACCACACTCTAGATCATATAGTATACACTGGGCATACATTGGCCTTGTACGCCAAAAGTAGGCATGCGGTTGGCATGTATCACTCCTAAGAAAAATTGTGTATGCACACCTGGTGTGCAATTTAAAGAATCATGCAGAAGAGTTATTATGAAATAGAAAAAAGTTAAGAAAAGTTCATTCTGAAGCATAAATTTCAAGCTTTAGGGGTTTTTAAAGCTTGTATTAAAGCATTTAAACAAATCTTTGCATGAGTCAATATTCACTATAAATAATATTGCCAAAAATCATAAAAATGAACTAAATTATTTGCCAAAAAATGTCCATTATGCAATTCAAAAAGGTTATTTATTGTCACAATGTTGAAAATATCATTTATTGTTGCAACACCGGCATAGTTTTAAGAATGGGTGTGCAATCAATTTTTTTGGCATGCATTTGTAATTATTTAATTTTTGTTCAGGT
Organism: Macrostomum lignano; assembly: GCA_002269645.1. Classification (NCBI taxonomy): domain Eukaryota; kingdom Metazoa; phylum Platyhelminthes; family Macrostomidae; genus Macrostomum; species Macrostomum lignano. The sequence goes on along the minus strand of NIVC01001615.1, from coordinate 98,625 downwards.
GTGCACCTAGCATGATCTAGACTATAGATAGAACAAAGATGCAAAAAACAATATGTCAAACTTCTAACTCTATTCATATAGCTATTTATGTTGTATGAATTCTAAAACTAAACCCATAGCAAAGCATAAATTTTTCTGATAGTTGTTTTTTACAAGTGCTTAAAGTTCAAAAACATGATAGGACCATCTCATTGAATGACCTAAATACTAATTTTCTATTTAAAAAATATTGTCTTACAAATAATTGTGCCAATTTTTTGACTTGTGCCATAGGTACTGAGCCAGATTTCCTTCCTTGCCTGCTGCTGCACTGGAATGCGCCAGTGTGGTACATATCCAACCCACTTTTAAGATAGAATTTTTTATGAAAAAGGCTATCTTTTTAACTATGTATCCATAGTCAGGATCATGGCACACCTGCACCAGAATGAATCCTATCAAAAAAGTTTGCTTGCGCCATGTATTGGAACGGTTGACGGTCGTTTCGTCTGCCGCCAGTTCGTCTGCCACCCTTTCGTCTGCAAGAATACGATACAGTCGTTTCGTCTGCCAACGAATAGTAAAGTTTTAATAAGTGTAAATATGTCAGTTGTTGTCATTAATTTGAGATTTGAGATATTTAAGATAACAGTGATTAAGATATCGGATCATTTCTTAGTAGTAATGACTTAAACGAGTAATTTCTGAATATTTTTGTTTATATATATTTAACTACGCAATTGAACGAATTCAATGCATTTTCGTCATGATATGGCAGACGCCATACTATCTCTTAACCGTCTCAAAGCTTCAAAGCTCAAAAGCAATCAGTCGAGTTGGAATTATTTTACTTATTATAAGTAAGTTACACGCGCACAAATTATAAATCCCATTTTTACATAGCTCACTACGTAGATTCAATTAAAGCTTATATACGAATAATTGTATTTCTTGGAAACATTGCGATAAGCAAAATAAAAAATGCAAAGACTACATCTAATTCTAAATCTGAAAATTACTAGTAAATTATAAGTATTAAAAATAAACTATAAATTAATTTCAGCCATTTATAAAACTTATTTTGCTACTTATTTTAAAAAGTCGTTTCGTCTGCCGGCAGACGAAAAGGCGGCAGACGAAATGACC